>VXBO01011463.1:657887-683946 GCA_013400135.1 Rhinoptilus africanus
GATTGGATATCAGGAAACATTTTTACTCTGAAAGGGTTATTAAACATTGGAATAGGCTGCCCAGGGAGGTGGTGGATTCACCATCCCTCGAAGTGTTAGAAAAGGGTAGATGTGGTACTTAGGGACATGGTTTAGAAGTGGTTTTTGTCAGGGCAGGTTAATGGTTGGACTTGGTGATCTTAAAGGTCCCTTCCAACCTCATCCATTCTATGATTCTATGATCCACCTCACTAGTGAAAGGCAGCCGTTCAGCGTGGGCAACCAAAAAGACAGTCACGGTGATAATTTTCTCTCATTGCCCACTGTGTTTTCTGTTAAACACACAATCTGGGTGCATTGATTGTGAACTGATTGTATGTAAATCAATGGATTTTTTTCATATATGGTCATGCAGTGTCCTTTTTTTTTTAAATTCCTTACTTTGCTGTAAAATACATGAGCAATGCCAGCTGAGAGCAATAATGTGTTTTCTTCCTTGAGTTGGCTCTGTTATACTATTATTATATCTTCAGGAAAACTGTCAGCTTCCGTAGGCTTGCTAAAAATAGGAACTTCCTTTCAACATACATCAGAAAATATTAGCATGGTGCAAGGGGCTTTCTTCCTCCTATACTTTCAATTGTAACTAACACATCCTTCCTGGTACAGTATTTTGCAGCAATATATCACACCTTCATTTTCATAAAGGAAAATTTGCACTTAGACACCAGTGACTTACACTACTAATCCATTAGCAGATGCCATGGAACTGATAATGCCCTGGCATAATCCATCACTGCAGCACGTGCACTGTTGGAGTGTTTCTACAAGGTCCCTTAATAAGCAGAGAGGATTTCTGCCTTCCAAAAGCAAATAAATTTTACATTTTTCAAGAAAACATGATTCCCCCCCCCCCAAATTATATAAAATTTCAGGGAGATGCAGAATGTATATTACATCACTATTTGTTTTATGAGGTAATTTCAGGCTTATTTGAAAATAAGCTGTTCCAAAATCCAGATCTGGTATTAAAGGTAAACATAAATATTTCAAAAACAGATAATTAAAACCATAGTGGAAAATGTCAGAGCTTCATATAGTGAAAGATGTGAGAAGCTGCGTTCTCTCCCTATTTCTCTTACTTCGTATATTATCATGCTCATCTGAATGCCTGAAAACATAGATACCTTCAAGCCACCCACAGTCTTGTGCAGTGGGGATTGTTAGTCTTATTTTATTCTTTTTCACTTTCTAGGTCAGAAGAAATTCTGGCAGATACTTTAAAAGAGATGCCCTAAAGACTGCAATGTGCTTTGTCTTATCATTCATTCTGGATACATTTATAAAACTGGAAGAAATAGCCATGTCCTGAATCCCAGCTTGGAGTGAAGCTTACTTTGCTTCCCCTCCCACTATCCCGTTGTGGCATATCCATGGCAGTGGCTCGTCCAGGGATCCCCCAGCCTGCTCCAAGCAAGGTCATCAAGGACCAGAAAGAGCCCTGCCAGTGCAGCACAGGGCTCCCTTCTGGCCAATTTGCTCTGCTCGAGTAAGCTGCTCCCTCCACCCAAATCGGTTTGGGAATCTCTGCATTGTACTTCATACTGTATTGGTTTTTACACCTGACACAAGCATCTGCTCCCTCAGCTAGTGAGTCAACGCTGGTTTGCATTCTGCGCTTGGTTTTGCTTATGCTGTTTTTGCACAGTTGCAATTCAATTGACTTCAGTGGCATTACTCCTGAGGCTAACAAGGCACAGAGATAAAGGCATTTTTACTTCAAGATGAATGCCGATATGGATCCACAGTCCCCTAATAAGGCAGCTGTGGAAACGTCATAAATTAGGCTGACTATTCTCAAACCATGTTTACCAAGAATGCTGAGGTATCTACAAGGAATGTTTGGTTCCTTGACTTCTTAAGGAGAAAGATGGACCCATAGAGGTGTGCTGCTTTCCTGGATAACTTCAATTAAACAGCATATCCAGCTGATTTGAATTCCTATCTGACAGGGGATTTTAAGACATCTTAACTGAGCCTACTACTGAGCTTCGAGCATGCCTGGAGTAAAGGATGCCCTCCAGTACAAAGGTTTCTGTCTGTACATGGGGTTTTCTGAACTGGTGAAAGCCGTGTCTGCATTCCTTCTGTGTCCAAATCAGAAAACACTAAGCTATGTGGGAACAGGAGTTCCTCAAACCTCCAGCACTGATGACATGATACTAAAATTTTGTATGACGGTGGCTTCCTGGGCATAGAGGCTTAACAGTTCCTGTACAGAAGAAGAAAAGGAAACAGACCCACCAGCCCAAGTTTGTGCCTGTCAGAGGTCCACAGAAAGGTGCAATGAGCCTGGCATCCCTCTGCAGGTCCCTGGTCCTGAGGGATGTCAAGGCGGGTGGTGGCAGGCATGGAGATGTGCCTCAGCATTGAGATGTGATGTTGTGCTTTTGTAATATGACAACAGCTCTGGGTCCCTGGGACTGAAAAGCTTATTTTGCTGAACATTGAACTGACATGTTAGAGTTGGTTCCTATCCAGAGGAAATTCCTGCTGGCGGTGAACAGGAGAGAGACTGTGGGAGGCAAAGGGCAGGACGGAGGTGAGGAGTGACTCTGTGTCACAGCCTGGGCTGGGATTCAGGCAATATGAACTCCTGTCCCCATTCACCAGGGCAAATACTCAGCTTTCTTCATGTAGCTTTTCCAGAGGGATGATGTTGCAGCACCAAACAGGCACCAGTGCTTTGCATCTTCTTCCTCTAAAACACTGGATAGCTTTAGAAATCTTCGTTGCTTGCACCTTAACATGTAGCACACTGCCAAAAGAATTATCTGCTGATTTAAAAGCAAGGAACCCCCTTCATTGTTCTGTTCTTCTGACAGTCAGAGCTAGGAACTGACACATTACTAGTCTTCAAGGAGAACTGAGGAAATTAGGGGAATATTTGCAATTTCAAAGAAGCCTCAAAAAAACTTCTTGCTGCTTTTCTACACACACGCACGCGCTTGCAATAATCAAAAGTGCATTTTATCACTTGTGATATGTTCTCTCAAAAGAGGACAGAAGTCATATGTGCTTCTTCATCGCCTTTTTATTGCAATGTTTACTATTGTGTATGCATACACAGGAGGGTATAGAGACTGTCTGGTCTATCAACAGTACAAGGGAAAGTCTTGGACTTCATTGCTGAGCTCCCAGAAAGCTACTGGCTGCCACTGGGAAATTATTTCTTCTCTCTGTAGCTTTTCTTTTTCTCCTCAAATCTTCAGCTAGGCAAAGAAATTAACAATTACTTAATGATGAGTGTTTTTAAAACCGGTTGTTCATCATTTAATCTCCAGAGCAAAATCATGCTTTATATGAAGAACAATTTCAATAATGACCAATCAATAAGGATTCAGTGAGCTCCAGACGGTGAAGTTAAGCAACCTGTTAACATCTTGTCCAAAGTGGACTATTTTGCATGAACAGCACGTGGCAGGAAAATTCAGCAATCTTTGGGCAATGGCTTCAAGCAAATGTGAAACTTGGGTGATTTACAACCTAAGTGAGGCCAGGTGAGGGGCCTGAGAGCGCCTCCCCAGAGCCTGTGTGTTGTGCCTTGGGGAATTCCACACCAGTGACAAACTCTTCCCCTTTTAACTCAAATGCCTAATTTCTATAGATTGCATAGATAATCTTCCATAGCAGCGGAAAAATAGACTTTGTACCATTCATTTCTTTCTCAGAACTCCAAATTGTTTTTTTTTTTCCCATTTTTTTTTCTCCTATTAATAATTTTTCAGCTGGAGTCTCCATAAATTCAGTTTAATTATATCTAAGTGAATTTCTTTCTTTGCTTCAATCTGTCTTGCACACTGCAGCACATTGTACAGATAGCTAGATTAGTTTTGTGTCAGCTATGACCAGTACAGCAGTTTAGCCACTGGAACAAACAACGCTGCACAGATTTACTGCGTTGAAAATATGTATGACTATGTCACACTGAAGTTTATTTCAGACACACTTTCTCCTGTCATCTTTCACTGTGCATGTTGGTTTTGCTTTGTCAGATCTCGTTAGCCGTTATTACAGAAATCATATTAATTTATGCTGAAATTTAGGCTCTTGTAGAGCCAGAACTTTCCAGCATCACACACATTACACCACCAGCAATACTAAGAAAATTGCCTGCAAGCATAACACCAAACAACATTATTCTATTTGTAAAACTAGATTCAGATAGATAAGATAGATAGACAGAGAGAGAGAGAGAGAGAGAGAGAGAGAGAAAGAGAGAGATAGATATATTCCGAGCTTTTAGAAGCATGATAACATTGGGTGAATCCTCTTGTGTGGCAGCACAGTACATAAACCAGTCAATTTATTTTCCCTGGAAAAGCTCTCCTGAACCTACATTACCTAAGTTAGAGAATGTTAGTAAAGAATGTTCTTAATTTGAAGCTGAAATACCTTTGATCATACAAGAAAATGAGATCCTCGAAGATGAAAGAACTCTCTGCTGCTAGATAACTGGCAGAGCCTGTGAAAATAACGATCACTTGCATTTAGCTACAGAAAAGGGGCTCCAAGCTTGGAGTGAATGAATAATGATACCCATAACATTCACAAAAATGCCTCTAATGACCTTTGTGATTTCCAACATGAAGTATCTTTTGAGAAGACGGAGAAAGGTTGGCACAAAGGGAGCACAGAAAGGACCCCCTGCAAACTGTCCACAGTCGCAAGTCCAGCAAAGGGCAACTAAGATGATTAAGGGATAGGAGCATCTCCATTATGAGGAAAGGCTGAGAGAGCTGGGACTCTTTAGCCTGGAGAAGAGAAGGCTGAGGGGAGACCTTATTAATGTTTACAAGTATCTGAAGGGTGGGTTGAAGGAGGATGGAGCCAGACTCTTTACAATGGTTCCCAGTGACAGGACGAGGGGGAATGGGCACAAGTTGCAACATAGGAAGTTCCGTTCAAATGCACGGAAAAACTTTACAGTGAGGGTGACAGAGCACTGGAACAGGCTGCCCAGGGAGGTTGTGGAGTCCCCTTCTCTGGAGATTTTCAAGACTCTCCTGGATGCAGTCCTGAGTAATGTGCCCTAGGCAATCCTGCTTTGGCAGGGGAGTTGGACTAGATAATCTCTAGAGGTCCCTTCCAACTCTGAAGTTCCCGTGATTCCGTGGTTCCGTCTGACTTGGTGGGCACTTCAGAGTCAACAGGCCACAGGTGAGGAGGGGAGCAGAAAGCCACAGTGGGTGCCCACAGGGGATTTAGGTCAATATGCTTACAGGCTTCACCTCCTCATTTATTGATAACCTGTAAATGTTTGCTTTGCAATAGTAATAAGGTTGTTAGGCCTTCAACTTGTGGATCTGATGACAGCACCATCATCTGGAAAATGTCTCTGCTGTTCTGCTTGGCAAACCATCCCTCCTTGCATGCAAGCACTCTCTTCCCCATTGCTGCCTCTTGGTGAAGGAGTCCTGTTAGTAGGGAAGGGACACTGGCCAAGAAATAGGGTGCTGATATAAATTAATATCGTCAGGAGCAGCTGCATGGTGCTGGGAGAGCGCTGCTGTGGAGCACACCAGTCTGAGGCATGGCATGGCTCACCCTGCCTCTGCTGTAGCACCCATGCCTGCTGCGCTCCCGGGGCAGGGCAGCCTGGCATGTGGGCTCTCGTATAGCTGCCCCTGATGTTTGAAGGGGTGCTGTCAGCTGGAAGCTATTTACAATGAAGACATCTTCCTGCTTTTAATGAAACAAACACGATTTTCCTCTCCTTTGCTATTATTTGAGTAGAAAGTCCTCTCCAGACCGGGGAGAGCAGGGTGCTATGCAGGTCTTTGTGCCCACTGCAGCATTTCATCGCATCCTGATAGGAAACTTTTTACTCAAGAACTCATCCGTTCTTTTTTCTTCATCTTCCATCATAATAATAATTTATTTATGATATTTTTGTTTTCCTTTAAGATGCCCAGCACAGAACTTGCAGTTCATGAGTACAGGCAAAACAAGAGAATTTGTAGTCAGATTTGTGACCTACTCTTTGAGGACTACAGCCTTTCTTTTGGTGTTATTTTGGCAATCCACAGGGTCCTGTGAGCTGTTGTACCTTTTCTCTAACATTGCTGGAGGCTCCAGCCCCAGCTTACGTCAGGGTCTGGAAAAAGGCCCTGTGACGGCAGCATTGCTGGTATTTTTTGTAGTTACTGCACTGTAAGGGTGTCCCCTGGGATAAAGCAGAGGATTTTACAATACTTTTACTGCCTCCGGCACATTTACTGGCAAATGATAGTATGAACTTAAAGCTAGCAATCCAGAAAAGTAATGGAAAAGTGCAGAAGACTTACAAAGGTAAGTGCCTTCCTGTCCTGAAAAAACCCTTTTCGACCTGTAACAAAGACAGACAACCTGAAAGCTGCGGAGGAACAAAAAGGATAGGTGATTTCTGAATTTCCATCACACCTCCCAGTGTATCCCTGAAAGGACAGAAGCACTGCATCACCCTTTTTTATCTGTAAGAGGGGATTGATTTCTAGTATTCCTCTTGCACTCCCTTCACTACCCTCTCTCTGCCATGGAAATATGTGGATACACACACACTAGCTGAGTACACCAATATATACCAATATAGCATATATAAACACATATACCATGTGATATACAATATGGAATACACAGAATACCCAAAATCAGGTGGGCCTGGGGAATGGCACAAGGGATTCACCTCCAGGAGCTGGACCCTGATGCTGCTGAAGACTCTGCCATCCCAAGAAGTCCCAGGCTGGAGACTTTGCATACCAGCTCTTATGTGCTGAAGGATTAGCAACCTAGTAGCAGCATTTAATGTGCTATCAATACAAGATAGCTTTGGCATTGACTTTTCTCTCACCCAATAATAGTTGATTCAGTAGTGTCAGCCCCCTTCCCATTAATAGAGGCTACCATGGCAAACGAACCATGAGTCCCTACATTTATCAGCCCTGGTCTTTAATAGTTAAAAATAGATGGGCATGTTTTGTATTCCACAGGCATGGAGCAGGTAGATGATGACTGAATGCAGCTGGGAATTCATCTCACCTAGTTCAAGGGAGATGTATTATTCATGTGTAGTCAATGAGAAGGATGAGTAGTCAAGCTTGAGAGTCCATTAAAAAAACAAATGCAGATTCGTGCAAGCTGAATTCGTTGGAGCTACTTTGTGTTTTTCCAGACTGTGGCTACAATGAGTGGCTCTGACTGAAGTCAAAACTCGTGATCCTTCTGAGGAGCCTCTGGGACTGGAAGGCTGGTGACAGTGGGAGACAGAGAGTCCTTGCACATAACAAAAACTGTAAAGAGAGTAAGGCATGACTGCCCATGGTTGCCTGAAGCCATTAAATTTAAATGAAGTGTAAATAAAGTTAAACCTAAAGGATTAAAGAAGGTCAAGAACTGTCAATTCAATATTGGCAACAGAGCAGATGCGTTCAGGCAGCGTCAGGTTTTGAAGCTATCCATGAGGATCATGAGTCACAGAAAATGCACACCAGCGGCAATGACTATTTTTCTTCTCTCTGGATTTCATCTGAGATTCATTTTGCCCAAGCCTGAGCTTTACTGGCATCTCTGACAAATGTCCACTGTCACAGAGATGTGAACACTGACTTCTGGGTAACTCACTCTTCCAGGCCCTGGTGCAGGAGGCAGTGGCTGCTTGCCTCCTGGAACGGGATGCAGGTGCTCCGTGAGATGCTGGCTCAGGCCTGAAATGTTCCCCTTGCCTGCCTTCAGCTGACTGAATGTTGGTCACCCAGGGCTCAGTTTGGGCACTCCTGAGTAGGTGTCAGGTGCCTCTATGTACTACCATTGGTACCTGCTCACGTGTGACACCTGTGTAAATGCTGTGGTCTGAGAATTGTGTGCTATCCAGGATGAGATTCAGTTGCTGACACAAAGGTGTCTAATGCCACCCGAGATGCTGTAGCATGTCCTGACTGGCCTCTGGCAGCTGCTCCAGGACACTACCCTTTAGGTCCTGTGCCGTACCTGCTAGCCTAGCAGAGATGTCTCAGATGCCCCAGAGTACCTGAACTAGATGCCTAGGTGTAGGCAGGTGATCCACTCCCTTCTATCTGCGCTTGTTACTCCGGGATCCTTCCTCCATGCTCTGCAGCAACTTCCAGGATAAGCTTTATCTGATCCAAAGGCAGGATGCGATGGGTGACATCTGTGAGGTAGGTTCCATGCACAGAGATTAAACTGGCCCATAAAGCATCACCTTCTCGAGCTGAATGGCAATTATCACACAGTTCACTCTCAGGATACAGAAACTTCAGAGTTGCAGAGAAACATGCAAGCCTGGAAAAACAGCCAAAGACAACATGTCAGGAATTTTTTAAGCTTTTCTATATACATGGTATCCGTATCTATATCCAGATTAGAGATGGATCTCGCTGTGGGTTAATGCCTGTGTTAACTTTGTATGCAGGGAGTTTATTTTGAGAATAGATCTGGCAGATGGGTGCATATTGTCATCAGTCTGCTTTAATGCTTAAATTCAGATTAGCAGAGGAAAAAAAATCCCTGTCTGGTTTGTACAAAGACCTGAAATATGTTCATAATATTACCACTCTCTGTATGTTCTTCTATCAGCAGTTAATAGTTTTCTCTCCCTTCCCCTCCTTAGAAAACAACAGATCTTAAATAAATGCTTGGACCAGAAGTCACCCTGTGTCATGACAGCTGGCCCATGTAGAAAACATAATTGGATTCACTTTACACTCCCTTGAGGAGGTAAGAAATTCAGAATATAATTAAACTGAATTAATCTGTTTGGTATTAACAGTTCCAGATTTAGGTGAAATAGGATGTTGTGTCTCATCAGATAGACTCCAGGCTGCCTCAAATCAGCCACCTGTTGTGTCGAGTAAATGATAAACCCTGAAATCCCCAGCAGGCTGGATGCTGTGCTTAGCACACACTCTGATTAGGACACCCTTTGGGGACAAGGGATGTGCTTTTCACAGAGGTACCATGATGGCTGCAGAGTGAACGTGAACACCACGTGTGCCATGTGCCAGCTCGTCACCACAGACCTCTGACTGTTCTAGCCACAAACCCAACCCAGCTCCTCACCTACTGCCCAAGTTCACTTTATCCAGGCAGATGGTCAAAAGCAAAGGCGTTAACACAACCCCACACTGTTGGCCACAAACAACAAGGGGTGCTTCATTCTCCAGCGGCAGGAACCTGAGATGCCCTCAGCACAGTGCCTTTCTATGCAGTATCTGTAAGTCATCAAACTGGATGGAGACCCACAGCAGGCTGGTTGGGAACTGGAGCACGTGATGTGTGTGTGGAGAGGCTGAGGGAAATGGCTTTGTGTAGCCTGGAAAAGAGCAGGCTGAGGGAGAATCTTGTTGCAGTCTTGAAGGGGAAAGATGGTGATGTACAGTCAAGAGGTAACAGTCACATCTTGCAGCAAGAGAGATCTAGCTTGGATAAGAAGAAAAGTGTTTACAATGGCTTAGCACTGAAACAGCTTACGCAGAGGAGCTGTGCCGTTTCCATCCCTGAAGATTTGCATACCTCACTTGGACAAGGCCCCGAGCAGTCTGACATAACTTTGAAGTTGGCCCTGCTTTAATCTGGTGGATGGACTTGTTCACCTCAGGAGGTTGCTTCCAAAATTAATCTTTCCATAACTTTATGATTTATTTATGCACACCTACACATACACTCAGAGAAATGATTACATATATTTTAAATTATTTCCCTGAGTGTTTGATGATTTAATGCATAGTGACGTCTTAAATACCCACTTACCTGAATAACCTTCTATATCCTCATCATGTTTGCCATTCCTAGAGCTACACTGGTTTGCAAATGATCTCTGATCTTTCTGATAAGCTGCAAAAATATATATGGCCACCTGCAGAGTAGACTTGATTCAGCTGAATGATAGGCTGCTTGTTTGTCTTAGCCTGTCGGCATCAGCAGTACCCAGCACTGCTCCATAATAATCAGCCCAGTTGAGCAGTGGCAGCAGACAGCCCCCCTGTTACTCATCACATATTTACTTCGTGATCAGCATGCACAGACCTTAAAGCAGAAACATGCAGCTGAAATGGGCTCGGTCAGCTGTTCTGTCCATGACTGGATGGGAACATGTATCATGAGACCTGACACTCACCTTAAGCAATGCCTTTTGGTGATTGCGGTACTCAAGTGGTGAAACGCTTACGGAGGACTTACCCTTTGACCTTGCTTGTTAACTGAGATGATAGATTTTGGCATCTCCCTGCCTGTGAATAGTTACTTGTAAAATATCTATTTTCTTTGTGTTTTGAGAGGTAGAGAGAGCAGGATGGGATGACAATTTCACACATCCTTTGTATGCTAATAATGAAATATCAAGAAGGTTTTCTGCTGCCAGATACTAACAATTAAAAATCTGGAGTGAGATATTACCAAGAAATATGAAAGAAATATTTCAAAGAAAATGCCTGTGGCTACTGCTGAGGCAACTCTATGGATCCAGGTAAAACACTTGCTCAACAGGAACAATACACAGACAAATGTCTGTTTACCTGATTGAGAATGTGAAGGAAAATACTCTCGAGAGTCATACAGTGATTTTCCAAAAGATTTTTTTTTATCAGTAAATCTGTTAAGTATACAATGCCTAGATGAAATATTTTAAAATTCCTAAAAAGAAAAAGGAAAGTAGTAGCCAGAGCTTGCTTCTTTGCACAATGGATGAATATAAGAAGCAGAGTTTTATTTTCTTTGCTTTCCTATTAAGTATGACTACTGGATTCCAGTACTTAAAGGTGGCTACACAGAGGATGGAGGCTCTCTCTACACAAGGAGCCACACGGAGAAGAGAAGGGACAACAGGTACAAGTTTCACAAAGGGAAGTTTCACCTTGATATAAGAAAGGAATTCCTTACAGTGAGAACAATCATCAACTGGAACAACCTCTACCTGGATGTGGTAGAGTCCCCATCACTGGAGGCTTTCAAGACGTGATTGGACAAGGTGCTAGACAATCTCATTTGGGCTCCATTTCCCATGAAAGTTTGGATTAGATGATATTTCAAGGTCCCTTCCAGCCTGGGCTGTTCTATGATTTTACAATTGTGTCAGAGGAAAGTCAGTCAGCAGCAATATGTGCCTATTGAGGCTACGGACACTAAAATACACTCTTCATTTTGAAAGTCTAATAAAAAAGCATAATTTGACTTTCTTCCAGTGAGCAATGTTCTATTTATCAAACAGAAGATGTTTGATCCTCTCTGCTCACTGAATTTAAGAAAATAAAAAGATGAGGATCAGATGAGCAACTGTTGAGATAGAAATTGGTAACAGCAGGACACTTGAGTATAGAACCTCATTTTGATGTAGGTGATGCGTTTTCATTGGAATATAAACTGCTTAAATACATGTATGTCTATTCTCAGAAAGAAAGAATAGTCAATACAGAAAATTAATTCCAGCAAGATAATTTACTTCCAGGGAATAATGGAATTATTGAATTTCTAATGAAAAGATGTAATTAATTTTTCAAGAACTCTTCCTTGGTATGAGTCATGTTTTGTAGCTTAACGGTAGTCTGATCACTAACCCTCAACTTTAGACTTGCCTTCACATGCATGAATAACATCTCCAGTGTTTATCTCTCTGATCCTTTGGAGGTTCCTCTGATCCTTTTGAGGTTCAGTTATTTGCTGTTGCTCAACACAGGTAAAATCAACCTCGTCCCTCTTCCTCCTACATCCTCCTCCACAATTTGTTTTCTCCATGATCACATGAACAGTAAATACTCCTGTTACCTACTAACTTCTCCAAGCCAAATCCCACCCTAGGCTTCCACACCCAGCTTTATTTCAGTATCATGGGCTCTTGTTGCAGAACGTATCTGAATCTGTCTGCTGCTGCCCAACCACATGTCTAATGCTGCTCTCCTTTTTCAGCATCTGCAATATGCTCCACTTGCCCTTGCACCCCCAGCCTTGCTCTGTCCGTATGCACACAGAAATGCTGTTGCAAAAATAATTTTACCCCATGTTTTGATCTTGTTGCCCAACCACTTGTATCTGCCAGGGTGCAGAGCATTGAGGGGGGGCTGAGGCATTGGGCTGGGGTCGGGATGTGAGGTTAGGCATGGAGCTGGAGCTGCCAGGCTTAGGCAGGATCTGGGTGAGGGCCAGAATGAAGTCGCAGCTACTACACCGAGGGGCATGCTCAGTTCCTGTAGCTTTTTCTCAGATACAGAGACCAGCATTTTTGTCCACAAGTTCAAGGTCTCTTCTGGTTTATCTCACTTCTGTATTATTCCTCACTGAGAATTAAAAAGCTGATTTCCATATCTGAGCTTCTATAACTTGGTTATGCTATTATATTTTCAAACAATACTTTTTCATTTTACCTACACAGCTCTCCAGATGTGGGATGCTCTCTCTGTACCGAGCCATGCTGTGTTCTCCTAGAAGTCCCTCCTTAATTCTCTGTTGTGTCCTGAACTATACAGAAATGCTTGATGGATTTTTGACTACCAGTGTGCAAGCATCACTGTCAGATATGCTGACCAGTGTTGACTTATTTCATCGTAGTATTCTCCAGACTGTCTACATTTTTATATTATCACTTGTCCCATGTTATAAAGGCCTTGGGCTAGAAATAAGCTCTTTCCTATCTTTGTTTGTATAGCATTTATCACAGTAGAGTCCTCCTCTGTGATCAGTGTTCCTAAACACTTGGGCTATATAAATAATAATACTTTATTGCAAATGCTGGCAAAGCAGCTCTTTGAATGAATGCCCTGCATGAAATATAGGCAAGTCGTTCTCGACAATCCGGCTCCGACTGTCAGCTTTCCCATTTCGAACAGGTAATGCTCAGGCATGTGTTGTATGCTTGTGATTCTTCAAAGCAATGTGACTGTGGAAATTTATACACCTCTTAGTCCTACTTCTCTTCCAATGTGATGATCATGGAGCAGTAGCTGAACACACTGATAGCAACTGGGAAGCCCAGCTGAGATTGAGTCAAGTGCCAAATAGATACAGTGACCGAAATCCTGCTGTCTGCAAGTGAAAAAAATTTTCTTTGAGTACAACGAAGCCAAGATTTCACATAGAGAAATTCAAGCCAGCAACGTCATGAAGAATTGCAGAAGAGAAGGGATGAAACAACCAACAGTGTGACTGAAATGAGGATTACGTCAGATGCCCTTTGGGAACCTAATTAGAAAAAACTGAATTTCCAAATACCTTGTCTCAAGGAGTGCCTGGGGGCTATTTGAAGACTGGAGGTTGGACTCGGGGCAATAGAGGAAAATGTGTTTAAAATAATATGTTTTAAAGTATTTAAACTGTTTAAAAGTTGTGTGAAACCAAAGTCTCACTTTCCAAATGCTCAGGACCTTGGATGCCTAACTTTCATGGACATCTTGGAGAGTTTGGAGCATAGGCACTTTTGAAAATCTTGTTGGGTACCTACTTAAAAACTTCTCTCTTTCCTAGACAGCCCTCACTGAAAATTGCTATTACTGCACTAAATTGCTTTATCGTCTGAAAGAGGGAGAAAAAAACAATTCAGAGGGGGACTGTCAGGATTATTTTGCCCAGACATTCCGAGATCAGCATCACTGGTCACAAAAAGATGTATCTGAGAACTGGCAAAGAGCGAGTCCAGCACCTGCAGTGACCAGGACTGCATGTTTATTGGGCAGGGAAGATTAGCCTGGAAAAGAGATACTGGTGCTCCTGCACTTGGATGGCATACAGGTCCATTCCTGGCTGTGTTAAATTACTGTATTTATTTGATGATAATTCTGTCTTGATGATAATACACTCAGTTCACTTTACTGTTCTTTGTGGCATAAAATCGAGATGCGCGCTGCAGCAGAGCAGTTCAGTAATGAGAGATCTTTGCAGCTAAAGGTAATTTCATACTCTCCCATGTAAGGGAATTACTGTCTTGGGGCTTTCTTCTCATTTTATCCTCTAAATCTAGTATTTAGTATAGTATCTAGTTTAAAATAAGGCACTAAAAGGTTACAAGTTTGATTAAAGGGGTGATGCAGATTTTAGGGGAAAATCAGATTTGAAGATCGGAGAATGAATTAACATTTAAGGTCTTCAGATACTTCATTGCTGGCTATATGGAATTCACTTTTGAAAATGAATGTAAAACACATCGTCTCACTCTGTTATTCATTACTTGATAGGAATTCAATCCTGAATAAAGACCGTCTAGAAATTGAAAAAAGCCTGAAATCAACCCCTCCCGTTTTAGATCAAGGCCCCTGTAGACAAATCTTCCAGAGAAAGCAGCTTGCTGAAATTTTAAGTGGAAGTGTCCTGACTCCCAGCCCGCTGTTCTCCTTGCTGGTGGTTGTGTGTGGCTCTCACACCTGCCCAGCCCCTGGGCGACCAGCAGAGCCACAGGCTGCTGGCCATGAGGCAGGGGCGACCAGTGCTTCTGGGGCTGAGGAGGACAGCCTGAGAGCAATGGGCTGCTTCCAGACACGGACCATGGATGGGCATCCAGGAGGGCGAAGGATTTTCATGATGCGTCCTCTGGACATCACTCGAGAGCTTCTAGCACTGGATCAGCTTGCTTGGTCATTAGTATTAACAGACTGTTACTGCTACAATTATTAAAATAGGCGTTTCTCAATACTGAATGTCAAATACATGCTGCAGGTTCCTTCTTCCAGATGTATAAGAAGGCAAAGCCCTCCTTTGCCAGCTGTATAAGCCCATGGAGAGTGGTATTAATCCCCTGATAGACATAGCTTTCTCTACATTAAACACAGCAGCTACTAGTGGTGCAAAAGAAAAGGGAGATGACTGCATTTCCCCTGCCAGGGCTTTCTGAGGTGAGCAAGTGCTGGTTTAACTGGCTGCTGTGCCAACTCCTCATTTTCCTTCTCCAGCAGCCTCAGACTGCAGGCAGAGCCGAGGCACAGAGCTGCCATCATCTGTGTCCACAGGTACAAACATAAACCCAGCCTGAATACTGAGAAATCATTACTGGATTTCTGACTGCCTCAGTTCCTTGCTCTTGCTGTGCCTGGGGAAGAAAATGGGGCAGAAAATCTGACAAGCCTGTGTAGGGGTTCGAAGAGGAAACTAAAGGTATCCCTGCATTTGCTGGTGCTCTAATTTATCCCCTTTGCACTGCACAGCAGCGGATGTGCTGATAAACATTCACAGCTGGGCGACGGATGCACCTGGTATGGGAGGCTTCCATCTACTCAGGCAAATCCCAGTTATGCTCTTATTCCACCCCTGCTTTACTACAAGACATATATATCTAAACTGTAACCACTTGGGCAGACTTGGGCCTGAAACCTTGACCTGATAGAGACCTCAGCCGCATGTCCAATGGCAGCTGGATATTTCCGTTTTATTTATACCTTGCTTTTCATCTTGTTAGCTGCTTGTTTTTTGCTTGGCTGATTTATTTTCACGTTCCATCCTCTGGAGAAACATCTATTGACTGCAGTGACATCTTGCTTAAAGGAAGGCGGTGCTGGGCAGAAATTTCAGCTGCCGTGGGGAGCCGTGTGTTACTGTGCCCAGCTGCTGATTGCAGCCAACGAGGAATTTCAGTAACTTCTGCAGGTTTCTCTTTTTAGGCCAGTGGGAACCTGTGATTATGAGAGAATCTGAGAGAACTGAGTTTGTTCATTCTTAATCAGAGAAGGGGAAAGGGTGTGAGCAGATCTTATTACTGTCTTCAACCATCTAAAGGGAGGTTAGAGGGAAGGTTGAGCCCAGGGTGGTGGAGGTGGTGGGACGAGAGGCAATGAGCACAAATTGCAGCAAGGGAAACTCAGATTCAGTAGGAAGAAGTGCTTTGCACTACAAAGGTTGCCAGATGCTGGAACAGGTTGCCCGGATGGTTTGCAGGGATCCCCATCCATAGAGACAGTTAAAACGTGGCTGGACAAGGGCCTCAGCAACCTGATCTAAGTTTACCCCTTAAGAGCAGAGCTTATACACAGCCTTCAGAGTCCCTCCCAATATAAATGATCCTGTGAACCTCTCCTTGCAATTTTCTGTGTGTTTATTTAGCCAACAGTGATCAGTACTGCTTTTTAAGGTACAAAAGACAATAAGATCTGCTTCTGATAAAGCTCTACAGGCACAGATACACCTTGGGTGAGTGTCCAAGATAGCACAGAGGGAATTCATATGCAGGCAAAAGCTTTTTGACTTGGCATATATAATTTCTCAGGATGTCCCTCAGTGGCACAGTTGTGACAATCACCTCTGACTTGCAAGAGCCTTTTGCAATCAGCCACTGCTGGGAGCCGTGAGAGCCTGATCCAGGATGTACCACCACCAGGAAAAAAATCCTGTATTTTCCAGCTTCCAGGTCTGAAGTTACTGTGCATGCATTGAACCACTGCCTGCCTCCCTGTGCACGTCTCAGGGAAAACGTGCAGTAATGGGAGGCTAAACTTTTCACTGGAGACTACACAAGACCAAGTAACCCCACGTTGGCTTCAGGTGTGGGAAGTGAACACATGTTACTGCAGCTCAACCGTGTGCATGACAAGCACATTTTTTGTGAGTCTGAGGCCAACATTCATACCTTCTTACATCCTTTCGAGGTGTTTGGTGTCTGTGCCAAGATTCTGTGGAAAGCTTATTTTAAAACAAATTTATTCTATATTTGGTATTTATATTGTACCACTTCGTAAGAATTTTAAAGCCCTAGAATTTTAAGGTAGACTTTTTAGGTGGTTTAAATTTTTAGATAATTTCCATACCACTGTCATACTGCTACAGCTCGGAGGTTGTAGACATGGCAGGTTAAGTTGCTTGAAAAGACATTTTTGCTCTCACAGAGTTGATCAGTTGACTGTGGTCGGCATGTGCCATATAAGGTAACTGGCTTCATCCTGTTCTTTAAAAAGATTTAAATCTTTTACTGGAAGGGTAGTAAATGAAGTGAAATAAAGCAGAGTACTGGATATTTTCATCCTTAATTCTAATGTTCATCTTAACAATTTCCATTTATTTCTCTCCACTTGTGTGCTCTTCTTCTTTTGACAAAACATCCAAAGATCAAACTGTAGATACCTTGCTGTGATTTGACATCCCAAAGAAATCCCCAGTCAGTGGACTGCTGGACAACTTAACTAGAAATTACCATTTTTGATCTCTTCAGGCTAAGGATAAAAACAAACCAACCTTTTTAGAAATTTATTTAATCATTCCTATAGCACATATTTAAAGCCAATTTCCTCCACAAAATATATGATTAAATCTCTGTCTGAATTCAGGCTTCCTCTTTTTCAGGTCAATTAACTCATCCTCTGAAGGTGCCTGTTTCTCTCTGGTGGCTACAGGGAAGGCTGGAGATGATCACCGTTCTGACTGAGGTGCCGAAACTTAGAGTGAACAGATCTGGGCATTGATCCTTCATCACTGAAGATGTTGCTGACATTTCTTGCATCACCTGCCCACAGGGATAGCAGAGAAGTGCCCCCAGTGCTCCTCTGGGAGGGTAGGGCGGCTCAGTGGAACTTCCCTGCAGGAAAGGGATGCAAGGTTAAGGAAATGACATGGCGGGGCGGGGGGAAGGATCCTAGAAAGCATTGCAGAGAGGGAGCACATGTGAAATGGCAGAGTTGGGAGGGGGAGTGGGGCATCTGCCATGGGGTGCCAAAAGTCACACTGCAGCTCCATTTGTGCCTGGTGGACATTGTTAAACCGGTATATCTAGGTTGGGCTTATCCGGTTCTGCACCTGAGAAAAGTACAAAGCATGTTTTCAGTGGCACATGATGCTCTGCATCTAAATATGTGCATGTAATAATGCGGAATTTCATGGGAACAGAATCGCTTTGTGACCAAACAACATGAGCCAGCACCACACCATAGTGTGCCAGCGTGAACTGCACACTAGTACTTTAAAGGGTTATGTTACCTTTGGAAGCAAGAGCCTATACGAATAGGATTACTATTACACAGGATCAGGTTTTTAATTTTTTATTGTTTTTAATTTCCTTCAGATAGTGGAAAAAAAATTAGATGAGCTCACAACACCCACTAGATTATGATTGCAGAATCCCCTCTTCTCTCTTCAAGTCTTGGGAAAAAATACCAAAATAGAGCATTCAGGCAGAAGGGCTTTCTCATCAACCAAAGTGTTTTGTCTATAACGTGCTTTCCATATTATAGATTTTATTTTCCTCTGTTGTGTTTGAAACAGTAGGAAAACAGGTAACTGATCTAATGTGCCTTAGGAGCTTGGCGAGTTAATAAATTCAGAGAACTTCATGATTTTATGTGTTTGAGTGGTTTTAATTTTAAGTCAAATGCTGCTAGATTCTCCCAGACATAATTAGGAAATTTTTGGCTTCAGGATTTTGCATTTTACTTTGAATAGATCATGAAAAGTAATCTTGAGACAGCGCAGTAACCTTGCGTTGTAATAATGGACTGAAGGTGAGGCTGAGCAAGAACATGGAAGATGTATATAGCGTAAGCTGCAGAGCTCATACAGTCTAAGCCTCTAAAGGTTTATCAGTGGCAGAAATAACTTTGCAAACCCGGGAGGTGTGTCTGCAAATTAATACATCAATACTGTGTACCAGATAGCGCACTGGGTAATTTGAAAGTCACAACTGCTTTCTGAAATTCTGTGCATTCACAAGCTACACCTCATTAATATTTATACTGGAGTTTGATAAGACCTGCAAATATTTAGGGTTTAATTAGGAAATATTTTAATGAAGGAAATGTGGTTTTAAGTGCTATTTGGAGTTCACCTGGCACGGAATGGACAAAGGTTGATGTTTCTAATTATTCAGGCTGAATAAGCACGCTGATTCACAGAGAGTTTCAGGGGAAGAGTGCAGTATAAACCAAGCTGATTGCTCATGGATACCAGAGTAGATGAATGTCCCTCAAAAATGACATATGAAATCTTTATCATCCTTAGAATTTGCATTGAATCATTGCATCAGTGTCCTGATATCGACTATGCCTGAGGAACAAGTATCTGAAATTGTCTTTTGCATGGTATCAGATAATCAGGGAAGGTCCATAATGTGCTTTTGCAAGGTAAAATCTACCCAAACTGCTATTTCTAAGAACGACCTCAAACCCACCTCTGCTGGTCACTGACAGCCCTGTCACAGGTAGCAAGGTAATGGCCATTACCCACATTTTCTGTGTGTGGGTAATGCCTAAATTACCGGCATTGCCCTTCCTGTGGTAACAAATAAGAGCACTTGTAGGAAATAGGCTTGTGGGAGGTGACTGAGAATGGGAAGAGCTCCAAGGCCTTTGGTCTTGGAGAAATCTGAAAGGAAGAAAATCCATGTGAATGGGTTCTTATGTGTCTAATTCTACACCACAGGACATGGATTTTCCCTTCACCTCTGGACAATTCTCCCAAAATACTCAGGTCTATAAGTCAGATTCATAAATATACAAAAGCAGTGGATTCCTATTTCATTTTCTTATCTGTGGTTAAAGTAATGGAGATTAGGGCATAAATGCCTTCTGCGGATCTTGTTTGGATCTTCTCAAATGTATTGAATGTGTGTTAGAAAACACATTAGAAAAGAAGAATGTTCTTACTCCTTCTAGTTAATTTCCTTGGTAATGATGTAGCCAAAATTACATTTACTGGGTTCTATTAGAAATCTTATCTTATCCCTTTGCTTCATTTTTAGTCACAACAGAAAGCCCATAAAGAGTGGTAATATCTGCAATTTTCCAAAGAGGCTAAACCAGAAGCAATTAGAGACCTTGTAAGATGCCTACTAACTGCAGACCAGCATATTATTGTTGCATTATATCCTACAGCTCCAATTTGAAATGTGCTAGAATATCCAATATCCACTGAGCTGAATAAGTTGAGCTTCAGAAAATAAATCTCACAGATCTCTGTGTAGTACGAACTTTCCTGGCAAGAAATGAAGCCTAGATGCATGCCATGAAATACAACGCTTCTAGAGGAAGGAATAGCTTTTTACAGGGTAGGAAGTGGTGAAGATTGCTACTGATTCCTTTTTAAGGTAAAGGCAGCATAAGAGGATATTTAAATTGACATTAAGGAATTACCAACTGTGATTAATGATATTATAATTTAACAGAGATGAGTGTGTCCCTAAAATATTGGGTGAAATGACTGAAATATTTGCTTGGAGGACTTCCCAAACACTTTGCATATAAAAGTCAAATAAAAAAGAGTAGTGTCACGAATAGTAGTTAAAACAGGCATACAAGAATGTGCCAGTGCTAAGGGGCATTGTGTCATTAACATAAGGATGGCCCCATTAATACTATCAGCAAGACAAGGGCCATCAGATAGAAGGTGTGTCAGGAGTGGTGTGTTGGAAACACCTTCTGTTGTCAGTGCTGCTGCTGCTCTCATTTACATTTTTGCAATGAGGTATTCCTCTTTTAATAACTGGAGTCTGTGTTTAAAGATAAGGAAAGGAAGCTTCCAACAAAGCAGTTATTGAACACTCATAGACTGAGGAAGTTCAGCCGAACATTTACTGAGAAGCACTGCCAGCAACACAAGAGCAGGAAGTTTGTGAACTATGGCTTAAATATATCTGAGGCCCGCAGCATAGGCCGGAGTGAGAAGTACAAATTTCCTTGTTTTCCATGAGGTTGTGATCAGCCCCTTGACCTTCAGTGCCCAAAATTGTGAAGGGAATAAACAGCCACAGACAGGAGACTAATTACCAGGTCCTGAAACACGGTTTCATGGAGGTATGGAATCCCATGTAGAAGGCATGAGCATATTGCCTAACCAGTTTTTTCTCTGGATATCCAGACCACAGCAAGACACGTGAGGACAAAGAAATTCTTACCAGCGTCCTCCATATCCCAGCCCAAGCACTACAGCCTGATCTCCCTGTTACAGAGGTAAGTAGAGAAGGTGCCCATTCTTTCTCCAGAACAACATGGCAAAAGACATTTTCTACCTTTGCAAAAAAGAAGCAGGGACTTCCCTTCCCGCTTAGCAGTGTGGTGGCAGGTACTATTTGGAAACCCTTTGTCCACAGCCCTGTGAGTTGCCTGCACCGCAGCTGAGGTGTTCCTGCTCATCAGCGAGGCAGCTTACAAATCAAACACCATAGTAAGCTTTGAAACCATACTGCATATGTAGTAAGAAGCAGAAAGGCATAAATGATTATCCAAGCTCTGTACATCCCACTGGCAAGCTACCTTTGGGAAAAGCTGTTCAAGTAGAGATCTATATTAAAGACAGGGAACTATGAAGAAGACAAGCAGTTGCTTCTTGTTCCATAAATCACTGCAATAAAATTTAGAGATTGGCAAATGTATCTGTGTGTGTGTGTGTATGCGTGCCAAGAAACTTAATAAATGTTTAGTTTTTTGTGACCTTTACATTTTCTGGGTCTGAAGCTGTTTGAGATAGCCATCATTTCACCATTTGGCTGAGCTAAATCATTAGCATGTGGAGAAAAGAAGCAATGCTCTCTCTTGGAGACTGGATTCTCGCCTTTGATGTTTTGTTGCTTTTCCTTCATCCAGAACAAGTAATTTGGGCATAAATGGGTGCTTTTTTGAGCATATAAAAATATATTGGCAAGAATGGACATTCTTACTGGAAAGTGAGTGCATTTTGCTTACGTGTTGGCAATGATAAAAGTGTGAAAGGGACATGCGACACAGAGAAAGAACTCGTAAATAGCGTACATTAATCCCTTGAAATGCTGAGGCTGTGTTTTAGAGGTCATGCCAATATATTCACCTTCACAAGACTGTTCATTAACCATTCTGTTACACAACTGCACTAGTGGTAAATTCTATTAATGTCCACTCAATTAACTATTTATGTGACTTAAACTTTCATTCCTCCACGTGAGACTCACAGGTGCCTCAAAAGTACTGTGTATAATATTCAGGAGCCCTATTTAGAGCTTGCATGTTTAATGCATGGAATTGCTTGTGTCCTGTCTCTTTTGTTTTATTAACAAGACATAAAGTGAGAGCGCCTGGCTAGGAAAGGTGACATCTGGGGTCCAGCCCTGGCTAAGATAAATATTTAGCATCCAATAGTCACACTTAATAATAACATCTTAAGCATTTAATCTTTGGAGGAGAGAGGGACTGTAAACCAGGTCTCCCATGTGAGTCTTATAGCAGCCAGGCTTCAGGATCTGCATGTTCCTTCTCTCTGACCTATAAAACAGTTAACCATTTCCATGGCAGCAGATGAGCATTAGCACGGTAAGTTTTGGACTAGCTTGCCCCGAATGCCTGGCCACTTGGATTGGAGCTATACTGACAAAATAAACAGGGTCAGGGAGTCAGTCTTCCGAGGACTTTTTCCACAGGCAGTTTGGATGTAGCACGCCTGTCTTTGGAAAGATTTGAAAGCGTAGCTGTGGCATCAGAAGCTGCGCTATCCCACGGTTTGGACAATTTGACTCATTAGTAAAGTTGTAGACATGGTACCCTGGGCTCGCTTATGGGTGAGGGTGAGGTTCTGGTCCTCTTTGTTATCTTCTAGACATCCTGTTGGATTCCTCACATCTTGCATTAATATTGTGTTATCTTCTTGTCCTTCAGCTGTATTTTGTGAATGGGGGCTGCATAATGTGCACATTCCTGTTGAGTTGCAAAGCCATGAGTCCCTGCAGCTGGGACCCGAGTCCTGAGGAGCCACATCCCTCCCTGCAAGATTTCTTGCTTCAGCCAATTTTCTCATTCATTTCGTTAGCTGCTAGCTAAGACAGATTCTACTCGTAGGATACCAGATATACTGTGGTGTGCCTGTGAACTCCGGACGCCCAGAGTAGGGCTGGGGGCTCCCTGAGGTACTGAGATAGGCAGTGCCAGGCAGTGGAGCGCTGAGCACTGCCACCTGCAAGTGCTCTGGTAGACCAAGCGTAAAGGATTGCTGTGAACACACTGTATCATCATAAAAAAGCATGAAATATGTGCAGCCATGATGGAGCTGCTTCTTGGTTTTCCTATTGAGAACCACACAGACATGTGGCACAACCGAGTCCAGTCTGCACTTGGTGTGTGATACTAACATACAGTTTCTCTCTACTTCACTTTTATTGCATAATCTGCTGTAAATCACGCTGCATGATGTCATGGTAATGCAAGACATTCTCATTTTGGTATACCATCCCCTTGCAGGGAGCAATTCTCTAGACTATAGACAGAGCAGTTCTGGCCTATCAACTAGGCAGATAACAAAACATAGACCACAGGTAGAAGAACAAACCCTTATCTTATTTAAAACTGAGACAAAGAGTCTCACAGATGCATGCTGAAAGCTTGACTGGTGCTTAAAACTATGAGTTCACTGGTACGTTGTTAGTGTGGCTGGATAGAGTCTCTGACATCTCATTATCTCAACATAATGTCGCATTACTCTAGTGCACAATCTGTTGTTGCTAAGATAACTCTTCATGATGTGAGCTGCTTTTTTCTTTTTNAATAACAAATATAAAATAAATTGTAGGGTCTCTGAACTCTTAATCTTTTTAGACATTAGATTGGGAAGTTTTTCTAATACATAGTATTGATTGATGTTATTTGTCTATTTGGTGATTTACTCCTGAAATCAATTTGGAGCTAACTTACTGAAAATTGGTTTTGAAAGTAGATCAAAGAAGGATTTCAGAATTACTTTCTTCTATTTTCTGTCATGCTTGTCCAGTAATCTGAATAAAGAGGATTTCAAAAGGCGACGGTGGTTTAAAGTGGATCATTGGTAGGATATTAGACAATGTTTACATCTAATAGATAGAAATAAGTTGATCCTGTATCTTATTTGTATTCTGAGGAAAAGATCTGATTTCACCATAGATTCTACAGGTAACAACAAAATAGAGACCACATTTCACAGTGAGAAAGTGTGATGCATCCAATTTGTGGGATTTTTTTTCTACTTCTGAAGAGTGGGAGTTAAAAAAAGTAGTGATAATTGCGATTAAAGATGCAGTAGGTACTACTAATGACATTACACAATCTGAGTAGGGGTTTTCCAGGCAAAAGTGCATTTAAAATAATGCACTGGCTGTAATTATACAGAACCTTTTCCTAACGCAGTGCTCCCATTGAGTACATTGTGACTTTATTATGCACTGACGCACTTAATGAGTGTACCTATTGCACACGGTAAACATCAATCTGATGTTGGGCCCCCTGGAACTGGTTTGAAAATCATCCTGTGTGTGCATTGAATGATCTTTAAAGGAAGTCAGGGTTCACACCCTGGTGTGCTTAAAAGGAGGCCAGCTGCCAATCTAAACTTGGAGGCATGGGCTATTGCAAGCCAGGAGTGCAGTGGAGGGTGATAAACCTGTGTTTGCATTTCAGATGACACTTTTACATAAAAGGAACACCTATAAATAGTTTATGGAGGGTTAATAATGTTTCCAGCATGTTACAGACATAGATACATGCACCCCAACAGAAGGCAGTAGGTGGGGATGAGCTTTTGTTTTAGATGGCCTGTACACCTGATAGACTTACTCCAGCTGGCTACAGCAATTTATTAAAATGTCTATTAATAATGTAGATAGATATAAGCTAAATTTATATACTCCAGGTGACTACAGCATTCCCTGCAGAGGTTTGGGTATATGTTTGGATCACCTCAGCATGAGTTGGCAGTAAAAGTCAGGTCTCCCGACAGGGGTGCCAGGGCTGCTGCTGTAAAAACAGAGGGCGATTGCAGGTGTCTTACTGGAGAAATGGGATGTAACAGCTCGGCCACCTGAAAACAAACGTCTTTCAGTGCCCTTATTTGCAGCGTGGCTGTGGAAGAGCACTGGCTTACAACCTCTGTACTAGTGTCGTGTTTTAGCTAATACAAATTCATGGAGCTATGACTTCAGTCAGACCCTGCACCGCTAAGGTACAAACATGGTCTTCAGCTCTCTGAGACAGGTGATCTGCAGGCTGGTATGATAGGAGAGAAAGGAGTGTGCACTCACTCCAAAACAGTCTCTGGCTTCCTCTTCTGTAGATCGGAGATATGGATGTGAACAGCCTGAGGGCGAGGATGAAACTGAATCCAGTTTTTCTGGTGTACGCAAGGACACACTGCCTTGCAGGCCATTGGTAAAAGGCAGATGCTGGTCTGTTTGAAAAGAGCAAACTCTTACTTGGTTTTCATTTGCTTTGGGAGAAATCTCTAGTCAGGACCTGCTGTCCTCATCTCTGTACCTCCACACTGGAGAAGACTGGTGTTTCAAAGTATTTTATCTATACGGTTTAGTGATGGTTTTTGTTAGTGTTAGGTTTATAGTTGGACTCAATAATCTGAAAGGCCCCTTCCAACCTAGGCAATTCTAGGATTCTGTGGTTCTATTTTCTGCCACATCTTAAAGACGAGCACCATGCAGCCTTCCCTGCCCGCTGGGCTGCTCTGGATGCCCACCCTGCAGTGCCTGCAGTATCAGGTCAGCAGTCGTGCTGCTTGGCTTGAAATCACTTAAGACTGGTTCTCTTGGTCTCAAGGTGCATTTATTTCCTGCGTGTGCGTAGTGGGTAGAGAGGGAAGGGGAATGCCAACAGAGGAAAACAGGCTGTGTTGGCCTGTACCAGCAGCTCCTGGTTTTCTGGCTTTTCAGCAAAGCTGTGAACTTGCTTAGAAACCTCAAGGGAGTAACTGCTTTTTCTCATGGGGATCAACTGGAAAAGTATACTTTTAAATGAATAAGACAATNATTCTGCAGTTGCAGATGCTACTGGTACATTAAAACACCATGGGGTCACAAAATCTGTTCATACAAACAAACATAATCTAAATATAAATTAAGCACTCTCAAAATTGGTACAAAACAGTTTGATGGTAGCTGGTGTCATTACATTTTCAGCCTTTTGGACAACTAACCAAGTAATGCTATATAACAGGATGACTATGTGTGTCATCAAGGGGAAAAACTGACTTATTCTAATTAGCACTGCAGTAGAAAAGCAGAAAGCAGAACCAGAAGCAGCCTTTTTAAAGGCAACTGTCAGTCTTCTGGTGTATACTCAATGCTGTTCAAACTCTGTCTTAAAAAACTTTTTATAAAAATTTCCTATTTACAGTAAGAAATTAGGAATTATAGTTT
>VXBO01011463.1:684027-772296 GCA_013400135.1 Rhinoptilus africanus
GTGCTCCCATTGAGTACATTGTGACTTTATTATGCACTGACGCACTTAATGAGTGTACCTATTGCACACGGTAAACATCAATCTGATGTTGGGCCCCCTGGAACTGGTTTGAAAATCATCCTGTGTGTGCATTGAATGATCTTTAAAGGAAGTCAGGGTTCACACCCTGGTGTGCTTAAAAGGAGGCCAGCTGCCAATCTAAACTTGGAGGCATGGGCTATTGCAAGCCAGGAGTGCAGTGGAGGGTGATAAACCTGTGTTTGCATTTCAGATGACACTTTTACATAAAAGGAACACCTATAAATAGTTTATGGAGGGTTAATAATGTTTCCAGCATGTTACAGACATAGATACATGCACCCCAACAGAAGGCAGTAGGTGGGGATGAGCTTTTGTTTTAGATGGCCTGTACACCTGATAGACTTACTCCAGCTGGCTACAGCAATTTATTAAAATGTCTATTAATAATGTAGATAGATATAAGCTAAATTTATATACTCCAGGTGACTACAGCATTCCCTGCAGAGGTTTGGGTATATGTTTGGATCACCTCAGCATGAGTTGGCAGTAAAAGTCAGGTCTCCCGACAGGGGTGCCAGGGCTGCTGCTGTAAAAACAGAGGGCGATTGCAGGTGTCTTACTGGAGAAATGGGATGTAACAGCTCGGCCACCTGAAAACAAACGTCTTTCAGTGCCCTTATTTGCAGCGTGGCTGTGGAAGAGCACTGGCTTACAACCTCTGTACTAGTGTCGTGTTTTAGCTAATACAAATTCATGGAGCTATGACTTCAGTCAGACCCTGCACCGCTAAGGTACAAACATGGTCTTCAGCTCTCTGAGACAGGTGATCTGCAGGCTGGTATGATAGGAGAGAAAGGAGTGTGCACTCACTCCAAAACAGTCTCTGGCTTCCTCTTCTGTAGATCGGAGATATGGATGTGAACAGCCTGAGGGCGAGGATGAAACTGAATCCAGTTTTTCTGGTGTACGCAAGGACACACTGCCTTGCAGGCCATTGGTAAAAGGCAGATGCTGGTCTGTTTGAAAAGAGCAAACTCTTACTTGGTTTTCATTTGCTTTGGGAGAAATCTCTAGTCAGGACCTGCTGTCCTCATCTCTGTACCTCCACACTGGAGAAGACTGGTGTTTCAAAGTATTTTATCTATACGGTTTAGTGATGGTTTTTGTTAGTGTTAGGTTTATAGTTGGACTCAATAATCTGAAAGGCCCCTTCCAACCTAGGCAATTCTAGGATTCTGTGGTTCTATTTTCTGCCACATCTTAAAGACGAGCACCATGCAGCCTTCCCTGCCCGCTGGGCTGCTCTGGATGCCCACCCTGCAGTGCCTGCAGTATCAGGTCAGCAGTCGTGCTGCTTGGCTTGAAATCACTTAAGACTGGTTCTCTTGGTCTCAAGGTGCATTTATTTCCTGCGTGTGCGTAGTGGGTAGAGAGGGAAGGGGAATGCCAACAGAGGAAAACAGGCTGTGTTGGCCTGTACCAGCAGCTCCTGGTTTTCTGGCTTTTCAGCAAAGCTGTGAACTTGCTTAGAAACCTCAAGGGAGTAACTGCTTTTTCTCATGGGGATCAACTGGAAAAGTATACTTTTAAATGAATAAGACAATTTTATTCCTTCACAGCAGTATTCTGGATATTGCTGAAAGTGGTCCTGTGATATCTACCTACATAATTAACCTCTTGCCCACTCCAGTTTTCCTTCTGTAACCCTGGATCTGCTGCTGATACACAGGGGTAGGATTAATCCCATTAAAAATGTTATGATAATTAGAATTTGCCATTGACCTTTCATTTTCGCATAGACTCTGGCTTGCAGGAATTATTTTCACTTATTTCATTATAGTTCTTCTGCTTAGTGATGGCTGCACTGTTCCTTTCAACAAATCAGCTGAAAAGTTGTCTCTCCTTTCTGTGGGATACACTTGGGTTTCCTGCTCTAAAGGGGGCTCCGATCAATCTTTCATTCTTTCCTGAGGATTACAGAGAGGCTAGACACAAGAGTCTGTGTTTTCTGTGTGCTGCTCTGTTAGAGACAAATGTAAAGGGAACAAATCCAAATCACGAACACACCTGGCATCATCCCACTCCTTGACCTGCCTTGTGCTTGTCTTGCCCGCCCTTCTCTAATTGCTGGGGCATTTCTATGGCTTATCTGAATGAATTGCTTCCTGGAAAAACCTTAAAGCTCCATCTACAGTACATGTTTGGATTTACAATGGAAATTTACAGTAGGAATTGCAGAAAAAGGCCCACTGGCAGAGGAAAAATGCACAGGCTGAGGGGAATAAAAGAGGGGGGTTTATTATTGCTATTTCTTTATTTTGAAAATAAAAAGGATGTGCTGATATTTCAAAATGAGAATCAGCAGGCAATTTGGCACTCAGCACACCATAAAAAAACCTACACGGTGTCAAAGTACAAAAAACAAAAAAGGCAGACACTATTGAGAGAAGCGAGTAAGCTACTGTGGAATATCTCTGTAAAGTATAAGTGTAATCCACAAAGCAGGAGGGACTACTGCTTAAAAAAAGCAGCAGGAATTTTTATCTTTCTTATTATACTACATACTGCTTCAGCAGGTGCTACTCTGGTTTGTTGTTATTACACATCATCTGTGTGTGGGAGTTTGTACACGTGGAGAACTTGTAGCATTTGACCAGACTTGACTGAGAGATGCAAGATGCCTTGCTAGCATAAATGAAAAAAGAAATTGTCACAGTGAAAGTCTGATTTTGGGGGGAAAAGGGGAAGGAGGGAAATATATTTTGGAGAAAACAAATCAATTAATCAAAATTCAAGAAACAGTTGCTAGGAACCACGTTTTGATCTCATCATCAATAACATCAGTTAGGAATAACAACAGTGGTTTTGATGATAAATCCTGGTGACATTAAAGAGTTACTGCAGATTTTTATACCCCCACTACTGAGATCACAAACTGACCACTTGTGTTAAAATCCTTTGAAAGGGGAGAGGCCTTGGTTCTCTTCACAATCACAGAGTGTCTTGCCCAGCCACACTGTGATGATTAAGGAAGCGAGAACCTTGTGATAAAATTTTCAAACAAGTTGTGTCAAGTTGATCACAGACAACACAGAGCTTGCTCTCTAGCAAAGGAATGCCTGTTTTGTTTTGCCACTGTATGCAATCGTTCTGTAAGTACAACAGCTTCCTTGTCTTCAAAGAACAATAAATAACTTGTACTCATTTGATGGTTAGGCAAAACAGGGCAAACTTTAATTACTTTGTGATTACCTAAAAACTAACTATCTTTAAGACACCTTGAAGGTTTCTTTGGGCAGACTGACTACTCAGCACTAGAGCTAGAACAGTCAGCGCAGAGGAAATCATGACATAGGAAACCCTATACTTTAGATGACATAATCAATGTTTCAAGACTGCCTCTGTACTTAAAGAACGCTCTAACAGGTAATAAGCTATTCTGCACATCTTCATTTCTATTCTAATTCATGCCTTTGTTTCACTTTTAATGGCTAACAAAACAATTTGGCTCTTTTCTCTGTATTACTGGTGTGAACCTTAAGAAATTCCAGAATTATTACAGCTCACATCAGCATAAACATACAGAACTCAACTTGCAGCATCTGAAAATTTATGGCAAGTAATGCAGCTGGTCTTGACTGGTGTTACCTACTGTAATCGGTGAATTCAGGAATATGTCCACATACACATTATTTCCTTAAGTATTTGGATTATGAGACCTTACGTTTCCTTATTTACCAGTATTAATGTTGTGTATCAAATAAATTTACTGCTTGTTTATTCTTTTATTGTATTTAAACCTCAGTGTGTATTATGAAAAAACACAGGCATGAACTTCAGTCTCAATAGAGGAAGTGGTTTAAGGTGTCTCCCATTTTGATTCCAAGGAGTTAAATTAGAGGCTTTAAATAAAACTTGCAAAGATGTCTAAATGGCTTAGGAATTTACACCTCATTTAGTTAAAAAAAAAAAAATATTTGGACCTTTAGTTTGTGTCCTGTGACATTTTTGTAGGAACTTTGACAATTTTACCTTAGGTCATCTCAGTAAGATTCTGCTGACAGACCTGTGTGGTATTTGCAGTCTAGTGAAAAAGGCATGTAGGACAGGACTCAAAATAGTGTCAAAAATACTGAAGAGCCAAACAAATCCAAAAGTCAGACTTGCACCATCTTTGTGAAACAAGAACCCTCTTTCCTGGCCAGCTGAAATGTGCAGTGTGGAATATTCAGAAAGTGGAAAATCAAAAAAGAAAGCTTTTCATGGGGAGAGGTTTTTTCCTCTCAAAATGGTCTGTGCAGTGAAATTGCAGTAGATTCACTGTGTTACCCAGCAGCACCACCTTGTGTATGTGTGCTCACTTCACTCCACATATTGTTTGTGACGACCTAGCAATGTTTGCAGGTTTTAGCGTTCTTAACTTATACATAACATATACGTAAACATAACATATATTGTGCATATAAAAATGAAGCATATGTCAGTGCTAGAGGAACTGATGTACTTCTAATTGCCAGTAACCTCTACATGCACACAGTATTGATATGTGCATTTTTCATACTATATACCTCCAGAACCATGTTAGTGATAGGCTACTATGGGGATCACAAAAGCTTTTTACAGGGGTAGTGTAAGACTCTCTGAAGAGTTCTGTGATATAATTACAACGGAAGTCTAAAAAAACCTGGACTTGTTCAAAGCATTTGACACTGTCCCACACAACACCCTTGTCTTTAAATTGGAGAAACATGGATTTGACCAATGGACCATGCAGTGGGTACGGAATTGGTTGAATGGCTACACTCAAAAAAGAGTTGTGGTCAACGGCTCGATGTCCAAGTGGTGATGAGTGATGAGTGGCAGTCCTCAGGGGACCAGTGCTGTCTAACATCTTTGTTGGCGACATGGACAGTAGGATTGAGTGCACCCTCAGCAAGTTTGCCGATGACACCAAGCTATGTTTTGCAGTTGCCATGCTGGAGGGAAGGGCTGCCTTCCAGAGGGACATGGCCAGGATTGAGAGGTGGGCCCATGTGAACCTCATGCAGTTCAACAAGACCAAGTAGAAGATTGTGATGCCATGTGAGTCAGAGCAATCCCAAGCACAAGTACAGCCTGAGCAAAGAATGGAGTGAAAGCAGCTCTGAGGAGAAGGACTTGGGGGGATTGGTTGATGAGAATCTCAGCATGAGCTGGCAATGTGCATTCGTAGCTCAGAAAGCCAACACAATCATCAAAAGAAGCATGGCCAGCCAGTCAAGGGAGATGATTCTGCCCCTCTGCTCTCGTGACACCCAACCTGGCATGCTGCATCCAGTCCTGAGGGGCCCAACATAAGGACATGGACATATCAGAGTGGGTCTGTAACAAGGCCAGGAAGATGATCAGAGGGATGGAACATGTCTCCTGTGAAGACAGGCTGAGAGAGTTGAGGTTGTTCAGCCTGGAAAAGAGAAGGCTCCACAGAGACCTTATAGCAGCCTTCCGGTACCTAACGCGGACCTACAGGAAAGATGAGGAGGGACTCTTTATCAGGGAATGTAGCTATAGGACAAGGGGTAATGGTTCTAAACTGTAAGAGAGTAGATTAAAATTAGATATTAGGAAGAAATTCTTTACTGTGAGGTTGGTAAGACACTGGAACACCTTGTCCAGGGACGTTGTGGATGCCCCATCCCTGGAAGTGTTCAAGGCCAGGCTGGATGGGGCTTTGAGCAACCTGGTCTAGTGGGAGGTGTCCCTGACCATGGCAGGGGCTTGGAACTAGATGATCTTTACCTAAACCTTTTCATGATTCTATGAAACTACATTTGTTGAGACTCTGTAGTCATCATAAAGTAAGTTTGATCCATAAATAATTCATGAACCACTGTGTGAAACTTGTTCCTAACTTCAGTAGGGCTGGAGCAATTTACCCCACGAGGACAGAACTGAGTGTCCACGCAGGTTAGAAAGTGTTTCCAGATCAAGACTTAAAACTATCTAAATACTGTTCTCCTTTTCTTTTTTTATTTTCAGTACTTGTCTAGCCCAGCTTGCACTCTCTACCTTTAGAGCTGGATTAAAGATGCCACGTGTAGACTGAGGACATACCTTAAAGCCCTGTGAAAACCATGTTTTCAATATTAAGCAATGTGAAAATAGAAGAGCCTAAAAAGGACAAGAATGACAAGACAAAATGTGATGAGATCTCACGCACATTCAAACTGGCAAACTTCTTTGTTCTTATTTCTGCAATATGAAATAGCTCTGGTTAATATGTTCTCAGTTACTCATTATTAAGGTATTTCTCCCTTCAAGAAGATTCCAGGGTCAGGATTTTGACTTGACAGGGACACCCCTGAGTCAGCTGCCAGAAGGCAATATAGAACATATTCCTGAGTTTTGCATTTCTTGTTGACTGCATCTAGGTAAATTCTGAGCAGTCTCTGGCTTGTAGAATTTATAACTTACTCTGCAAAAAACCCTACTTGTTTTGAAGGACAGTAGAGTAACAAAGATGCTTAATGTAAGTTTTCTAAAATATTTTGGCAAATATAAATAAATACTTTGTAAACGTTGCACCACTTCACTTTGGCACCCAGAATTAGTAGTCCTGAATGTACCCTGCATGCCTGCCTTTATTGTTTGGAGCAGAGTTAACTCTGGAAAAGACACTGCTTAAACCGTGAAAGTATAAAAGGCATAAAAGTAAGTCCTGCTGCTTACAGATCTTCTCAGAAGGAAAATTATTTTTGGTAATGTAACTGAAAGAAAACATATTTAAAAATGCTTTCTTAAACTAAGCACATAGCTAGTTAGTGGGTGATTTTCTACCATGATGTAGTTCTCTACAAATTAGGGTAACATGCTACTGATTCCATTACACTTATGCCTTCTGAATATACTGCCGATTTTTCAATAGTAAAACTGCAGGTAAATCAGTATTTGCTGTTGGGTAACACACTTTCTTCTTCACATTCAGACTAGAACCAGATAATATCTCCCTGCATGACTATTTCATTCAGACACTCTACATAAAGGAAACTGCGTATTTCTGTGGTGCTTTCACAAGGCATCCCTAGGGCTCAGAGCTCTCAAGGGAATTAAGTCCTAGTAACCATCCTAGCACCCAGGCCAAAAGGTAAGTTGTGTTGCTCCCAGTACTACCAGACCCCAGGAATAATTCTTGTGTGACTGCTCTGTTAAGAAATGTCATTTGCTTTTGAGCCAAAGGTCTCCACTGCTCCACCAAACATTTACAACCTGTATTCAAGTGCTTTATGGAGTGCTAATTTTAAACCTGTGCTGACCATGAGGCTGGCAAATGGCTGTGTCAGGCCATGTTCTCACCCCTGCTGTGATTGCACCTCAGATGAACACATCTGAGTTAGCTTAAACCAGCTGCCTGGAGTGGTGGTAGTCAGGGAGCTGCAGTGATTTGGTAATTCCTAAACACATTCTGAGCAAACAATTGTGCAGTTAGACCATGCCGGGGTCTACACAGCCACACTGATGGCTTGGGCTGACTGTATCCAGCTAGTTATTAACTCTGGTTTTACCCCTTGTAGTCACAGAGCTGACTGCTGAGCAGACATACCTTAGCCAACATAGTTTAGCATTTACCCAGTGAAAGTGTCAGTTTCTTACAAACTCTTCTGTCAGCAAACTCAAGGCAACTGGACCTAGAAACTCTTCCAAGCCAGTCCATTTTGTCTTTCCTCTTATTGAATAAACTCGATAGTGTTATCACTGCAAGGAAAATACAACTGCTTGCTATTAAGCAAAGTAATGAAATTAAATCTACATTAGTCACTGGAGAGGTAGACACTTGTGTCTGAAATCAAATACTAGTAATTTCTAGTGAGAGGCAGGTGTTTACCACATATTTACAAAAGATGTCTCCTTTCATGTCAATATAGCTTGCCTTTCTTTTTCTTTCCTGAGCTGCACTGTTGGCTAGAACTGAAAATGGGCAGTTGTCGGTGACAGATTTAAATTACTGTTCTTTCTGTATTGACATTAAGGACTTTTGACATGATAGATTAAATCACCAGTGCTGTTCCTCCGATCAAAAATAAATGCAACAGCAAGAAAGTCTGTGCAACCTTGTTTCTGCGTTATCACTCAAGGCCCACCTCACACTGCTCACTCACGCCTATTTAAATATTGAAAATCACACCCTCTTAAGCTGAAGGCATGTCTGCCTGCCTACAGTCTGCACCACGCTTTATATGAGGAAACTGAGTATCCATATAATTAAAAGTTATTCAGAGTCAGCCACAGAAGATAAAAGAGCCCTTTCGAGGGTGTGGGAGGCAGGTACGCTTCAACTATTTCTATGCATAGCAAGAAGCTTGTCTAGCAAGTGCTGCTTCATTTCTTGCATTGGCTTCCTCTGTTGCCTTGGCTGTCGGAGTGTTAGCCGCTACCTCGCTGCTTGGGTTGGCTTTGACAAGCTTTCGGATTAAAAGTACTCTGACCACTAGTATATCCCAGGGTGCACAAGGAAACTCAGAAGAAAAACCATTCCTGTAAGGTTTCCTAGCTAGTTTTCAGGGGTTAGCTGATGGTTTTATAACAGAAAACATATAATGCTGTTGCAAGTGTTGAAGATTGGCTTTGACGACTCAAGGATACAATAAGTGGCATGTTTCTGAACCCTCACAGCATCATAGCAGTTGTGGTGCTCTTGACTAAAATGGGTTTGTGACCCTTATTTCATTGATCCTCTTCTTTCAGGCAGCATTGCTAGATCCAGAAAACCATTTAATTCTGCAACAATTGTAACTGCAGGTAAATTTTGAAAATATTCCCAAAAGTATGAAGGTCAAGAAGGTAGTAGTTTGTGTGTGTGGTGTTAGTGTAGTAGGTAGTAGGGTGGTAGTTTATTACAAGACAAATTGACTAACTTGATATATGAGAGGAGAGCAGTGGATATTGTTGATCTGCATTTCAGAGAGGCTTTCAACACAGTTTTTCATAGCATCCTCATATGCAAACCAATAAAGTACAGGCTAGGTACATGGACAGTGAGGTGGACTGAAAACTGGCTGAACTGCTGGGCTTGAAGGTTTGTCGTCAGGAGCACAAAGTCCCACCAGAGACCAGTCACTATTGGCTCTTCTCTTATGTCACTTGATTACAGGTAGCCACATCTTAATTTTTTCCAGTCCCCAAGTTTCTGTTCCTTCTCCTCAACACACTTTTCTATGGTAAATTAAAAATCAGCATCCTGTGGCCTTTCAGAAAAAAAAAAAAAATAAAAAATCTGATACTGGGTGCTCTCTTACAAAAGTGCAGTAAAGCTAGAAATACATTCCCAATTCAACTGAGAGCAATTCAAATATAGCTGTGTAGAGTTGACTGGGCAGTAGGCCATTTCTGCCTGAGCTCCTGCTGCCTCTCCGGAAGGACCTGAGTCTCCCTTACTATCATATCTACCTGCCTTTGATAACCCAGAACATCTCTGATGGCATCAGATGTCTATGACTGTGCAGATGGGTTTCTTCCTGGGTGCAGACTGTGACAGCAGGCAAGAGAGACATTCAGCTGAGCCAGTGCATGTGTCTACCTAAGGGTGGGTTGTGCTGATTGGCGGGAATAGAGGGGTGAAGCAGCTGCTCCCAAGCAAGATCTGGTGCCATGTGAGATGTCCTCAGGTGTCTGAGACACTTGCATAGGCTGGCAGGTTTGTCACAGGACCTGTGGAAAATCCGTGCTTCCCTAGAAGGGCAGCTGTAGCTCAGCTGAGATATTCTAGGGCATCTCAAACACATGTGTAGACAACTGGATCCTACTCTCAGTATTACTCGGAGAGACAGTGCTGTTGGAAACCACACAGTTTTTTGCAAGTGAAGTTGATCTTTCTTTTCCTCTACTGTAGTCCTTCTTCAGCTAGTGGTGTCTCTACAGGTAATATTTACATGAACATGTGTCATCCTCCATGGCATCTGCAAAATCTTTGCTTTGGCTCTTCTGTTATGTCAGTTGGTTCCAGGTAGCTTTTTCTGTTTCCCACCAGCTGGCTGGAGACTTTCTGTGAAAGAGAAGAGGGAACAGAGAAAAGAGCAAAATTGTGTATTTATGGTATAAATTGCTATTAATTGCCAGATGAAAAAACATGCACTTTGGAACAGCAGAAAGGCCTAGTGTTTGCTCACAAATTTGTCCTGACTGAGCACATGGATAATGAATGTCACTGTGCTGCCAGCCATTCCAATGGAAACTGGGACTTAGGGTGGAAAGAAAAATAAATAACAAAAGAATTTAAAATGTGTTGTCCCCCGAGTGAAGCACGTGGGGGAGCACGGATGCAGAGCCTTGCTCTGAGGTCAGGGTCCTCCTCTGCAGCCTCTCCTGCCACAGTGTGGTTCAATCAAGTCACGCTCCTCAATGTGTTGAAAATTCGTACTTGTTTGCTTCTTTTTTGTCAGTTGCACACATTTGGAGGAGGTGCATGCAAGTGAGGTTCTGTTCTGTGGAGTAGGCAGTAGGAAGTGAATGAAGATCTCAGAGACCAAACCATGAATGTACAAATCAGTGACCTCATGTCTTACCTCTTCCCTTCTATCCATCTCTATTTCATCCGCAATGTATGATTTGCTACTTCTCATTTTCACTTCCAGGCTCTCTTGTCCTAACCTAACAAAATGAAAGCAACAGGTGCCTTTTAGTCTGCTCAAGTGGTATCTAAAGCTGCATTTTAAAGAAAAATACCCTAAATTTTGGTAAAAACTGATATAATGATGATATTTTAATCTAGAAAGTTGCCATCTGTGGTAATTTACTCTGTGCTTTAACACTGTACTTCAGCTGTGAAACAGTTCACATCGACAAATGCAAAATGTTGTTAAATACTTATCCTTTCCTTGGATTCTTTTTTTAACTTAATCTTGGTTTTAATTTAGATTCATTTTGCATTGACATTTCAAAGTGGAAGATGCTTAGAGACTAGTTTTACTACTACAGCTTTAATTTATTCTGGATGCTGTTATAGCCTCCCTATGTCAGACACTTGGTTTCCAGAAAATACTTCAGGGCTTTATGTCTCCTGTGCAGATGGATGGCAGGCTTCATGCGTGTGCAAGAATTACTGACACCCGTTAGACTTCACACAGTGCAGAAGATGTGCCCTTACAAACTCATCACTGCTTGGGAGATCAGTAACAACCACAAGTCTTGCCGTTTGGCATGAGAAGAGTAAGACTCATTTGTTTCTTCATTTTTGCAATTCACCTCACGTTTTCTATTGTTTTAAACCTTCCACATAAGCTGCATTTGAAACCTCAGAAAAAAACCACCTCATTCACAACTCAACTAAAGGGATTTTTCTCTGAGGACTGTGCTCAAGTTATGGTAGAACTGAGGAAAAAAATGTATTGATATTTAACCTCTGGAGCCACTCAGTGTTACTGCTGACCTTATCTCTTGCAGATTTGTGCTGTGCAAAACCCTGCTGGCTACTTTTGTTCTTTGTTGGCATAAAAAAATGCTGCAGAGGTTTTTTACTTCCCTGTCATTTGTCATCTCCCTCCTCCTTTCCACTCCCTGAAATCCATCCTTTCCCCATCTGTCCAAACCAGTAAAATGCCTATTCATCTCCTTTCTCAAGGGCACTAGATTTTCAAATCAGCCTTTTCCTGCCTTCCTGTAGACCTGGACAAAAAGGAATAGCTTAATTTAATGAAAAAAAAATTCAAATTTCAGCATTAATTTCATTCCACATTTGAATGAATGAATAAAAGATGTGGGTCTGAAAAAAACCAAAAGTGGCACATTAAGCAGGCAGTAGCCTTGCTAGAAGCATGCCCACCTTCTCAGGAAAATGCCGTACCTGCTTGACAGCGTCAGATGCTCATTCGGTAATAACAAAGTTGTTGGTTTGCTGGAAACTCTGGCTGGAGTTTGGGTATTTGTATGTGACCACAATCCTTTGTCTTCTATTATGTCATTTTTTTTTAACTGGATAGAGGAAGCCTGAGGACATTGGTCTTTGTGCCTTAAGTTAATTGTGATGAATATGGGCCACATATTAGATACATAGTTTGGGAAAGAGGCCAGTCTGGTTCGTATTTGAGCAGTGCCTAACAACTTATTTAAGTCCTGCACAAGACTGGAGGGAGTGTTGCAAGTGCTGTGGAAGCACAGATGACAGGAATACTGCTGACATAAACACACCACATTTAGGTTTTGAGATCTCTTTAGGGTAATATATGGCACAGTATCTAAGAAGGAATATTCATCTGTTACAATTTCAAAACATTTTATACTACTAAATTGCAAGATGGTCTTCCTAATCTTTCATTCCATGCTCTTCTATCCACACCCACAAGCACGCTCTACTCCTCATGTGTCTAAATCACAATCCTTTGAACAAATTTGTGTTTTATATGTAATGTGATGTGTATACACAAACAATATAATCTTTCCTTTCAGTCTCAGTTCTCAAAACAGTTAGGTGTCTTATACTGAAAGCTCAAACTTTCTTTTAGTATACTGATCTGTACAAGCACTTCTGCTAACAGAAGATGAGTTAGTGATTTAGATTAATTTTCACATTTATCAGGTGTATTTTGTAAAGCCCTGTCTTCAGGAATTCTCTGCAAATGCAGGTGCTTTTCCTAAGAAAAATTATAACAACTGCTTGGATCTCCATAAAAAGGTCTTTGAATGCAGCTAAAACCACAGTGACATAAACCCTCACTGTAAGTAAGTAATTGCAAAATAACATGACAAGTGCCCTATTCAAGACTGCTTGCCAGCAAGCTCTCAGACAAGGGAGAAATATATCTATTTTTTTTCCCCGCACTGCAAATCAGTGGTTCCATCACTCAAAACCAGAGTACACTTTTTATTTTCACATAAAGTTAGAGTTAAAATCCTCTAATGAGGTTGTTGGAAGGAGTCCTGTTGACTTCAATGGACTTTGGGTCAAGCCCCTTGGCCTCAGACCAACATGGCATTTCAAGGAGACTTTTCATATGTTCAGATACATATTGTACTTTAAAGTATTTATTAGATTTAGGTTTTCAAAGGCTATTCAATAACTCATACTTATTTATGTTGCGTTACTGCCTCAGAGTTCTTGTAAAGAAACAGGTTTCGACTGATCAAGAAACTCTATGTACGTAGGACAGAAAGTTCTCACTGAATTGAAACTAAAGGCCAAGAAGATATCTCACTAAATAACCCCATTGACTGACTGAATTCTCCACTCTGTAACATTTTCTTCTGCCCAAGCATCTAAAAGGTCCTGTTTCAGTGTGTGAGTAAGGGAAGGTTACCTAGGATTTGGGAACGGTAGATCGCATCCACAACCCTGCGTAATTTTTCCATAAGGTCACATACCGTAGAGTAAGCCCACTAAAATGGCTCTCTCCACCTTGTGAAAGTGATGGATTTCATTAAAAATCAATGTAAGAAAATTTTAAATTTACATATTTACATTTATAATCTGCAAAAAGTAGCAAAACAGATTAGTTCATAAAGCCTAAATCTCCTTATAGTTTGATGAGCCCTAGGCACCAGTAATTTGAGCTCGGTTTCATTTAGTTCAGTCGTTCAGTGGCATCAGACAACACAGAAAATGAGAGCAGAGAATAAACACATCTCTGCACTAGTCAAGAAGTAAAATCACTTGGGTAGCAGAGACTTGCCTCATTTCTGTTTTCAGTTTTTAAGCTCAAAACTGAGAAGCTTGGCCTTGTATTCGGTTCAGCCGTGACCTGGAGAGCTGAAATCACCTCAAATCCATAAGCGTGTAAATATATGTGAGGTGAGATACATCGCCCAGTGCATTCACAGGGTGCTTAGTAGTATATCACATATGAAATGTCAGCACATGTTTTGATCACTGCCACTGTTGCCATCTTGGCTATAAGGCAATAGCTTCCTAAATCACCTCTCACAGATGGTTTTACACGTTTGTGCTCCTAGTCGGTCCTAGGGCAGAACCAAAATGGTGACACTCTACAACAGGATATTTTTCAGACAAGAAATGAGGATATTCAGTCTAGCATTAAGACACAAGAGTTCCTTTTGAACTTCGCATTAAGGGGTTTGAACATGTGCCCTCACCTACCTATTTGACTTTGCTAAGCCAGCAGTGAGGCTTTTATCAACCCATCCTATTCATCATTACTCCATTCTCCTCTTCCAGGGGATTTCAAGCATTTGATATTAAATTGCTACTAGATCAAAGAATGTAAATTGCCTTCACGTTTCCTTTCTTCTTCAGGTGTCCTATACACTAATTCCACACTTCAACCAATGTGGTTTTTTTGCAGAAGGGGAAGGTCACAGAGAGCTTCCCTAACAGAAAGCCAGACTAAAAGAAGACATAGATGGCTTTACTGCGATGAGGTACGTGTTACTGAGAGATATTGCACTGGATGCACAATCACATGCACTAACAATATGTCCTTGGCACAATAAACCAAAAATGCAGTAACTTACTTTGAAGAAATTCAGAGATACATCATGCTTAGACCATGATGTATCCTAATAGTTAAAGCACATGAGAAAGGAGTTCAAATCTCCTCTAGCAGAAGAGGAATTCTACCCATATTGATCAGAAATGCTGGGCAAAAATTCTACTCCAATATGAAATAAAATCTAGAGGCATTGTAACTGTATCATTACTCTGTGGATGAGATTTAGCTGCCTCTACATAAGTTTCTGATGCTATATCAAATGCCCAAGGTTATTCTACATGCTTTCCAGGTGGTACTGAAGAAAGGTTCAGGTTTCCCAGAGATCCTTTGTCAGATTTGGTCCTATGTGGGTATCTCAGATATTACCAGACATATAAAATGGCACTGGAGCCTGTGTTGAGACAATTGAAGAATATCCTCTTGTCTTCTGAGATTGGACTGTTGTAGTTGTCTAATAACATGAGAGTTTTCATGTTGTGAATATGAATGGACGTAAGTTATTCATCAGGATGAGGAAGGAAACAGCCTTGTTCCAAACCTTGGCATCCATTTTAGTTAGTTCCACTTGCAAGTATTTGACTTGGAGTTGACAGTTTCATCAGGTGACAGGCTACGCAAACAGAAGCATAGGTGCTGTGCAATCTTTTGATGTATAAATCAAAGCAAGCTTGAACCTGACTCAAAACAATCCCCAGGAGTGGCAGGTAAGATATTATTCTTATTGATGACTATTAATTTTAGCCTATTGCATTCATATAAGGGCAAAAGATGCTTAGTTATACATACATCACATGCCCAGGCAAGCACACAAAAATGCACATCAGGGATCTGTTATTGATGGAAAGGTTAAATATAAGATACAGCCTTATTCCTTCCAATGAAAAATGTTTTTTTTTCCAGTGCCTGACTTCTTTTACTTTCTTATGTTAACTTTTAAGGACAGTGGGCCTAATTCTAAGCCCATTAAAGCAGGTGTAAATGAGAAATTATTTCACTGCATTTAATTTTGTTTCACTTAGACATCAAAGCCAATATTTCTTCTGAAGGTCTTGCTGTCAGCTTCACATTCAATTGAACATGTGTAGCCTTTGAAATATAGAGGAGTTGAACAAGGCTTTTAAGCAAATCCAGAAATTAGTGAAAGGGTCATTAGACTGTATCTGTATTCAGGAATTTCTTATTATTTTTTTATGAAGAGAAATTGTAAATTGCAAAAATTATGACAAGATGTTCACGGTCTTCTCTAGTCACAACACAATGAGTCATTCACCAGCAACTCACTTGGTGTGTCGAAGTTAACTGCCCCTCATTACTGTGGCACTGTTATTACATATCATTGTAACAAGACATCCAGATTGGCACCAGTGTTTGCTACAGATAAGAATTTCAGCTGATCAGTTAGAGATGCTTCAAAGAGCATAATCGCTGCCCTCAGGTTACTTTAATCTCCACATCTTTGTGTCTATATGAAATAACTGTCTTCTTGCTTCTACTGTGTGAAATTTGGAAGTTATAAAATGGCACCAGATTTAAATGTTTCTGAAATTCCATAACATTAAATGAAAGTACGTTCTCATCAATCAATTAGTCCTTGAGCTGGATTCTCAGTTTCTCCACCATTATTTGCAGGGTAAATTAGCCCTTTGAGAAGAGGATGGGGAGAGGCATGGGCAGTGGCTCAGTACTGCCTGATTTCTTTTATATTCCCTGATGAAGGGAACGACCCTGCAGCTGTGCCAGGATGACAGCATCTAAGCGGTAACTAGATCGGGGAGGATATAAAAGCAGCATGGATTTGGCAGCTCCTGTTGGGGAGAAGCAATAGGGACTAAGAAGAATGAAAAGGGGCTGGTTCAAACTTTTCCAGCAGAAAACCTGGATGAACCTCAGGTATGAGGGATAAATTAACCGTTTGATTTTGCCCCACTGACAAAGACCATGAACTTGAGCTGCTTGGGGAGCATTTGAACCTTTGAGATGAACATCCATGGCTGAACTCTGCTCCCCTTTGCCCTTGTCCTTGCACAGAGCACATGCACTGAGCCCCAACAGCAGAAGTAAGCTGCCCAGCTGCAGAGGAAAGAGGAGAGGGAAGCAAGCCAGGCTCCATCCCTCCCCCTTCCCTAGGACTGCCATGGTGCCCATGTAGCCTCTCCCTCCACGCTCGGAGCAGAAGGGTGTCTGGGTGAGGGGTTGGGAGCACAACACAGGGTCACACTGCATGTTAGCAATGCTGGCTTCATCCCAGCGCACTGAGTGTCTCTCAGGGGACAGTACAGGGAGCCTGCTCTGCTGGCGCTGGGGAGCGGTGACTGCCTGGGCACAGAGGCACACTGAATGCTAAGACATCCAGAAGCACCTCTTCTTCTCAGTTACTTAACTTTCTTGCCATGGTCAGGCCTGGGTGTGAATGTGGATGGAAGAAAGTAAACATCCAATGAAGAAGGCGAAAGATTTTGGCATTGAGAAAGCAAGCTACATGGATGCTGGAACTCACTATGGACTGAAATACTGAGCCCAGGAAATGGAGATGGAAGACTGCAGCCTTATTAACTGATACTAAAACCTACTCAAATGAGAAACAGTGTTTGAAAAATGTGAGATATCGTGATTTTTTTTGACATGACGGAAAGGAAGGAGAGACAAGAACAAAGTTTTTACACTGGAGACATTCAAAACCCGCCTGGACACGTTCCTGTGTGATGTGCTCTAGGTGACCCTGCTCTGGCAGGGGGGTTGGACTAGATGATCTTTCGAGGTCCCTTCCAACCCTATGATTCTATGATTCTATGATTTAGGCACAGGATTTGTGATGGTGATGGTACTAATAACACACTCAGTTAAACACCAAAGTAGAATTGCATCGCCGAGAGGCTTGCTGTGGTATGTCCTAAACATGCTAGTCTTCCTTCATTGCACAATGGAGAAGTGAGAAGCAGACGCCGTTTTTCAGTCTGGTGTTTTGCTGACAATATAGCCTTACAGAAAGGTCCAAAAATAAGTGCAGAGAAATTTACTTTCCCTGTGTGTAATGGGTCACTATGGTAACTTGTTACTGACTTACTGCCGTAGTACTCTGTTGTAGGAAAGCTAACAAGCTCACATTCGTTTGTAGCTATTGATATAAAAAGTATTCTTGAGACTGAGTCTGCCTAACCGGTTAGCAAGTTTTTGCGAATACAAAGCCTACTAATTTGTGCATCTCCAGCTATTCAGGCACAGGGAACTGCAAAAATGGTATTTATTGCTTTATCTGTCACACAGGTTTAGTTGGTGTTTTCATTCATGACTGTGCATCAGTGTGCTGCAGTTGACTGCATACAGCAACCGTGTGCTGCTGCTGCACTGTGTGAATGTGGGTTTCAGAAAAACAGAGCACACTTTAGGGAACCATTTGAGTAATCTTTCCTTGGGCAGTTGGAAAGATGAATACATGGAAACACGAAAACCATAACAATGGAACTAATTTTGTACCAAGTATCAAACTAACAACTTGGGTTTGGGACTTTGCTGTGCTGAATGATTTCTCTGTATCTGGAGAGTTTAATACAACATACATGCATACGTGCTAACAGCTTAGGTTTTCAAGAAGTTTTCTGCCATGCTCCCATGAGGCATTTTTTTTGGAGGGATAATCTCAGTACGACGTCATATGACAGACAAGAGATAAACAGCTTTTTCATGAAGCTGATTTTTGATTGCCTTTTTTCCATATATCTAAAACGAAAGCAATTTGACTGGAAAGTGTAAATCTGCTAATTGCCTCTCAATATGTCATCTGTATTTGCAGAGCAAAGCAAATATGTTTATTTTTAGTGAGAAATGTGAATGTAGGACCATAATAGTGACAGCAAGTGGTAGGGTGTAGGTAGAGTCATGGGTATCTCATAAACATCCTAAACTTCAGGCTATGGTCAGTCTTCTGTTGAGTCTGAGTACACAAAATTATCCCTAAAAATTAGAGCAGATGTGCCAGAGAAATTGAGAGATAACTTGAAAGCTCTTGAACCTGGGCTTTTGAACTTCCATTTGACCTCTCTGTCTTGGGATAAGGTAAAGTCCTGGCCATGCAGTAGAGTGCCACATTCATGTTAGTTTTAGTGGGCACATCTGCACAGCACAGCAGCACACACAGGTGCTGCCTCAGCTCCCAGACACACTACAGCAAGAGGACTTTTGTGGTCCCTATCGAATGGGTATTATATAGCTTCTAGCTGCAGAGCTGAATCGTTCAGTGCTACCTTGGAGATCCCTCATGGTGGTCTCTCTGTGTCCAGTCCTGTCCATCTGAGTGAAGAACCAAGCCCTGCCTCTGGGACTTTCCTAGTGGAAGCTGCACCTAACCTTCCATAGAGCAAAAAAAGTTTAAATTCACAAATCTTTCATGAAAAACCAACCAACCAATCACCAAAAAAAAAATCCCGATTCTCTGTCAGCTAGCTAAGTATCTATTCTGATTAGTACAGTAACTCTCCTTGTTCAAGCTGAGGTTTAATTTCCTTTCCATGCTTGTTTTTATCTATTCAGTACCCTCCTTTCCATAGCTGGCCGATGATGCCCATGCAGCTTCACTCTTTAGTTGTCTTTAGGGTCCTTACACACATCTGCATAAGTATCTCAAGGGCATTCACTTCCAACAGAGACTAGCAGAGTCATTTGTCTGCCACAACACACAGCAATAAATGCTGAAAAACCCAATTTAACATTATTTTGGCTGACCCTTAAATGCAGAAATTGCCTCTGCCTTATAAGAGACGAAGAGTGAATCGTCTGAAATAAATGACTTGCAGGAAAAGGTTTGGAACAGATCAGACCACTTGTGGCAGTTTTCATCCTGAGGGATATGTGTCAGTTGTCTTACAGAAAATGTATTTTTATAAAGCAAAAAAGTATTTGGCACTAAGCCTCAAGTTACAAGCTCTGAGTTAAAAAAAATTCCAATAGCAGAAAAACATAAAAGCAAAACCTGTGAATTAGTAAGAGCAAGAAAAGAAGGCTATAGACCTAAATCTTTCTCTTCTACCAGTGTGTTACACAATACAACAGTGAAACTGTTTAGGCACACTTGGGGAAGACATTGTCATTGTCTTTTTATTCTGTGTTTGTGCATAACTGGCACAGTTGGGTTTAATCCATGGTATATTCTCCTAGATTGTATCTAGACTCATCTGCTAGGAAGCCCTATGGGATTATAGTCCTCTGATTTTTCTTGGTCAAGGAACAGGTACAGCTCATTTTAGCATTTTCTGGCCTGTTTGCCAGGACTTCTTTTTCCTGGAAATGTAGGTGCAAGGAGAAGAGGTCTGGAGAGCAAAGATGGATGGCCATGTGATTTGAGATTCAGATAAGCCCTGGACATGTCTTTGCACCATGGATTAATCCTAATATACACATAGTTCATACCACAATACAGACTTTCACTGAACATGGAGTTAGAGAAGTTTCTAAGGCCGTCACTGAATGGCCACAAAATAGTGAAAATTTCAGAAATATAAGAAAAGCTACTCTGGAATGTCAGAAAATGCCAGTCTGTGGAAAGGGACAGAAGGTCAGGATGGCACTTTAGCAGGGCTTATAAATTGTATTCAGGGATAGGACACTGGTAGGGGACAAATATTGCTACAGCAACATAAAACAAGTAAATCTCATGTGCCAGACTCAAAATCTGGAGACATCTGTAGCCCCTGTAGACTGAAGGCAGGTGGTGGGTGTCATATGCCTTCTCAGAAGGAGTCTAGGGAGCCATGGCTTGGAAGAAGCTTCTGTTGCATAGGTACAAAACTCTGCTTATGGAGTAATTGTCAGTGGTACAATGTCAAATACAGCACAAGCAGTGGACTATTTTGGCCTGACTTGAGTCTGGTACTATTTAATACTTAATTAATCTGGTATTATTTAATATTTTCACGAATGGCCTTGATGATGAAAGATAATATATTTATTAAATCTAGAGATGGCACCAGTCTGTGAGGGATAGTGCGTGTAGGGAAGGGCAGAACAGACTGCAATTTATTCCAGTACTTTTGATTATTTTTTTTATTGTTTAACTCACTAAATTGTGCTATAATTCACTCCAAGAACAGTGGAAAAAGAACTACCTGCCTGAGTTCTCTCTTATTTTTATGTCTCCTGGAAATGTCTAGAAAGCAATGAAATCAATGCTTTAATATGTGTGGAAATTTATGAAAACAACAGGATTTAATTTCCTAATATAATTGCTGAATTGATTTGTGCATGCAGCAAACTGCTCTGATTTTCTTAGTGGCAATAATAAAGTAGTGTCTGTAGTAATTTAGCAGGTGTTCACAGCTATTCCAAGTGGATGTAAAAGGTTACCACTTTGATTTAAAAGGTTCATTCAAACTCTTCTTTCACTTTGCAGAAGTCTAATGGAAGATGAAAGGTTCAAGGTAATGAGAACAAAGCCCATTTGAATCCAGGATATAATTTCTTTCCAGAGAGTCTGAGGTTTTTTTCATGCCTTTAGGACATACTGATAAGGGCTTTTTTTTTTTTAACTCTCTCTTTTTCTTCTTTTTCCCCCAGTATCTAACTTTGCCTATCTTGAAAATGAAGTTTACATTTATGGCCATAGTATTTTTCAACTGTATTACATCTAAGCCTTATTTTTGTACAAGAGAGACAAAGTATATTAACTTCATCATGAAACTGTTGTTGTATCCCATTCTTCCGTTACCATTTTTAAATAATTCTAACAGCAGAGCTATGCCATATTCCTAAACGTAGGTGAATGAAGCCTTTAAGCTCCACATTTCTTGCTAGATTAAGACATACTTTTCCTTCATGCCTTATAACACAAAGCTGAGGGCACAATTTATGATAATACAGTGAGTCATACTGAAGGCGAATGAGAGGGGAAGTTAGATACTGACACCTCTCTGCAGACTTGTCTGGGTTTTCTCTCTGATGAACAGTTAAAATCCTTGTGGTGAAAGCTGCGTGAAATGCTTCTGGCAACCCTCACCTTTCAGTTAAAGATTTTGTGACTTTTGTAAATTTTAGCCCATGGTTATCAAAGCAGAGAGGACTCCTCACATAGCTAATAGGCAGAAAATCTCCTTCCAACAACCTTCTCCCTCATCACGGCAGAAACATAAGCTATTTTATCTCCATTTCCGTGCCCGCAGGATAGAAAGGGGGAAATGCTGGCAGAGAATGGTGTGATATGGGTTAGAAACTATAAAAGGAGAAGAGCAATTACTAAAAAATATTGGGAGCTGTGGCTTTCTTTAGGGAAGGAAAGATTTTGTTTGAGAACACAGACAGTTCTTAAGATTCCCCAAACTGGTTCCTAGGCCGCTGAAGGCTTCTTACATGAAACTGAAAGAGACTCTCGGGTAAAGACTGTATTTAGTTTCTTAATTTCTCATTCATTATGAGGACCTGCATTTCAAAAGAGCCTTTGGAAGGGTGAGTTACTCTTTGTCCTTAGTTTCCAACATCTATCAAATCGGAGCAGCTAATCCTGCCTGTTTCCACAGGAAGGTTGTGCAGTTAATAGGTTGCATTTCTGTGAAGTGCTTACATATGACAAAAAGAGTTATTACAGATAGGCAAAGAGAGAAAATACTGGAGTCATTTCCGTCCATCAACTTCTAAATATGTCCAGAGATCTTACTGTTGTGTACATTAAAGCTTTATGAGTAAAATCTCCCTTTATTTGCTGAGCACAGTATACGTGACAGAGATGTGAGCTCATGAGGTTCACTCTTCAAACACACAATTTGCTGTGCTGGTTGTCTAATAATTCACCTTCTGCAATCTGCTGAGGATTTCTCATTTTAAGAGTTAAATTGATTCAATCAAGTTAAAAGCAATAATGTATCTACTTCCGTTTCAAACCAAGTTATTCCTCCTCCATTTTATTTCTATCAGCTAAGACAGTGGACTACACTCCTGTTCTGGCATTTCACAGGGAACTGAACCCTGCTCTGCCTTCTGCTTTCTGTTCTGTCAGCCTTTTGGGAAGAAATAGTGGAGAAAAGGGCATACCAGGTTGTCACCATGGAGAGAACCACAAAAAGGGATGAAGAGGACACTGTGTTTGTGGTCTGAAAAGGGCACAGAAATGAGATTTCTGGAACAGCAGGCACAAAAAGGGATTAATTAGTAACATGGGGAAAGAGATGGGAGTTCAGGACTGGAGTAGGATGTCTCGGTCCTCCATGTAGCCAATGATCCTGGGTAGAACAGCTAAGTTGTTATAAAAAAAATGGGGTTTGAAGGGGAAATCTATTACTGCTAATGGGTGAAATAACTCCTGCCAACAGTAGTAGGATCTGGGCATAAGGGTTTCAATCACAACTCTCTGGAGTCTCAGATACCTTTCCTTAGAGTTACAAGTGAGACCAGAGATCTTGCAGAGATTAAATTGTTAAAGGCATTGTTTCTGATGGCAAATTTAGTGAAATGTCCTTTGCTGCACAACTCAATTAGAGGAATTTCAGAAGAACAGCGTGCACCCGAAGAGTTTTTTTCAAAGTTGAAAGGCTTCACCTTTTGGGTGGACCTATAATTCTACAATTAATTTGCAATTCTGTTGGTCCATGTGGGATTTAACACATTTGCAGATTGTCACATTGCATTGCTGTTGACCTCTCTGAGGACTGAAAAGGTTTCTTCAGTAATGAAGAATATCATTCCAGGAAGGAGAGGGATTTCTCAAATTAGTGGGGTCGCTTACTGTTTTTTTCCCCAGGCTTCTTTACCTTGAAAATGCCATGTAACATCATAAAACAAGATCAGACACAGCCATGAAACTGTCTCCTGTTAGTTTTAGCTTTTAGCCAGGTGAGTAGGTTGCAGAGTCACAGGCTGATTTTCTTTATGTCTGTAACTGAGCAGCAGATATGGTCAGGCCAAGTACATGATTTTGGTGAAACATTTAAGGTGATGCAGTTCTTTAGGCATTTTGGGTCTAACACTTTCTTTGCACTTTATAAAATACTGTGTTGTTACTGAGTCAGGGCTTGTGTTTATTCACAAAAAATTTATCTTTGCAATGGAAATTTATTTGAACCTTTTAAATCACCTTCACATTCAGTGGAACTTGGTCCCAATGATCCCCAAATTAGGGAAGTAGTCTTCACGTGAAGTGTTTTATTTGTTTGGACGGGGTTTTTTGCACCGTAAAGTGTTTCATTCCAGCAGGCAGCTTACTGGAGTGTTACTTATCTTTCCAGAAACATCAGTTTGTCTAGAACAAAACAGATTTGTCGTAGAGAGGATATATTGCTACACTGAAATATAGGGCACGGAGCAAATGATCTTTCTTCCGATATGTCTTTTTATATAACCAGTGTTGTCATGACAACTGCAGAGCAGAGTTGCCTCTTCAGTAGCAGATGCATGACTAAGGGCCTTTGTCTTACTGATGAACATGTCCACGATCCTCAGTCTCTCAGCAACAGAAAACACAACTGCCATCCCACTCAATTTATTCCAACTCACAGAACTTTCTATGTAAATGGCACATTACTTATAAACTGGGCAAACTTTTGATTCCACCAGCACTTTGCACTTCACAGCCAAAGCAGCTTTGCGGACTACACGTGGGTGCAGAAACAGTGATGGAGGGAGGAGCACAGGACAACCTTCTCCCTTGTATGATACAGAAAATACCCCAATGCACAGTGCTTACAGGGTGAGGGAACCTACCATTCCTTTAGATTCTCAACAAGTCTCATCTCCAAGTTTTAGGAGATACCTTGCAGTGAGGTCTTTTAATTAAACAATTAATGTACTAAGTAACAGAAATAAAAGTCTAGAGATTTAGGTCCTTCCCTCATCTCAAGGAATGAATTTATGCCTGATATGAGCACACATTATGTCTCTCTTGTGTCACTTTAAGGCTGAGGGCATATACCTTCCTCACTCTCACAACTACTATGATCAATATTTTATTGATATCTGTGAGATGTTTCTCCCATGGAAAGAAGCAGAGAGTGGAATCAGCATTAGCCAGTGACAGAGAAGGAACAGACTATGCTGTATTTAACTGAGCAACTGCGATGACTTGCTTTAGTGGACAGGGGTTAAAGGTAGAGTACTTTGACATAGGGCTGGGAGAAATGTTGTATTTATAAGCTCATGAGTTAATTATGCTCCCCAAATCCTAGTGGATTCATGTTAGCAGCTACCCCTCTGGCTGAACTTGCCAGGGTCTCACAAATTCCCTTGGATGTCCCTCCCTACATCAGGATAAGCAGAATATACAATGGATACAACTTAAAAGGTTAGGCAATGTGGGTCAGAGAGAAAACAGGGAATAGACGAACATCACTACACACCTTCAAGAAAGTAAAAAGAGACCAGTAATCTCTGGGAGCTTTGTCTAATCTATCTATGACTACGTAAGAAGTCACAGAAGCAAAAAGCACAGGTAATGGAGCTGAATAACCACTTTTTTATGTAATTTTGTAATTGTCCAATGTTGCAGTGCAATGTCCAGATCTGTCCTCACTGCCAAGAAACTGAGCTTGAAATAGGGAAATACCCTTCTGTTATATCCACTATGTGAGGAACAGAACTCAAATAGCCAAAGTATATTAAGGCCATCTCTGATTACAGGGTTTCTTGACACTGGGTTTCCATCAAACAGAGCTCTATTAGTATCTGGTGCGTGGTCTGTTGTAGCAGGATGCGATGCTCTGGGTCCCTGTGTAATACAGGCGAAAACACATGCTCAGAAATGGGTTTCACTCAACTACACCACAAAGCCTGTTTCACAATTTCCTGCTATCATGTTCAATATTGCAATATGACACTGATGAATACTAATCTTTTTGAGTAGCAGTCTAGAAACTTTAAAACGTATAGTCACTGCTGACCCTTAAATGTCAAATGACATTGCGTGTGACTTCACTGTAGTTGTATTAGTTTGTACCTTTTACTGTTTCATATTGCCTTGCTATCGATTTGCGGCCAGCTTGCTACAGCTGTGCAGACTGCTAACTTGGGAATTGCTGCGCTGTAGTTTATGCAAGTATTGACTAACTCAGCTTTTGACTTTAGCAAGAGTAGGTGCCTGCATCTGAGATGGTCCTATTAGTCTCCTTTAACAATTAACAGAGAGAAACAGGCACCTCTTGCTTCCCACAGACTGTAAAGGGAGCCAAGAGTGATTAGCTGTGCTTATCGGCAGCACTTACATGAGCTTAACTCCATCCATAGCATTACATTACCATGAAGAAAAGCATCTGGGAAACATCTGCAAGAGCAGAAGAAGCAAAGTACTACTTGTCTGCCAAATTCTGTATGTGTTCACCATTTGGTGAAAAAGAACTCATTGCATTTTCACATTTGCCACTTTAAAATAAAATAAAATAAAAAAAAAAAGGAATCTCTGCCAAAGTAGGTATTTTATTCCGTATCATTTGGAATGAGTTCTGCATTTTCTTAATGCTTCCTCCATGCTTTTCTGGCTGGAAAGCATTAGTTTAAGTAACTACGTGAAGTGCATAGCCGGGGCAGGTGTGCCGGGAACTGGAACCGTTCTGGGCTTGTCTGGCTACAAGGCCCATGTCTTGTCCCACGAGGGCCAGCCACCATGAAAACTCATAAGGATGACACCTGAAGCATTGAAATTATGAGCGGAGGTGCCTCTGTTCTAAGCAGAGTTGTAGTTTTTCCAGTTTACACAAATTTAATGAATCCTGAACTTTGTGTGAACTCTGCAGGGAAAAGTGCCAATGGCAGCTTTGAGGATCCCACGGCACCTTAAGAATATTACATCTGGCAGGATGGAATAGCTCTGAGATCATTTATATTGTCATGTTGGCTTATTTACCTGTCATAAACACAGAAAGGAAGTATTGCTAATTTTAGAACTTTACAAAAAGCCTCCAGCATCCCTCTTAGAAGTGTATGTAAATGAAGATACATATTTTGGATATGCTGTTTGATCACTTTGCAAAGAAATGTAATGTCTGTCATCCACTTCTGGAAAGTAGTGGCAAACTTTTCAGGGTTTGAAAAGCCCCAGATTATGAGTATGCATGTCACATGTGTAGTCTTCTACAAAAAAAAAAAAAAAAAGGTTAGCTGATTTCTTCCCACTTTTCTGACTGGCCTGGCAAGGCTTCTAACGGGAGATAAAATGCAGACACTGAGGAGTCACTGGCTTTTACTCAAGCTACATTTTCTTAATCAGTTCTTTGCATTTTGTGCTTCCCTTAAGATTGTTTCCGTTTGTTGATCAACCACTGCTGCCTTTGACACTTTATGACTATGCTGCTCGGGAAACCATACATCAGACACACTCTGAATGTGTGAGATGGATCCGGGCAGCTACAGCCAGACAATGCCAGAGCATATGGCCACCCCATGGTGGTCAAATGTAATTAAAATTGTTCCTCTCCTGCTCTGTGTTTTCGGCTGTGGGGTGAGGGGCTGTTTGGGAGTACAGGGCGGGGATCACGCTGTGCCAGGACGCTGTAAATACTCCATTTGCCTCCATGCTGCTCCTGAAGCCAGAGGGCAGCTTTAGCAAGGCATGTGCTAGCAGGGCAACAAGAGGCTCACACAGCTGCTTTCTGTTGGAATTTTTTTTCCACTCGCAACACCAATTTGCAGGAAAAAGCTGCCGAGGGTGGTCAGGACCCCACTTTCCACCCCAGGAGCCCAGCGGCCAGGCAGTGGCAGCATGCTCAGTCACCATGGACATGGCTGCTCTGCCTTCTCCCCTCCCTCTCCCCTCCAGGGGGCTTGAAACACAAAATACAGCTGTTAGAGAGAATCTGTCTGAAGAAAACTGCACCGTACACCGTCGAGAAGAGGCTCAAGGGAGAAGCTATAATTGATTTGTTATTTAACCTGACCTAATTGCAGTGATTAGAGGTGGCTGGATACTGGCAAAGGCTGTGAAAGGTAGCGGGGGGATGGCAGCCGGTGGTTGCACAGGCTGAGGCAGGGCTACTGGCACTTGACTGGAAATCAAAGTTTAACTGCATTTCCATTGAAGCTGCACCGTATAAAGCAGTGCTTTGTAAGGCTTGGTGCCGTATCTATGTGCCATTGCTACATGGCCATATCATTGACTGCCATATTTATATGGTCAGATCATGTCGGGAGATGGAATTTATTCATGTTTTCTTCCCCTCTGGTTTAGGAAATATGGTATTTTCTTTTAACTAGAGAGAAGACACAAGATATCTTTCTGTCGGTATAAACTTACACAGGGACACTGCTCAGCACAAAGTACAGAAATGGCTTTTTCAAATTCTAAGACTTCTTTTTCTTTTCATTTCTGAGATATGGAGGGCCCTGGCTACCTCAGGGCATGTAGACATTAGACATGTAAAGTCTAATTGGCTTCAAGTTAATGGTTCATTTGTGTGGCCGGGTGGATAACTGAGCTTTCTACAAGGCAGAGAGAAAACTTTCTGCCAAAGAAGCAGCTATAATTAGATATTTTCCCTATTCTATGTAGCTCCTTGATGAAAAATATCTGAAGTTATGGGCATGTGATTTCACGTGTACTTTGGATTGCAGGTATTGCCTGTGCAGTGTGATCACACGGAAAAAGACGTTTCAGCGTGCCAACACTGACAATATGCAATTAACAGAACAAATTAGGTATGCAGGTTTGAAAGCAGAGCCAGTCAGGCTAAAATCTGCCCTTACACACCATATTATCTCCTTCCTTTCCCAGACACCTTCTCCTCCTCAAATTTAATAAGAACCCCATTGGCATGGGAAACAGTGATGGGAACAAAAGTTGTAGTAAGGCTGGAATTTGTCATGGGATTTTATGGAAATCAATGGGCCCATATAAAAGGGAGGTTCAAGAAGCACCCACTTCTACAATCTTTCCTCTCCCTGAATGGGCTGGATTTTCTTTGTAAACTTACGAACAAGAAGTCTAAAATACTCTGGCACCTACTGATAAATGACACTGCTGCTTCTCATCAGATGAGCCTTAGGAGGTCAGTTACATGGAGGGAGTTTAGTTGAGGGGTGTTTCCTGCCTTAATGGAAAACAGCTGCAGAGGCAAACCTGGCAAAGCTGAGTGTGATAGCAGCAAATGTGCGCTATACAGGGTAAATATTCCCTTCTGGAGGAAGCCGACAGATAGAAAATCCCTTCCTTAAATGCCTCCAGGGCCTCAAAGAAAATGATGTAAACTCAAAAGCAGATGACTGGAGTTTCCAATCCCACCTCCTCCAGCATGAGCCCAGTAGGGAGAAGACAATAGGGTTTCTCAGGTGTGAGGCTATGGGATATGGGGGAGTATTATCTACACTACAGAAATACACACCAGGTGTAAACTCTCCCACCTAGCCACACACTGAGTAAGGCGACTCTTACAGAAGCATTAACCTCAAGCAGGGTAACAGCAGGAAATACATGTGGTGATGTGATCAAAACTTAATCAGCTACAGCTATCACTCAGTGATCATCTGCCTGCTGTTTATGAGTACGTTTGTGCCAGCTGCAGCAGCTCAGGAGGAGCCCTGTAGTGGGAGTCACTCCACTGAGTTTGGCTAGTCTGCCTGGGTAGAAGTCACAGCTTGACAGTAGGAGATGTGGAGAGCTGGAGGCAGCAGGGAAGGCCAGCTGGAGCAGCAAGCCATGCCTAGGAGCAACTCAGGGACACTGTTGGAGGGAAAGTAGGGTGAAAGAACACAAAAGTCTCTCCTCTTAATTTATTAGAAGACTTTTACAACTTTTAGTGTATGACATAGACTGTCTTATTCAATAGCTATCCCATGGCTAAAGATGCATATGGACTTTCTTAAAAGTAATATCCTGACTCGATGACCGTGGTCATGCCATGTCTCACATGGTCATGTACTCCTATTCAGAGAATGGCAGCTCTCCCTGTGCTCCCTTTCCTGCTGTGAGCAGCTACCCAGGGTAAGCTCGGGGGAGGCAAAACCCCCCAGCACACCCTGAAGCAGATGTGGAACTCACTTTGCTCTCAGCATCACACCTCTGGGTGCTTCCGTAAGCAACAAAAACCTGAACTTAAAGGACTTTTCTCACTCCCTTCTCCTGTAACCATGGAGTAACTGTGTGACTAGAGAAACAGTCAATAAGAAACCCTTCTCGCTGTCTGCCAAGAGCAGTGTCAGCGGGAGCCAATTTTCTTCGCTGTGAGGATTGTTAGTGCTGCCCACCCAAACTTGCCACACCATCAGCAATAGACTAAAAACACTTAAAATCTCTTCCAGTGTTGTAAAAATCACAATGATCCTATGACAAAAGTCAATCGTACGTAATGCCTGCCACTGTGAAGTGTAAGATAGCACAATGGAAAATCACTGCTACTGCCAAAGGCCAACATGACCCCTGACTGGAAACAACTGACTTGTAATTTCAAGGGCTAAAGCTAAAATATTATTCTGCAGTAATTCCTTAGCATATATCATGAAGTACAGTCAAGTGCAGACAATTATCACCTCAGCATAGGCTGTTTAGAAGTATCAGAAGCATAATACAGAAACAGTAAGATTCATTCTGGTGAACAGATCCATGATAAAATTTTGCAAATTCATTCATTACACCCGGAGTTTGAAATAAGAAGATTCAGATAAATCAGTGCTTGCAATCTCCTGCTCCATTTGCCTGATACCTGATACAAATTGTTATTAGCTTCTCTTGTCTTGTTACAGTATCTCATAATCTGTGTAATCTATATTAGCCCATAGGCTCCTTAGTGCAAAAGAATAACCTGCAGAAAGATAGGGAGTCTGGAAGCATGCTTATTTTCATACATTGTGTTGTAGATGCTATGGCAAATTCATAAGATATCATCTGAAAGAGAACTCAGTTTGCTTCCAGTTATACGAATATCTGCAGACCTATTGCCATAGAATCTGGACCCCTTTAATTTAATTTGAAATAGTAGCATCCTCTGCAACTGGCAGGCATGCCTGGAAGTGGATGATTTTTTTACAATGGTTTTGTAAAGGAGTTTTTGAAACCAGGTTGGAGTCAGTTAATGAAGGTTCTCAAACTAATTTTAAGCAAAGGGCTAAATAATTTAGTTTGTTGTATGGATTGATCACCTTGTCTTGACAAGCACGTCCTGTTTTCCCACTTGCTGTTAGTTTTTACTGTGCAATTGCAGACATTTAGGACAGCTAGGTTGGTGCCCCAGAGCAAGAAAAATCAGCAAAGCAATCAAGTATATTCCAAGTGTAATTTTGTTTTATCGCTCACATACTCCACTTCTGAAATAAAGGTGGTTCCACAGATGCTTGCAGAATGCAGCTCTGTCTCAAAAATGACCGCAGGACAAGTAACAAACTGTTCTCATCTTCATCATCCTGGAACAGTCACAGTCTGTACGCAGGACACTGCATAAAAAAAAAAAATCCAGAACCTAAGCAATCAACATTGTCTAGCATATCTTTATGTTTCTCCCTAGACAAAGACATTTGTAAAACCATGACTACCAGTACTATTTGGTGTTACAGGCAATAACAATGTGCTTAATACTGTTCTTCTGGTCTGCTGCAGTGACTGTTTTCAACCAGAGTGCAACCAAACAGCAAGTCTGTGGGACTGACGTTTGTGCAAAGAAATCCCTGCCCTCTCTTTTAAGAAAGTGATTCTGAGCTGATTTAGTTTTGCAGAGGTGATAGACTTCTTTCTCCTCTTTTTCTTCCTTTACAATTCAGTGGTGATAACTGAGGTTTGTTGAAAAAGGCAGTATGTTTGTTTAGGTCAAGGGTAGGTGATGGATAGCAGAAGTACAACAACTTTTTCCAACTCTTTTTCAGAAACAAGAGATGAGAATTTTTTTCTCTGTGTTCTGCGTGACATAACTCAGCATTTGAGTGTGGTGAAAAAGATGCTGAGTGTGCAGGAGCACTTGCAGACACCCCACTCTGTAGACTGACTGTACTCTCCTACTTGAAGCTACTTCACACCTCCTCTAACAAACTGCCAGTGAATTGAGTGAGAAAAGATTGGGGTACAGAGTTGAAGTAAGCTCTCGATTAGCCTGCATATTCCCTTTGCACTTTCAAGTGATACCTGAAAGAGAAAAAAGCCAGATAATGCTTCTCTGAACAGCAATAACTGGCTGACGCACAGTGGTCTATGATTTCTCACTGACTTTGTAGCCCAGAGGAGGATCCCGTGCCCAGGGAAGCACTGGGCTTTCCTCTGAAATTGTAAGGCTGGGAGATGGACTCTGCCACCCTCCCTGACCTTTTCCTCAAGAATTCAGATAAGGGAGGAAAATTTGCTTTCACTTTGGCTCTATGGAAGCAGTTGGTCCTTTCTTACCATCATTTTCACTTTGTACAAAATGTTTGCTTCAGCCAAGGCATAAAGGATTATTCCTTCGTATCTATGCCAAGTGAAATGTCATGGAAACTCTTTTTATACATTTTGTTTAATAGTGTTGGGACATGAACATGCAAAATCCCCAAACCTATATATTGTTTTTTGCCTTTCTGCTTCATTATCAATGGAAACTGATTTTAATGCAGATAAAAAAGAGAGACAGCAAGTTCATAAGGCTAATGTCTATGAGGGTGAAGAAAAGCACACCAGCCCTTCATGGGGTCAGGCTGTCCCTGCTCAAAGCCTGCTCTGGCACATGCAGCTCAGTGACCCCAGGTCTGGCCTCGGTGGGCAGCCCCCTTGCTGTGCCCTGACAAGACACGACCATGTTTATAATTATACAAGCAGCTTAGAGGATAATTGCCTCATGGTGTCAGATCCAACATCTTTCATGCAATCATGAGTCTTGTATGCACCCGTCAGTCAGCAGTGTCCTCCCAAGGTGAGGTTTTACTTGCAATTAGGTTCAGCCAATCTACAGGTACTCTTTCTGCAGTTTTATTGAGTAAAAATCAGGAGTGGAAGCTGCATCACTGAAACTGAGTAGAAGTGCAAGAAAATGTTGCTGTGTGCCCATATCAGGAATTGGGCGGGTTTCTGTGTTTCTCGGGCATAATGTGAATGCAAAATAAGCATGTTTCATTCATGGTATGGTATAATATCCTCCCTCTAGTTCCCCTAAAACTTCTGTCCCTTTCACGTCATTCAGAGAAAGACAAAGCAACTGCCAAATCTAGGCCAGCATAAATACAAAACCCAAAACCTAAATGAATATCTGGACAAAGGCCAAGTCCTTAAAGGTACTAAGGCACTTAATTCAGCATTTGAGTGCTTACATTTCTATAAAGTTTATCATAATGCTACGTATCAAATAGACTTCAGGCTCCAGGATAGCTTTCCACTTTGGCTCCATGCTGCTCTTCTCTGGTATCTCAAAATGTCTTCTGTGTTAGAAACATTGATTTTTCTAGACAAAATGATGTAATTAATCAAATACAGTACATTTGTGCACCTGGCAATTTTAAGATTTGGCATTTCATTTGGTTCTGCTTATAATCCAAACTAATCGTGACTTCTTCAGACCCTACGGCCCAAATCATCTTAAGGAAACCAAAAAGGTCATATTAAGATATGAAAGATAATTATTCAAATTAGAAAATCATGGGGCACCTCTTTTTTATCCCTTGATTGTCCACACCGGAAATCAAGCAGGGGTGGCGAATTGCATACAGATAGATTGGAGAACAGGATGTATTCGGGTACAATCCCTACTTATGGTTCAGTTTGAGCCATGGGCTATCAGTTATTTGGGAGACTGTGAAACACTTTCGAATACAACTGTTAAAGACAGTATTGTCATAGTTAATGAGACTTCTGCAAATATAAGAATAAAATACTAAATAATGTATGTAAAAATACATGGAGCTGATGAAATGATTCTGTGGAAGAAATATTTTTACCTCATTGCAATACAATGGCATTGTTGAACTGAAATGAGAAAACCAATGTATGCATTAAGCTTTTGACAAAACTTGATGTGTTTCCCTGAAATGTCTTTGTTCCAGAAAAATGGTGCCTTATAATGAAAAAAATGTGCTATGAGATTTTCTCATCAATTCTTATTTCATGCTTCTAACTCTCCTATGCCTTCTTGAAAATTTCACTTGTATTGTGCCATTGCAGAAACATTTCTTGTGCTCCAAAAGATATAGAGAAAGGACTGTCTCCTTTTTCATGAAGCAAATGCCTAAAATACCTTCTGAGGTTTAATTTAAGGAAGAACTCAGGAGGAAGAACTCCATCATTATGCAGGTTGTGTATGCGCTGTGCCGTAATTAGCAACATGCCACATGAAGAATATTGCCTGAGAAAAACAAAAGTCAAGTGACAAATTCTTGTGGGTTTGGGGTTTTTTTCGCAGTTCTGTGGAGAAGAAGGAATGTATTTGCTTGCATAGCCAGGATACCCAAGTTTGCCAATAATCATTTAAATCTTCAGTTGCTGAAATCTTCCCAGTGCATGTTGAGCCAATACCAAGTCTTCATGTCAGCCAGACTTGACAGAGGCTTGAGCAAGCTGGTCTGCTAATTCTAGACCCTGAGCGGTATGATTCCCAAGTTTAATGGAGAACCTTGTATTTGTTTGCTCCTCCTGCCCTGACTCAGGTGTTGTTTTGAACGGTCTGATGATTTTTGTTATTGACTCTGATTCTGTCTTAATTAGTTTGCAATGGAAAAGAAGAGTTTTGGGGAAAGAAAGTTCACTCTGTCTTTCTATTGAAATATTCTATAATGGCTACAGCAATGCCTTTGGCAGGACATCTCTGGAAGGGGACATTGGGATGGTGAAGCAGAACCCTAATGACTTCATGAAAGATGTGTTCTGAGCCCTCCTGAAGCATAGCAAAAGTCATGCAATTTAACATCCAAGCTCCTTTACAACTTTTGTGCTGGTAGAGACTGGGAAATAACCTAATTTCCCTAAAGTTAACTCCAGGCTTGTGGCCAAAATGTGAAAACTACTGAGGTCTTTGAAAGCACAAAGAGTAGTTAAAATCAACAGCTGGGTCTTCAGCTGGTGCAAACAAGGACGTAGCGATGGAGTTTGGTGGGCTGGCTTTGTAGTCTGATGTAATTCTCTTTTCATAGCTGCTTTTTGTTCTGAAATGATCTGCTTAAAATTGTTAAACAGCACACAATAAGGATCAGAAAATCCATCAGTAGTCTACTAATTATTAATTCTTGCATGTAAGTTGTGCTGTCATCTGCCCAGCTTTTAATTACAAAAGCAAACTGTAACCTGTGTTTATAGTCCTTCTCCTGTGCAAAATATCAAAAGTCTGTTTTTGACAGGGAGCTAATAAAGTTACCTGTAAACAAGAACAGTGCACTCTAAATAATTTTATTGACAATTACATTACAAATTAAGGGTATTTTAAAAGCATAAACCCTAGATTTTGTCTCTATTGTGTTTATTCCTGTGCCTGCGCTTATTGCATTTCTGATTCTCTCACTTTTCTTCAGTGCAGAAATAGCTGGGAGTTTCCCATTCTTTAAGGCAGTGTCATTGCCAGCAACCCAGTCCTCAAGAGCTGCAAAACAATGGACTGGTCTGTTTATGCAGCAGGGAGAAAAATGTCTATCTTGACACATATTCTAGTTCTAAGCTTTCTGAGGGACAACGAAGAAGGGAAATACTATTCCCTGTTCTCCTCTGCTTGGTGAAGTAGCTGGACACCAAACAATTCATCAGTTCTGGATTTCTTTTCCTCCAGATAGGCCACCCGGCTGCCTTACAAAGATCCTGTTATATTTTAATATAAATTAGAACAGGTTAAGAACCTTTAAATATGTAACTCAGTGCTATTGAATACTTTGGTGTTAGTACACTAAGGAATTTTAGAAGCGACGGAGATCTTTAAAATAAAAATTACTGGCTCCTGGTTCTGGAAGTGTCATTTTTTAAAACTGAGGTTGACACCAACAAGATATGTGACTCTTAACAGAGATGATCTGTCTTCCAGATAATCTTTCTAGATTCATTTTTTCCTGTAACTTTAGGACAATTTTAGGTTAATTGGGTCTTCAAATGTGCTTAAATATGAAAGTTATTTTTCTGCTTCAGAGGCTCTTTTACAATTCATTTTAATTAGGATACATGCTATTATTCTGTTTCAGGTAAAAAGTTAAAAAAACACTTTTAAAAGCAAATTCCATAAACCCCAAGCCCTCAGCACTCTGCAGCGCATGCAGGACTTCACACCAGTTTATTAAAAAGGCAGTAAATATTCAGAGCTGTGTCAGGATTTGGCTGATGTCATTATCTCTGCCTGAAAGTGATGGAGAGACTGTGCCTGGATATCGTTCAAGCTTCAACTATGTCACCTAATTTTAAGAGAAGAAGTAGCACCTCATTTAATTGCCTCGGTAAGCAGTAGCTGGCATGACAGGCAGGCCCCATTCAGAAATGGTATAACTTGATTCTCTTCTATGTGTTCTTCACGTCAACATCTTTATAACCGATCTCAAGGCAAGAGTAAGGGAGTAGAGAATATAAGCAGCCTCCTGACACGCAGCAGGGAAATATAACTGCTATGGAAACCAGAGCAGCTTAGTAGAAGGAAAATTCACTGGATAGGTTTCTACAATCTGCTTGACATTTTACAGGTGTATGGGGAAAAGAAGTAGTTAAAAACCACTGAAGCATTACCACTTCTTCTTCTGCATTTATCTGTTGAAAGCCTAGTTAGAAATGGGTTTGCACACAATAAAATGACCTCGACCCTGGGTCTTTGCTGTTGTTTGGTGGAGTGGCGTTGCTGCGTCAGGAATTGTCCAGGCCTGGGTCCCACCCCCAGTTATCTTACAAAACAAATAAACTTTGCCTAACATTTACAAAAAAAATAATAATTATTATTATTAGTGCTTTAAGGAAAAAATAGTGAGCTTTGTTACTGCATTTAGCATTTGGCTGTGCTTTGACTTCATCTGGGAGTGTCAGTTTGAAGAAATAACTATTTCTGCCTTTTCTCTGCAGATAAAATTGAGAAGCACCAGCCATCTGGAAAGAAACTTCATTTTCATGATTTCCAGAGCAGTGCTGCAGAAGTTCTTGGATAACCTTCAGAGAAACATGACTCTCCTGCATGCTGGTCTGAAGCACATCTCCGAACTCTGAGGTTTGCCACCAGTGTTTGGCAGGCTGGATTATTTGTGGACTAGTTATTACATTATTCACCTCTCTGCACCACAGCTGCCTCCATCCCTTTGCAATGATGTAAAGTGAAAATGTGCTGTCAAGTTTGTCATAGCGTAAATAGATTTATAAAGAAAATAATTCCAGCTGTCAGGAAAGACTTAAATACCTGTGCTCATGCCCATCATGAGTGATCAGTTTTGTTTTTCTGCCCTTCTTGTTTATGCACAATTCTGAAAGAGACCTGCCCAATAATATGCAGTACTTGCCATCTTAAATGCCAACTCAAAAGGTACAGGACACCCAAACATGCTTCTTATGTAGTATTCCACACACTGCTTTCTCTTAACATATATTAAAATCAGAGCAGAATACCTTGCAGAAAATGTCAGGAGGAAAAGAAAAATTAATAACTACTTATGGAATCAACATGAAGTACCAAAAAGATTCATTTTCACTTGCATGGGCAATACAAATAAATAGTTCATACTGTGAGCCTGACCCAATCTGCACACAGCGTGAGAGATAACGGGTAATCCTATATAACGAATGAAGCTGCTGGTAAGTGGGGAGGAAGATGTATGTGGCACTTCAGCCGGCTAGGGCTCAATTCAGGTGCATAAAGACAAGAACCTAATACTGTCTGAGTTACCTTATGATATCCTGGTCATGCTCAATTTTAGGTAAGTAAATGTCTTTAACTATCTAGAATTAGGTAAAAAGTTTTCTATACCTATAAACCCCAGGAAGCTGAGGCCATGTGAACTTCTGATAAAATCACACTTATCTGTGATAGCTTACGGAAAGAGGGGAACACATGGGCCAAAGATCACTAAATCTCATGTATTTCCAAACTAAATAGCATCAAATTCTCAAATAATTTGATGTGACAGATTATCTTTACTAATTTTTCATATTTCTGTCTAGACATTGTTACTGAAATTATAGCGCCCTCAAAACCTGGAGAGTGGATGGATATTGCTTGGCCATGTTACTTGTATTTGCACAGCTAGCTCTAAATTAATTATTTTTAAGGTCTTGCTTCTCAAAAATTGGGTGTGCGGCTGGTTCTGAACTTCTGTACTTTTCTACTCACTGATCAGCCAAACACTGATCAGCCAAGTCAGACTCCACCACGGTCTTTGAAGGTGTCCTCTAACCTTGCCTCCATTTTACAGAGAATTAAGAACAGACACATAATAGAGGATAATAACCTGACAAGTTTGATCTTCAAACTTGAGAAACATCCCCTGTGAATGCCCTTTTCTCCAACATACCTCTGCTCTGGAGCCCAGGAATCTTCTGGCTACAGTGAAGCCTCTGCAACATGGCTTCTACTGGCAATTTTGCGGATGGGTGTCATCTCATTTACTTACGCATCCAACCTGCCTGTAGGTCCTCCCTTGCACAGCGCTAGCACTGTGACCTCGCTGAGGCAGAGGCTGTTATTTTTGTTCTGTGATCCCCCAGTGAGCAGCACAATGGGACTCTGGCTCATGGCTGAGGCCCCAGGGGGCACAGTGCTCCAAGCAATAATATAGACAATATGAATCACATGTTCAGAAGAGTGGAATAACCAAGAGCACATTGCAGACCCCTGTGCCAAGGCCTGAACTTTGTCCATTCATCTGTCTAATTTTCTTAGTGACATGTTTGCTGGAATATGTTGTTTGTTTTTAATACAGAACTTCCTGAATGCTGTTGATCGCATATTTAGTTCCCTGATGATTATTTTTTATGTTTTCCTTAACCAGGCTTTGATGATTTTCACCTAAGTGTGATTAAACATGATTCTCTGAAAAGGAGACAGCCTACTGAACTTCAAAAGGTTTTTGTTCCTCTTGGACTAGCCACTGTCATAAGCTTAAGGGAATTTAGCTGTCAAATACGGTTCATGAGACAGATGTGGATTCTGAAACAGCTCCCATTGTCTGTACCACTGTGCTTCTTATGAAGGGCCAGCTGCCCAGGATTATTTGATTTAGATCCTTATAAAGTACCAATATTTATAGGTTCCAATTGATTGTTTGTTTGTTTGTTTGTTTTATGAGTTACCCAACAGTACTTAGCGATTAACTTAGAACAAGTTGCAGCACAGCCTTGATGGGTCAGATAAAAGACCATGACACAGTATTGTCTTTGAAATTTGCATGTACACGGATTCCTACCATCTTGTCACCAGCCCAGCCTTCAGCCCTGTGTCCAACCCAGATCCCAGGGACGGTGTAGCAGGATGTTGCATGCGATTTGGCCTTTTCTGGGCTGCTTGCACACCACCTCAGTCATTCTGTTGCTGAAAACAACTTCTCACTCAGTGACAAAGACAAGACAAGCACTTAGATACATAGGCAAACTAAAGAAGGACAGATGATTTCCCGTGCCAGTGTAAAAATATCAAAGTTAGACTCATTTCCCAAGTGTCGCTGTAGTTAATAGGGACAAGCGATCAGGACTATGACTACATGGTCATATGAGGAATAAGACATACAGGGAACCTCCTTTGTCCCCTTATCTGTGAGAGTAAGTCGGATGGTAAATTACTATGCAAATATCTGAGAATGTGCAGAAGCTTATCTATATCTTCCTCTCTGATATGCTAAGCGGGAGGCAATGTAGGAAGGCCCTCTTTGTTCTTCAGTGATAAGGCACTTCCTGACATATAGCCAAGACTGAAATGAGAGTTGGGTGTAAGAATACCTTTGGATCTTTCCCAGAAGCCCCTTCACTGAAACTTCTTGAAATTATGGCATTGAAACTACCGAACCATAGCAAAGGAAGCCACTTTGACAAAGCTCTGCAGTACAGACATGGACTTGAAAGCACCAGACTGTTTATCTCAGAGGCAGGTGTGCACTCAGGATATGTTTACATGATACATGCCAGGTAGGTATGAGCCAACCTTGCCTGGGCTGAAGCCTGACCAAGAGCTGTACTGCGTCGATTAGTGTGGTACTAAGCCCAGGTCTGTGAGGCTTAATGAGAAGAATAAGACATTGTCATAGGCCCAGTGCTAAAAAAGTATCTTTTTACTCCTCTTGGAGTATGGACAGAGCTTGCTCTCGTTTGCTTGTGACTCACATGTGCCAAGTGGGCACCTGCAGATGGACTGACCTTTGAGACAGTGAGACAAACTGATGTTTGCAGGCTTATTTCCCATACATTCCAAATATTTACCTTGAAAGACAAATGACTGGTTTCTGTCTGCAGTGCTCCACTGTGCATTGTAATGCCCATGTTGAGCAGTAGGGCTGTAACTGTCAAGACTGAATAAAGAATGTTAACCTCCCATTTCCACCATCCAAATTCATTACAAAATAGCATGCAAACTATGGAAGGCAAATTTTAAAATTTCACATCAAGCATGAAAAGCAGTGAGTTTCAAGACCCTGTCCCGCCTTCTTTGTTCACTCATAAATACTTGAAATAAAATGGGAGTACTGTCTTAGGTGACGATCATGCTTAAAACTTTGGGAGCTATATGCAGAAGTAATTCCCCAAGCTCTCTCTGTAGCCTGTGTGGAAAGGGTGACTCCTAGGTTAAAGGGGTATTGAGAGTGCCTACAGTTAAATGTATTCTCTTGTTCTCAGGTACAGTCACCTCCTGGCTGTTGAGGGAACCTAAGGAAAATAGACATTCCGGTGAAAGCCAGTCTTTGTGAATAATCTCCTACACTTGCTCAGTCACTCTAATGAGGCAGGTAAGTCAGGTACTCTTCATTTAGACCTTGCTTCTCATCCTTAGTGGGTTAGAACGCAATGGTTTATTAGCTTGGTGTTGTGTTCCCTGTAACTCCTTCTCCTGCTTATTAACTTTCATTAATTGTACTCTTACAGGGGCAACATTCGGTGCTTGAGCTTTACGGGATCAAGCCCCAGGAGCAACTGTGCTTGAAATATTGTTTAAGTGTTTAAGTCTGAGACAGCTTGCTAGAACATGAATCCCACTGAGAAGCTGCTACTTAGACATTGTGGCTTTAAATATTAAGGACATGAAAGCAAAAGAAACATAACACAATTGTCAACAGACCCTGGGGAATCTTGACAATACCATCCTTGTCCTGTTAATGAACCATTCTTCACTCTCCTTCTCATCATTACAGAATGAATAATTGAAGGCAGCAGATAATTCTTACCAGAGCTTGCCTGCCATGAGTTTCAAATTAATAGTTTATACTAAAGAACAAGCTAAGGGAAGCTGTTCTTAGGCTGTGTTTTAGTGGGACTTGTGGATGTAAACCTTGTGCCTGGTTAATCAACTTGCCATGCATCATACTCCTGCTACCTGTACTATTGAGGCTAGGCTTAACAAGGCTTCTCTGTGCAGAGTATGACTTTCATGTCCTCTCTCAAGAAAGGGCAAAGAAATAAGCAAACCAAGAAGGTCCAATGAGATTACAGACCCATGTGAGATTTACATCTCTCTTATATCAGCACCTTAGTAGAGAGTGGCATGGCATGGCATGACATGTTCTCTATCACTCTGCTCACTTTTCTTCACAGTATCTCTAGGGGGTCCCCAAGTGACTATTGTCTGACTATTAGCTGGACTTTCTTTTATAAATTTATATGCTTTCTGCATAATAGGACATTTTCAGTGTTCATTTTCTGTACCGAAGTCTGAAGAATTATTGCTGTGTATTCTTGATCGAAATATAAGCTTATATCCTGCTAGTATTTAAGCAATGGCACAAATAAAATTAGTAATATTATGCACTTATAAAAGCTTTGCAGCGTCAGGACTATAAGTCTCATTTGTCTTTTTCATGCAGGGCATTTCATATTTAAAATCTAACAGATCTCTGAATATAAAAGTGCACAATGAGATTTTCAAAAATGCATGGAACAGCATGAAAGAATTCAGAGGTGTTTTGCTCAGTATGTTGAAGTGCAGATTTGCCACGGGTCTCAAATAAAGAGAGGCACTTGATTTTACTGCTCTGTGAACAGTAGGTGAGTTAGGTGAATTAGTTAGGTGAAATAAAATTCTCCTAACTTCAGTCATGTAAAACAGTTTCAGAGTTAATCAAATTAGGCACATAGCGTGCGCTAAAGGCACCAAGTAGTCAGTCAAGAAAATGCAGTAATCCATAAAGAAATGTGGGGACCTCTAAAAGGTGATTCATCCCACCTTAGCATTAGGAGTGGGAGACTAATGCGTACAGGATGAATCATCTTTTACAAAGATCTGTTACAGAAAGCTGAGAAGTTCAAACTGTACACGGCTGGTATTAGGTGAAATGAAACACTGTTCATCCAGAGCTGGTTCCTGCCTCATCCCTTTCTCATGCAAAGGCTGTACCCCTTGCTGGGATCAACACTGAGCTAACAGCAGCACTGAGCTAACAGTGCTTGCTGGCAGAAAGGGCAGGCAGAGCTGCCCCGCTCCTTATTTCTTGGCCAGGTACTACCACTGATCCTAAGTTAGATCCCTGGACTGAGAGTGGATAGAAGCTTCATGTCATGAGTTTTTCTATCATTACTAATGCTTCTGGGAAGTTAGGTCTTTAAAACAGAAGTGTAAGTTATCCCTTCTGTTTTTCGTCAGATATGTATTCACGGCATACTGGGGGGGTTGAATTCTTATTCCTCACCCACACAAGCTTACACCTAGTCGACAATACCCTCATTTTGTTGTTTTCTGCCCAACATTTTAGGTTCTGGTTTCCTTTATATTATTCTTAATACAGCTGGTACTGTACTCCTTTTATTTGAAGTTAATTCCATTACCTGTTTGCTCTCTTTTGCAGATTAATAAGAAACAAAACACATCTTTGGGATACTCCTATGATTGCTTTCTTCAACTTGATGTTTGATCATACGTGGTTACTCTGTGTGGAATTTAGCACAGTTTTCCATGAATGTGTTAAGTCCATTGGAGAATACGTCTTCAAATAAGATGATGAAAACCTCTTTATCAAATTAAAATCTAAATAAATCACACAGACTTTATTCTGCATATTCACTCAGTTCTTTTGACTAATCATATATGACCTAATTCAGCCTATCATACTTAATTGCGGAGTAATAAGGTACCAATACGTATTCAAGAACCAGTTAATTTAATTTGTAACTGTTGAAAAATCAATTCTGCTCAGTAAAAGTGCAGATCAAGTTGATTACAAGGTTGCAGAGGCAATGGCTATATGTTGTGATGCTTACAGCAGTTATAGACAAAGCCAGTGTGTCACTCGTGTGCCTGAAGTGATGTGAACGTAACAAAGCTATACACACCTCAGACAGAATGCCTCTCAAAGAAGTGACAGCCATTAGATTCAGTGTGAATCTTCCATCTTTAGGACATCAGTGAATGGCACTGCTATGTTTTGAAGACATTTATTTTAACATGAAAAATCCTTGTTTGTTTCTGATGTGGTTAAATATATTAAGTGATAGGAGCTGGTTCCGAGAGAGTCACCTCACCAAGACCGAAAGGGGATAGTTCTCTTTGCACTGATTTGCAGGAGTGGAAAACACACCTCTCCCTGACCAAAACTCCAGATGTGCCTAAAATAGGAAATTCAGACTTCTGACCCCTCCTCAAAAAACCTCTGCACCATTGAAATCTAGAAATAAAATGCCTGTTTTCATTATTTGTTTGGTTTTGACTTCATGGCAAGGGATTCAGAAGTGAAGGAAGCAGAGGGTATGAACAATGAACACTGTTCCTTTCTTAACTGGAAGGTAAGTGCCATTGCAAAATTAACGTGCACAGCTCCTACCTTAGCACCTGTGGCTGAAGCACCAGGGAGGTGTACCCGGGGTGGGGGGCGGAATTTGTGACCCAAGCTGTAATGCTTCAATACAAATCCCATGGGGCTATTCATCAACCTGTCTTGCTCTTAGAGAGACTGCAAACATCCAGGTTCTGTGACAGTGCAGACAGAGCTGCAGAGCGAGAGACAGACTGGCCTTGGCAGGGCAGCCACGGGGATGGTGGCTTCATCAAGCCGTCACTGCCAGGGAGCACACTGCGGCAGGTATATTGGCAATAACTTTTACAAGTCAATGGCAGTTGCCATCAGTTTAAATGAGAATCAAAAAAAAAAAAAAAAAAAGGTGGGGGGACACTAGCAGCACAGAAAACACAGACCGTCTTTTTAGACCTTTGGAGGTGTACAAAGATTCATATTTTGCAGGTGCATGAACTTTGAAGGAAGTCTTTGTTTGGGTGGATACTTAGCTTACAGGGAAAACACGATATTGGGGAACGAAAGTGGCAACAAATGTGTGAATATTCCTACCCTTTGTGTCTATGCTAATGATCATGCAATGTCCTTGTTGCTGTACAAAAGGAAAACCAAACAAAAGAAAAAACGCAGTTCTTTTTCCAACTACCACATCCAGCTTTACAGCACAGCAGCCCAAAAAAAACTGTGAAGGAAGCGATGGATTTGTTTTACAGCACCTGGTACCCTGCAGTCACTGGCAGCGAACAGAGCAAAGTCCAAAATAGCCTGCCTCATTTCACTGAACAATTAACTTACCTTTACGGCAATGGAAGATACAGAGCAGCTCTCAAAGGCTAGTTACCAGACTAGCTAAAGTGCTTTGGCTCGCCTCAAAAAAAAACAGGTTTGTAGAGCTGTACACACAAAGCTCAATAACACAGGACGTTCAGCAAGATTTGGTGGGTGGAAAAATAGAGTTCTTTCAGGAATATGAATAAATCTGTATTTATTAGGTATAAACATGCCTGCATTCCATTGCTGGAGGCCTACTGTCTTTCTGCCTAACAAAATGTTCTTTCATAATGACATAAACCTCACTAGCAACAGTACTTTTGATACTGACAAACAAGGCGATAGATTAGCTTTTTGTAAGGTTATAAGCACACCTAGTTATGAAACTGCTTCTTGTGAACAGAAGACTCACCCTTTCCATTTATTAAAAGCTAATTTCAGTGCTGGCAATTTCAGACATGGACAAACTATTTTAGGAATCCAACCAAGGTGTGTTGTGGTTTTTTAATGATAAAAATGAAGCCTGCACAGCAGGGCTGCATGTAGAATATAGGCTTCTTTTTAGCATTCATCTGCTTTATAAGAACCCTCAGTTGCATGCAAGATATAATTTAGGACTACATTTTCTTTACAAAGCCAGAGATACATAATGGAGATGAAAATAAAACAAGTTTCTTTGTCACTGCCAGTTTAAATTAGCCTGTTACTCCTGGTGTGATTAAAGCAGAATAATCAACCTGGGGTAATAAAAAAATAAAAAGCTGAGGTGTTTTTTATAAAAACATTTATCATTTTACTATATATCATAGACATCCCTCTGTGTTACTGCAAGGGAAAGTTCTGATCAAGACATAATTTTTGGTAAAAATCCTTAGTAGAGACCTGTCCAGTGTAATACTACTACAATAAAACTTAGAATTTAATAATACTATAACAATGATTATAACAATGATATAACAATAATTACAATAATGCTATCCCCTTGAGGGTTAGTTTAGGCATCCACTTCAGTGTTTTCTGGGATTCAACAGAGCGATCTAAAAGCAGTGTGTTCAGAATCTGACCGTGGAGAATGACAGCAGCAAAATTCAGGCATATTCCCTGATTAAATAGGCAGATTTAAAAATTACTTTAGAATAGCTCGTCTCACCTCAGAGGAGATTTTTCACATATTAAAATTTAATTCCATCCCCATCAAAGCCAAAAGGATCTATCTCATTTAACTGGGAGAGGCATTAGGGCCTTCCTGCATAACTTTTTCCTGTGAAATAACAAGTCTTCTGAGCCGAGCTAAATGTTGTTGAAGTTGCTTAGTGTAAGAGCTGCCTTTCACTCAATCTAAGTGTAAAGGGGACACTCAATGGCTCTGTGCAACCAGGTAGCAGAAATGATAGGAAAACTGTCACAAGCGCTGGCTTGCACGCCGTGAAGCCTCAGAACAAGATGAATCATGCGGCGGCGGCGAAGGGCAAGACAAATGCGGGCATGTAAGAACTGATTGCTGGAACTGTGATTGCCTACCATCTGTGATAGAAAGAGGGAAGGGCACCTGCTACTGAGGAAAATGGTCACAAATAAAAAGCACAGGGTGCATTATCAGAAGTGTTAGCAGTGGGGGCTGGGAAAGAGCTAAGGGATAATTTCTGTGGGAGGATGGGAGCAGGGAACTTGGTGCCTGATTGCTGCCATGGCCAGAGAAAACAAGGCCCAGCACTTCTTTAGCAGCTAAACATCTTTGATCACATCAACAATGCTTAAATCCACTGTCAGCCTTTCTTCCTCATGGGAAGAACTCCCCACTGAGCTTCAGCCTGTTAACTAAGGTCAGAAAGGATACAGAACAGTTAACAAGGCTTTTTGGGGGGAGGAAATTGTACTGTTGTGGGATCCAAAATAACAGCTCTGAACCCAATGTTTTTAAGATAACTCGCTTTAATTTATCAACCTATTTTTTTATCCTATTATCTTTCTATGCAGTCTATTAGTGAGTTTTCCTTGAGGATTTAGTTTAGTGTGTTTGCATACAAAACAATGAGCTTTTTTCAGCCGCGGTATGGTCTGTTTTGTTTTGTTGCAGAGTGAAACCTCATGGGTTCATGTCTGACAGAAAAAACAATCGTTGTCTTAGAGCTACCTACGGCTTTTGCCTCTCTGGAGGCATCTGGCTTCCTCCACTCCCATTCTCAGCTGCTCCTATCTGACAAGCCATGCACTGGCAAAGATTTCATTTGGCAATGTGCTGTGACTGGAGATTCATTTAATCCATATCTCTATTTTTAAATTGTATTTAAGTTGGTAGTGGAATGGTACCAGTCGATGGCAAAAATGGATGTATTTCTGAAGTAACCTAGACATCCTTTCAAAGGCAGGTCGCTCTATTAGGATAAGAGAACTATAAATACAAGATAATGAAATATTCTGATTTCACAATGTATCACATTGATTGTGTGAGCTTAATTTAAGGAACACAAGCCAAAAAAAAAGCAGTCCAAAATAAAAGCTGTCCAAAAGAAAAGCAATATATATGTGAAAATATGCCTGAAATGTCCTTAAACTCTACTTTGGCAAAAGAAGTGAAGATATTTTCCAAGCTGAACTGAGACGAATGTCAAGAAGGTGAGTGAGTGACCTGAGAATGAATGAAGGCATGTAGATGAACAATGCAAGACTAATCCATTAGTTCTTATCCTCTTTCTCTGGTTAGATTCATCCTCTGCAGTGAAAGCCATAAATTCCAGATTGTGATTGACTAAAAAAGGGCACTGCTTTTAAATCTAAGTTCCTTATCAAGAGTATTGAATACATAAAGTTTTTTCACATGTAAAGATTAAGTCGCCAGGTGCCAAGTTATAGCAAAAATGTCTTCTTCCTTCCTTAGGCAATTTAAGGATTGATGCATGAGGCCTTTCATTCTATGGATCACTGAAACTGAACAATCATTAAAAATGTAAATCCTCTACTCTTGAAATATGACCTCTGCTTTCTTTGATTATCCACTGAAGCCCGTACTGTGTCTTGAAACACTAACAAAGCCTATCTTTCACTTTCAAATTAATTGCAGTAGTGGTGAGCTGTATTACTGCTAAATCCCAGACTTGGTGCATCTCAGTGTTTCCAGGAGAAGCATAATCCAGGCAGAGTCTACCTTTCTCCTGCCAGTCCAGCTGAAGAGGTTTCAGCTCTTCCCTATCTCAGGTGGTGCAAAGACATGCATCTGTTCTAGCTACCCATGTTTCTCACAACTGTAACTATCAATAGTAAGTTTAAGGTGTTTTTTTTATGATACCAACTTTTTTTAATCTAAAATAATCTCTACTCTGAAGAAGTGCTGTGTCTTTCAGTGGGACAGTTTGCAGCTTGATTTATTTCTGAGGCTAAATAAGAACATTGAAATCTGATGCTAAACATGACTAACTTGTTTAACCATTTGTAGTCCTTTCACATAATTAAGACCTTCAGTGTCTCTGGGGAGCTTTTCTCCATGCATTTCCTCCACCAGGTCTCTTACAGCACAAGTAGCTTCCTATTACAAGCTTTCTATGTGTCTACCACCAGACAAAGACATGATGGTGAGGTTTGTCTCACAGCCGCTGATGTTTGCAATGTGTATACCTACTGCTCATGTGGTCACCACCTCAAGACCATGGTTCCTCACATCCTGAAGCAGATGTCATGTCTGTCAGGATCACTCCTAAAAGTGTCTGTTCCTCTCTGCTTGCCATGGAGGAGCCCCACAGTGACCAGCCCAGATGTAAATGAGTTGTCTGTAACTGCTTGAAGTTTTTTGGGACAACTTCCAGCATCTTTTGCACAAAGACCACTGCTAAACAAGAAAGGTGATAGTGGAGCTACACCTCAATAGGAATAAGGCAGAATGATGTTAATCTTATTTCACCGTATTTTTAAAGCGAAGCCTAGCATGAGAGCATGAATTTCTATTCACATGATAGAAATAACTCAGCCTTACAGATACAATATGTGGATAGAGTTCAATGATCAGTGTGATGTTTGCGCCAGGACACACCGAGATGCTGTCTGGCTATGCCCTTGTCAGCACCAGAGCCAGAAGCACAAGGGGGCGCAGTAATAAGATGCCCACCAGTGAAGAATCATGGATGTGAATTTAAGGTAATACTATCTGCAGAAATCACACAAGTGTTTGTGTCTGGGAAATGAAGGGAAGTGGAGGGAGGTATATCAGAGAAGGATAGTTATAGTACCATCAATTATGCCCTTTAAATCAATCCAAAGAAAAATATCAGTACTTGCTCCTTGGCATCTTTCATGTGTCTGTTTGATCCATGAACACTGAATGGCATTATTTCTATTACCATAGGAGAGGAAAAGAATTGGAAAAAGTTGCCTTTTATCTCAATTAAAGGTGTTATTTGTGCCAGTCTAACAGGTGATCAATGCTAATGTACATTTAGAGGATACTGCTATCATTAAGCCTATAGCAGCCTGTGAAAGGGCATGCGCATGACTGGAATTCATATTATGCTGTTCTTTAAAGTTTTTCTGATACCAAGGAACTCTTTTTCACCAGCTCTAATCAATACTTCAAATTCTGACGATAAAATCAGTCCCTGGACAGAATAGCATACTGAATGAGAGAATCTACAGTGTGCTAGCATGGAGAAAAACAGCAACAACAGAAGCCCACCCTTCTTAATACTACATCTTCCTTTTTCTTATATTATTGCTATAAATTACCTCAAAAAAAGACTGCTTCCTCTCAGGATATATTCTATCTACTCTCATAAAAACACCTATGTATTTCTTCATCCTGGAGCCTTAAGGACTTCATTTGATATAAAAGCAATCAAGGGAACAGAGTCAATGTGGTCAAATATAAATATTATGCTTAGTAGTCTGCTGCACTGTTATCTTGGGTGCCAAGAGGAATGTGTTGCCATGAAAACAAATACCCGTGTAAGCTGTCCTTGCTGTGCCTCACCGCTGTTCAGAAATCTACCCAAGAGTTAGATGCTCCCGCTATTGTGTTTCTTCTCCTGCTTGCCTTGTGGTGCAGTGGTGTCCCAGCCTCTCTCTGCTTCTGGTGAAAGGTCTGGGTATTTATGTACATTCTGAATGCAAGCACAGCTGATCGTGGCAGTGTGTTGGGTTTTGGGTTTTTTTTTCAGCAGAAATGCATGTACTTATTAACCCTACTTGATGGCTTTCCTTAGGAGTAAAAACACTCACAGATTCATGGGGGTTGTAGCCCTGGGACGCTTGACTATCTGTGCTGGGACACCACCCCCATATGCCTCACAGAAAGTCATCCTCCTGACAGGGCCTCATGGGATGATGAGCCTGGGAGGGATGTGTGGAAACCAGCACCTCTGGATGAGGAGGAGAGGCTCATACACCATGGATCCTCACAGAGGAGGCAGCTGCGTTGAGAAGCAAAGGGAACAACACAATGCTGAGAAGCAGCTGCATAGGAGCATTGAGGAGAAAAAAATTGGATGACCCCTAATTGTCTGTCTCTTATCAGCAGGACCAAAGATGTGATTTCTTCCAAAGAACGGAAGTGGCTGAGCTCAGGCACTTGGATGTTAAGTCTCTCCCGGACTTACGGCAAGCCCCTGGGGGAGGACACAGTGTAGGTGGGAGGCATAGAGGTGAAGGTAAGCAGTGAGCTATGAGAACACCAAACAACAATTTGTCCTGTGAAAAGGATGGGTATTTTTCACTTCTTATTTCTGATAGGTTTTGGGCATACAGGGTTTTGTAGTTTCTGGTTTTCATACTTTGTCTCCCTTGGGGTCGTAAAGTTTAAATTCCTTTCTCCCAGAGACATCCCACCATCCCAGACATAGTCACATGAGGCAACATTATCAGGCTTTCTCAATAGCTAAATAGAAGCCTGGAATAGTGCAAAGAGCTCATGAGGAGACAGCCAGGGAATGTCTGAATTTAGGTTTCTTTCCCCTTCCCACTGGGCTGCAGCACCATCTGGCATGTCTATACCAACCACCTGCACCCTGCTGTATGGAAAGTCATACTACCACCTCAGGGATTTTTTTCTGAGAATCACAAACACCCTTGTGTCCCCACCTTCCCTTGACATCAATGTTTGCTGAGCAGCCCTGGAGAAGTAAGCCTTACTGTTTTCTCTAGATGCCAGAGCCAAAAAAACTTCTATGTGTGTGCTAGTGCTAGTTTGAGAACTCCAGGTTTTGCCTTGGTTAAAGTCAACATAGCAAAATTGAAGAGACCTAACTTTATGTTTATACCACTCATAGTGCCAGAAGACTTAATTCTTGAGTTACATCCTTGTGTGCTTCCATTAAAAAACCTCTATATATCAGTAAGCGAGCGCTGATCATTGGCATCCAAGGTGCTTGGGTATACTCAAACCACCTTTCATCTTACGAAAAAGCAGATTTGACACACTGCTATTAAAAAACCGTATGCCCCTGTGTTGTCCTTTTTGCTTCTTCTCTCCATGAGGTGATGCCAATGTTAAAAATAAAACCGAACAAATATCATGCAGGGTCTGCAATCCTTCTGGAAAAGTGCCAGTCTTGGGCATCCAAATGAGAAACTGGCCTGGGAAGCATTTAGATATGGATCTTAGAAGATGTCTGCAGCTGTTTTAATGAGACTGATATTTTAAATAACCATTTGGAAAAAAAAGAAACAGTGGATGCTATCATCATCTTTATATAGCTCTCGCTCATCATAAAATTTCTGAAATTAAAACAGTCTTGTCAGAAGGCTGTTATGAGGTCTTTAATGCTCTTGACTCTTTAACAGTGCTTCTTCCATTAAAGGGAGGGATAAGGATGAACTTGTTATTGATTCTTCACAGAATATATAATGAGAGCTACTAAAATGTTCTGGTTCTTAGGAGGTTACCAGGCTCCCAATTACTGTATGTGGTTAATTTTTGTTCAATCCTAATATTTTATTTTATTTTAGTTCTCATATAATCCTTATATTTTATCCATTCAAAGATGAGAGAGTATATCACAGTACTAAGCTGGTATGAGCCACATTTCCTTCCTGTGTGCCTGTGTTTATGTTCTAAAGACATACTTACCAAAGTGGAGACCCTGCTTAGCATCAAGTGCTTTACTGTCTCTTCTATGATTTTGAAATGACAAAGGTAAGATTTTAAAGCTGTTTAATAACCAGTCTACTGCTTTTATGTGAGCACACCCTATAGGGACTGCAGAGAGTCTCTAGATAAAGCTGAATTCCACAGGATGATAGGAATACACTGCCCTAAAATGCCACTTGGCAGATCAGCGCAAACACAGTAACTGTCCATACTCGTGTTCAAAACATTTCCAGCCCTGATTTAGGATACACAGTTAGAATGCCTCCCTGACAGGCAGATTTGGTTGCTTGGCTGACAGGGCAGGATTAAGCTCCAGGTTTGGACACTGAAGTGGAGGTGCCTTATCACAGCTTACAGGTGCCTCTGGGGAGATGCAGGGGGTGAGATAGTTGCCCTCAGCTGCATCGATCGAGGGTCAGCAGGATCCCCCTCTCCTGCAGCTCCCATTTCAGAAGGACACACTTCCTTGCCCCACCTGCCAGCCCACGGGGATACATCATGGCATCACAAATACCCCTGCACACCTGTGAGTGGGCACCAAACCGAACCCCTAGGTAATGCACCCGGGGAATTCAGGAGGGTTATTCAGCTACTGAGGCATAGGGGAATGATTCACTTGCCCCCACGTGGTGTCTAGTGCTGTTTGAAGCACCTTAGAGTGTTTGAAATGCCCTCAGTTGACTCTCAGGCATAGCACAGGGCCCCCACATGTTTGGTCCAGCAGCTACGCCAGGCAGGATACCGGAGGACCCTGCACCATGCTAGGTGCTGACATCTGGGCAGCTGAACCAAAGCTGGGTGTGAGCTGAAGAGCTTGACAGGCTCCAGCTGACTACACTGCCTGTAAGAGGGGATGAAACACCAGACTCACATACGGACACCTAAATTCGGGTGTCAGAATGAATCCAACCTAAGGTAATCTCTTGTACCCCACTGCTGGTACCTGGGTGGTACCTCTGAGCTCTTCTTTCCCAGTTATATCTCTAGTGATATCTCCTTGAATTCCGGTAGCAGCACCCGTTAGTGGGGTTAAATTCAAAGTTGACAGGCAGAAGAGGGTATACATTGATTCAATTGAGATGGCAAGTGGTTTGAGGAAGATTTGTATTTTGGCAAAATACATTCCTTTTGGTCCAGCTCTGAATGTAACTGAAGTTGTACAATTTCTTCACCTATCTCTTCTTATTTATATATCTCCAGATAACGCGTGATTATCCTTACTCTCTCACCACTATAAATGATGGGCATCTCTAGGGAAAAATGTAAAGTTATGTTGGTATAAAGTAGTATTATGTTGGTATAAAGTAGTATAAATGGGAGGAAAAAACCCAACCTTTAAACTAACGGACAATGTATGTACTCTTTTATGTTCTTTAATTTGGACTTTTCGATATAGCTAGAAAAGCAAGAGGTAGTTGCTTTAAAGATTTGCAGTAATTTAAAGTGCTGTTCCTAAGAGATTTGATTTAGGCTTAAACCCAAAGTGTTCAGCAATTAGAGTTTTAAACTAACGGACAATCGAATATAGAAAAAAAATTCTCCCTGTTATGTTTTGAATGGAAACCAGAGGCAAAAGTGCTGCTTTTTAAAGTGTGCATAGCTTGATCTATAGCTTTCACTTGGGCAAACTCCTGGGAAAATGAGTACCTTCCTCTCTGATGTACAGTGGAATTCATCCAAAGGACAAGATCCCTAAAGCTGATACAAATGGCATAAAGCCTCTGAATATCACCACCTGCAGATCAAACTTACAATATCATAAATACTGTTGAGAAGTAGCTTTTAGATAATCTGACTCCTCTGATACCTTCACAGTTTATACTTATTAATTCATTAAGATGACACCTATTAACATAAACATTTAGGGAAATCCTTTTTTTACGGAAGAAATTCATGTTTTCTGGTATGAATACGACACTCTATACCAACTGATGAAATGCAATTTATCTGTGGAAACCCAGTGCAGGCACTGAATGCCTCATCCATGGATTCTGAAGTCCAGAGTGATGCCTTCTTCGGTTACATGTACATGAGGTCTAGGGGGGCAAATCATGGATCACCCAAACTGCAATTAGACCATGACACAACCCAATAACCCCCCTCTGCTATAAAACATTAGAGAAGTAAAAGTGACCACAAATCTCAAGAAGTTCAGTTATGTGAAAAATGATTCCAACATCAAGGCTGGTCCATGGGTCTCCCAGGCTCAAATTCTCCCAGAGCTCAAAATTTTTATTACCAACATCGCAGGGCAGTGAGTCAGACATGTTGTGTTACAGCTTGGACTCTTAAGATCATCTGTAAAAATTACGAGGTATTTCATAAGGAAACTAGGACACATGAGCAACCAAATGTTCTTGTTTTCAATCAAAGTGTAACTGAACTTTTGAACTGAGAAGATGTTTTTGTGATTGAGTCTTTCCTCCTAGAATTTAACAAAAAAATAAATTGTCAAAAGCACAGCCTATAAAAGTGCAATCCCTTTTCATTTAAATATCTGATTAGCAGAAGTTTCAATAAGACTAGAGATAACTAAGCATAAAAAACGATTCTTTAAGGTACCAGTTCATCCTTTGTTAACTTATTTTTCTTCATAGCCACTTTCAATTAAAAAAGAATTCTAATTTTCTTTCTACTTTATTATGAAAAATAATTTCATACAAGACAATGAGGTATATAAAGAGAGCTTGCCTCTTCTTTTCTGTGGGCATCTTTAGAGAGTACTGAATATTTAAAAGGTCTTATAAATAGAAGCAGGATACATATGGCAAGATAATAAATATTCATAAAAGTATGGATAGGCTGATTCTCTGACTCATTTTTACAATTGCAGCGCTGCAGGAAACAAATATACTGCTCCTCCATTCAGGTGCTGGATAACACACTGATCTGCCTGCCAGCTCAATCGAGGCATCTTGTATAAGAATATTCTTTTCTCATTGCATCTCATAAACAGCAATGTCTTTTAGCCTGTTACTTTTTGAATATTAAGCTGTAAAGTTTCATATTCCTTGGCTGGATGTGGCTGGATGTGTAATATACAACTTGCAAGGGATATTCTTTGCAGATTCCTTGAAGAGTGTACTGCATGAAAATGTACCAATTTTCCACAGCTGACAGGAAAGAAGAAACTCCATGTTGAGTGTCAGGTGGTCCATGTGAAATTAATCATTTCTCACTCAGTTCATTTCCCAATGGACACGTGTCTACTGTACACAAACTCCAGCTTGGCATTAATTGCCACACTTGTTTAAAATCTCAGTTCCACAAATAGGCACTTTCTTTAAATATGCACTCAAGTTTCCATTAAGGCAGCTTGCAAACTTGCCCACGCAGGGTCCTGCGGGGTGGTAGGCTGCCTCTGCAAAAGGGGGCTTGTACTCTAAACCTCACCGTAAGAAAAGTGGTTTCCTTCACCCAGTGAGCAGCAGAGTGCAGAGCGCGCTCCTTGAGCAGAGAACTGCATCTGCCCATTCTTGGGATGCAGAAGGATGCTCTACCACCCGCACACACCATGGTGTCTCAGGTCAAAGCGGAATAATTATGTACTTGCTATTTTTGCTGGATTTGCTTCTGAAAAGTCCATTCAGAATTAGTACTGGAGCCACAGGCTAAACTAAGCAGAAACTGAGTTACGGGGAAGGGTTCCCTAGTCATCTCAAACAATTTTTCCTTACAAGGCTTGGATTACAGCAAAGGAGAAAGACAAGTCATAATTGCTATCCTGCAACAGGGCCATGGGAGAGTGCTTTGGAATCATCCTCTCCTCTCCTTAAACCTGCCTTCATCTCATATTTTATGTACTTTACTCATTTTCTACTACTTTCCAACCTGTATTTGGCGAATTCACTACGCTGTCTAATTCTTATTGGCTGCTCGTGCCATTCATTTACATTTACATCAAACCTGTATCCATCCTAATGGTTTTATCGTCATGTTTGTGGTGTTATTACAACCTAATGTTGCTTTTGCTTATTAGTGAGAAAATGGGAGTTTTAATTTAATAGATTGTTATGCCTTTGCTTCTTTAATGCAAAACCACAGTACAGCTGCTTCTGAGTAACAACTTGTTACATACATTTCACGCTCATAATCCTTTTGCTGATACTAGGAAAATATTTTCAGCCTATGTTTTCCCTGCATGCATTTTGGCAACAGTACTGAGCCCTGAGCGTGCATAGCCCTCTATTATTAACCTTTAAGGACCAGGGAATAATTATGGTTATCTTTGGTTGTAATTCAATTGTTGTGAACTGGATGCTTGTTATCACCTTCTTAATCAGTCCAAGATATAATGAGTACAATGGATTTCCAATGCATTATATAATCAAAATAGACATGAAAAATGAATTAGAAAATGTTTCCATAAAGTTGTTTTAGTTATTACATGCACATTCTGAAGTGACATAGATAAACTACTTTGCAGTTGAACAGATGTTTTGAAGATGAATAAGCAGCCTGTTTGAAAAGAAATGACATTCCAGGTACCACTTTTCATCCTCCATCCTCCTTAATCACTCCTTCTTAGGAAATTTTGTCACTACCATCAGCTAATTTTCTAGCATTTCTCTCACTGCCATGGGCTAGGGGGCTTAAATTAGTTGGAATATGTCATTTGTACGCACTGGTTCAGACTTAGCTCCTTTCTCTTTCAAACTGAAGGAAAGCTGTATGCTTTGATCATACCACTGGAAGATGATGCTCATCATCTCTCTTCCCATTCTTTTCCTATTATTTTCAACATGGGAAGTATAATGTCATGGAAATCAAACCATTCCCCTTCTGTCCACTTTCCAAATATGGGAGACAAAAAAGGTACCCTTTTTTAATCTAGTTTTGAAAATGAAATAGAAAAGAGGTAAATATGTATATACATGTATTCATATTTCTACCCTTAAGAGTCAAATTTCTACAGAACCCCTATCATTTTCCTTTGTGCTTGTTAAGGACTTTATCTCACTTCTGTGTGGATGAATAACACCTTATTTTGAACCAGTCTATTAGAATGAGTAGAAAGACTTTGGCAGCTATCCAGTATGAACCCTTGTCCTTTTCTCTTCAGCTTCGCTGCAGGGGAATGGCTCTCAGCAGCAAGTGAAAGCTACTAATGGATGGCAGGAAAAGGGCAGAAATGTTTTAGTGTCTTTTTTTTTTTTCCACTCTTCACCAGAAAATGTGGCTGTAACTGGATTACTAACTGAATCCACACCAGCATCAAAAGGACAAGAACGCAGGTTAGAATACAAAAGGAAAGGTTTAGGAAGGACAGGGTAAGTGCATTTTTTTTCAGCCCAGCTGGGCCTGATGAAAATGGTTGTAAGATATTTAAAGAACGGGCTGAAATAATGTCAGAACAATCAGAGGTGACATTTCGGAAGGTGGAAGATGAATGATTATAGCACCATCTTACAACGCGAGACACGGGAATTGCTGGGGAGCCATAAAGATTCTGTGTTCAACTTCAGAGCCAGGAAAACTATTGGAACTAATTACTCAACAAACTGCAGATGCTGGTAAAATAACAAGAGTTTAAGAAAGAGCCAAAATGAATTTCTAAATAACATATCATATCAAACTATTAATTTTCTTCCTTCATAGTGTAACAAGTGTAAAGAAAAGTGAAGAGTGTGACATTATTAGACTCCAGTTAAGCTTATATACGCTGTTTTGCCTGACTTCCTTGCAAGCTAAGAAACACAGTCTAGATGAAGCTAATATAAGAGGGTACAAAACTGTTTGTATAAACATACTTAAGGAAATACATATTGACAGGTCACCGTGCCACTAAACAGAAGTATTGGGCAGGGCTTTACAGAGTTCTTGTGAACCATTCATTGTTTTTACTAATTATGTAGAAGAAGAAAACAGTAATGATGAAACAAAAAATCCCCACTCTTTTTAAACTTTAAGATTACTCCAAACTGACCTTATACTGAAGAATAGGATTAGAATTTAAAATAACATTGATCAGTTCAAGATAATGGCCCCAAAATACTGGGTGAAATCCAGCTTAGGCAGGAATAATCAGCTGTGCAGAGAGGGTAGGAGAAAGGCTCCCTGCAGAAAGTTAGCTGCTGCTTATAATAAATCAGAAGCTGAATATGAGCTGACGGTGCTATGTACACCCTAAAAGGGCAATCTTTCTCATAGAGAATATATATGAGCGTTCAGTATGCAAAGCACACGAAAGTGATCCTGTAACTCTTGTTAGTACCAGGTACACATTGGCCAAAACACTCTGGGCTCTCGGATTTCAGAAAAGAGATAACTGAGAGAGAAGCAACAAATACAAGCTCAGGTGTACAACTTAGGATGCCTGAGGGGAGATAGAAGAAATGGAGGTTGTAAGTGGGAATTAGACCGAAGGGAGACACCAAGTCAGTCATACTGTATGAAAAAGCTGCTGCAGAGGGGAACGCAATGAACTGGTTTCCATGTCCCATGTGGATGGAACAAAAGGTCACGAACTTAAAGTACAGGAGAAGAGATTTTCTTTAGACAACAGGAAAAGCTAATTTACAGGAAGGAGGATGAAACAGGGCCTGGAGCAGATTTTCTAGAATGGTACAGGGTTTTCCTCATGGGAATTTTCTGAGACAATGCTAGATATACCTTTATCAAGAGTGACATTCAATTGCAGTTCTGTTTTTCTAATATTCTGCAACAGAAGGTCATCCACTGTGCAAAAAAAAAGACACAGGGCAATGGCCAGAACTTCTGCTCAGACTTTCAGTGCTCACCTCCCTTTCACTGGGACTCACCCTTTGCTTTCACCTGCGGCCCAGAGCATTAAAGGAGTAATAATAAACCAAAATATAATTTATTAATTAGCTAAATAGCATTTTGAGCTGAGTTAATAGAAGTGCTGATTGGCATGTTTAATGAGAATTCATGAAATAGGATAGGTTAATGAGACACAGGTTGTTGTGGGGATCCTGTGAAGGTTTTCTCTTTTCCATACAGTAGACACTACAATTTCACAATCTATGTTATTGTCTCTTCATATACCTTGATTTATTTTTTTAAATGATCAATGTTATATGCTCAGTAAGTTTTATGAAGGTCTAATAGATGTGGTAGTTCTTCCTCTGGGTGGGCACAAGTATTCACTGCTCTTTAATTTTCCAGCATTTTTCCATCTATAGCAGTACCTGTGTGTAATCAGATACATCAAGATGACTTTTGACATCACCTATCCTTCTTTCACGTATTAGAGAAAAGAAATGTGGAGAAGAGTTTGTTTCAGATAAGAGGTCATTTCATACATAGGTTCATTTCATTAGGGGATGAAATCCAGTTAATCAAACCCATTTTCAGTTAGTGCTTGAAAACCTGCACGAAATAATTTCTGACACAATCACCTAACACTTATGTATAAAATAATAGCTATCTTGATTATAAATAATGTATTCAATTATTTTTATGTTGCCAGGTTTTTTATGTACTAATTATAACATTCCCCAAATACATTAGCCATTAGGAGCATGGCATAGTATGGTAAGGATGACTTAACTTGGAAGCATACACCCAACTAGGATGTGACTCCTGGAAAGCAAGCAAGTTAAGGGCACTTTTACCAGTTCCCAGGATGTGCTCTTAGTAACACTAATATAAGCTGTGTTTTCACCTCAAAACTACTTAGCAGTAGGCTCTGAAAGCAAGCTCTGAGTAAGAGGGGAGCTGGCCAGGTTGTCAGACATGGCAAATCCCCAGTCTGGCTTTGAGTCAGCCAGTTTTGAGACTCTCTGTTTCTCTCTAGTGACTTTAGTGGGACCAGTGATAAGCACTATGCCAATGCCACAGCAGTACCCTTTCCTAAACCTTGGATACCTACCTAACCTAAACTTAAACCACTGGATACCAAAGTGATCAGGAGCCATGGTTATCCTGGAAGATGCAATATGTCTTGTAGTCCTCTTTGCCCCTCTTTGCAGAGCTTAGCCCCGTACTGCACCGTCCTGTATCCCTGCCCTGATCCCTCCCTTCCTCGCACCCTCAGTGGGGCCAAGGCATGGATGCCTGCACAGCTTCCCTGCTCCAGCTGTGCAGAGGGAAGGACACCAAAGTGCAACACTTTTTCTCTTCTACCTGACTAGTGGTTCTCTAGGTGAGCTTACTGAGGTGAAGTCAGCGTCCCTGTGTCTCCTCATGCTGAGGTCTCCACCACAGGAGGAAGTACCACAAGGACACTCTTGGCCTGATCAGTGCATCTGGGGAACTCAGAACCACCTGAAGGGGTAGGAAGAAGGAGACTCACAGTCCCATTAAACCCTATCAAGCCTCTGGCCAGAAGTTCAGTGAGATGACAAGTGATATTTTGATACAATTTTGGTTTAGTAGAGTGACAGAAAATTTACACTAAATTTAGACTTCTAAAGTTACCAAAGAACACAGCAGTCCACATGACTGTCTGGTTCTCATCCATCCCTAAATGATATCTATACAGATAAAATCATAGTCAAGAGAGTTTAATTTCATATCCATGCTATGGAAAGCACCCACAAGTTAATTCCTGATGAAATAACATGTCCTATGGACTAACACATATTGGTCCAGAATTATCAGTTTGTCAGCCTGTAGCTGCCTAGAAAGTCAGGTGCTGAGCAGATGGGCTAACGTCCTTTCTTTCTTATCTAGAAAGTAACAGCTATGAAGCTCCCTGCATCAGCTATTTAAAAACACCCATACCCACATCGCTATGAGATGACTGAGGTAACTCTTGTGATCACATCTCTGCATGTCCTGCTCCCTAGCTCCTCAATACTTTGTCTAAGAGAGGCTTGAACAAGAAAAAGCATGGCTAGGCTGCTATTGCAAACCTGGACACCTTTTTACAATGTTAGAGGTACTGTGAGGCTAAAAATCCCTTAGGCATCCATACAGCTTTATGGCAAGGCCATAACTTTGTACATAACAGCGCGTAGTCACTGCCACACTGGTACCACAGGCTGAGCAGTTTTACAAGGCTTTTGAATTACTGTTAATTGAGCTCACATCTAATAAGAAAGGAGATATAAGCAAGACTGGAGAAGCTCTTTCCCTTTGCCATTGACTTGTTCTTGTCCGTACTTTGTGCTCCAGTTTTCCTGTTTCAATTATGCAGCATCATGCATTATACAATGTTCCTCAACACACGGGGTCAGCCTATAAATGGAAAGCATTAATTCGGTGTGTCAGATAATGGGCACTTCCTCCTGCAGAGCGGTAGCTTCAGAGAAGGTCTCATCAGAAATGTCGTCTCATGTGCGAAGCATTTGTTATGCAGCAGTAATGATGATGTCTCTATTTGCTGGCTGTTCTGTGGGAATACATGTAAAGCTGAAGCATCACCTTCCAGGGAGAATCTTTATTGCACTTGGCCACTTGTATTACATTTTTAAAATTCAGCTACCACAGCTAGCTCCAAACAGTAAATATCTGGATGCCAGCAGAATACATTAAATAACAAATAAGTGCAACTCATATAGTTTACTGTACCAGAATGGGTTTATTTACAATCCATTTCCATGATAAAGGAAAAACGTACTTGTGTATGTTTATTTGCAGTGGCAGTATGGATTAAGGGGACACATCATAAAATGTATTTTTGTGCAAGGGAAATATCAATGCTTTCAACTAAACTGAACATAGCAACTTTACTTTGACCTTTTAATGTGATCAGTGATGTTTTCTGCTAAGCTCAGCAGTTAGGTAAAAATGTGAAATCTTGGCATGAACTAAGAAAATTATCTTAGAGTTCAAGTATGCAGATTTTTTTATGAGTTATAAATATCTCTGGTGTTCCAGCATTTTACCTAGTAGATGGCAGTGTCATGTCATTATACTCTATGTCTATCTGTAAGTCTTAAATCAACAATTTCGATTGAAAAAACCCTTGAAAGATGGAAATTTTGTACCTATGGGAAAGATTAAATGTGTTACAAAATCCCAAAGCAATATGTATTTTTTATCAGAAAAGTCTCATCTCCTGCACCCATGGTTTTGCTGTCACTCAAGTCCTCTATTTAGATTAGAAAAGGCATATGTATTACTCAAAGTTATTGCTTGGGATGTGTGCCATAGCTGTGCATAGATTAATTTGTCTGAGCAGGTTGAAAATTGACCAGACCATAAAAAAAGAAAAGTAAAAGCTACGTAATAAATTGGGCAAGAATTCCTCTTGGTTTCTCCATTTAATTTGATAACAGATGTGCATTATACACTGTTACTGCAGAAAAATAAGAGGCTTCGTTTTGTAATGGATTATTGAATGGACTTGCAATGACAGTAAGGCAATAAATCAAAAAGTAGATCAGCCATTTTTCACTTAGATTTATATGCTCTACCCACCAGCTTTGTATATAAAGGGAAGGAAGTGAGACAATTTCAGAGTGAGGGCTTTTTACAGCATTTAGTTCAGGGCAACCTGTCGGTTGCTTTGGGCACAGCTGAGACCCAAGCACAGTTCACTGGCAGTATAAATGTGTGTCTATAAAATACCTGGGGCCAGCAGGTCTTCTGATAATCCTTCACATGGAAACTATTAGTCAAATTCATCCTACATGTAAGTTCATGAAGCCAGTGAGCTTAATATTATGGATAATTTCCCCCCAGAGCATTAATGGCAAGGTGGCAGTCTTTCAGAGAGTCGTCACAGCTGCACCGAGGGGCAGAGGGGAGGAAAGCTCTTTGCCCTCACAGACATGCTGCTGTCCAAAGGATGGGAACAAATGAAGCGTAAAAGCCAATTTAGGTACTTCTACCAGGTACTGAGTCTCTCTTTTAAAAACATCAGTCAATCAGACTGACGTTTCCACTTAACCTTGTGAAACAAATGGATTTTCTCCCCATTGGCATTTAAGCAGGGACATCATGTGTGCACTCTTCTGTAGCTGTGGCATGGCTGTCATATAAGCTGTCGAAAGACTGATATCCCTCTCTGTTTCCAAACTATTTCTATTTTTAGATGGTGAGATTTCCTTCCTGCTGGAGGAAGCCCCCAAAGTCCATCCTGGCAGCTTTGTGGCTCCTGATGTAGGGCACCAAGAAACAGGCTTATTGCAGGCTGGAAGCCAGCTACTGGCAGGCTCTGGGTCAGCTCTGGACCCCTTGTAGAAGCATCCAGCTTGGCAAGAAGGGGGTGTTGCTAACATACTTCCTGAATGATTTAAAGAAGGACTGATGAGGATGCTGACATGCACTCTATCAAAGGGCAAAAGCAAGCCATCAGTTGGGCTAAAAATACTAACTTCTCTGAGGTTACGGTTCTAATTTTAAACTCTAGGTTACATAGAAAAAAATGCCACCAAACCTAGGAAAATACAAGAGAGGAGTCTCTACATACTTTACATCATTAGGAATTTTTTTTTTTTTCCATGTGAAAAAGGCGGCTATATTTCTCTGATATTTTAAAGGTGTAAGGAATCACCACTCCAAATTTCTGTTCTTCCCATAGACAGGGGCAATCTGCCAACTGAATTCTGTCATATGTTTTAACTACAACCATACAAGCAACTGGTTTTGTTTATTTTTTGATGGTGTTGGCTTTTTAAATATTTATTTCCTGCCTGGTCAGAATTCATGGTAAAAATAAAGCTTTTGCTCAGCAAATTATGTCAATAATCCTAAATGAAAGGAAGAGTTAAAGGCACAGTATTTGGTATTGTACAATATTTATTCTTAACATCTTTTTACTTTATTTAAAGTGTTTTAACTTCAGGATTTTTCTTTACTAGAATTTACTGAATCTCATTTTAGACTGGAAAATGAAAAGGGTTTCTTTTGAAAATGCTGCAAGAGAGTGTTTTGGTATTGGTCATTCCTGATTAAGGGGTTTTGTTTGCAGGGGAGAAAGGCTGAGTTTATAGAAAAAAATTACTGAAATATTTTGAACAACCTCAGTCCATATAATTCTATAAAAGTCAAAAAAGATTTGTTTAAAACAAGAAGAGCACACGCCATCACCTCATGCATGGGTGGGGTACCACATGCAGGCAAGATAAGCAAGGTAATAAGCATCCATAAGATCACCGACATGCAAGCATGCAGAGACCTGCTTCAGTCTTATGCTATACTTTAAAAACAGTTTGAAGTAACTGATGTTCAATAAAACATCTGCACGAGGAAATTCCCAAAAAGGAAATAATTTTGAGAAGGATCTTGAACGAATATATAATTTTACATTAGTAACCATATTCCCCCTCCAAATATTGACATATTTTCTAAGCTATAGCTAAAGTCCTGGCAGCTGTTTCTAAGTTTTAAAAGCACCTTGAAGGATGTGCTGGAACTGAAGGCATTTCATCATCTCAGTCTTTGAGCACCATAAAGAAAAAGCCTATCAGCAGTGTAAGTAGACTAGAAAAGCCAATACTGCGTCTTCCCCTCCTTTTCTCCACAGCCACAGGTAATGCAGGGTCATCCAGAGTCTGCTCAAAATGTTCACTGCTTGCTCAAATTTGTATTACAGGAAGCATAGCTCCGGTAAGTAATGAACCTTCACTAATTACTTGATGATAATGGCTGAAAAGTTCCTGGGTCTCTTCTTTTCTTAACAACTTCAAACCTAATTGCCACATTTTCCATGAGCTGAAAAAGGGATCTTCAAAGAACTGTTAACAGAATTATGCCATTTTTTAAACGTTTATCTGTTCCTGAGAGTCGGTGATATTGCAATTCACCTCTGCTTAATAAAGAATTACAGCAATACATTTTTTCCATGTAGCAAGGTGATATGCAGTTAGAATGAAGGTTCCCACCAAAACCAGTCCTGGAGCTGGAATGATTTCCAGAGTTCCTGAGCCCTATTCCTCTCTCTGAGGTGGGAAGCATGTAACAGAAAACCTCAACTTTCACACGCCGCTCCTACCTACAGCGGGGCTTTGACAGCACCCAAAAGGACTGCTGGTGTGTCACCATTTCAAGGACTCACAGCCAGGTGTCCAGAGCAGCAGGATCAAGAAGTGAAGTGTATCCCACTTTTCTCTATCCATATTCACAGAGGGGGAAGGCTGAGCAGTGAATAGATGCTCTTCATATTATATGTATGTTTTCTGGTCTCCAGGAGAAAGGGGAAGGCTGTACAGTCCACGTGCCAATACCCAGCCAGATTGGAAGTAGCCTGGACCCTAGAAGAAGCCCTCGTGATGTGGTACTCTTCCTGTGTTAACTTGATGGTTTTCAGACCACAGAGACACTGTGATTATCCCATTTCTGTCTTCCTCCTTGTAGCCAGACTAGTTCATGCAAAGCTGGTAGAGCTATCTCTGTGTTGTATGAGGCTGTGCTCTATCAAAATGGTCTTTAAGACTAACGAGTGCTCACCCTTCCCAGCAGTAAGAACTAACATTTATCAGTTCTTGTCCACTCTTGCAAGCTTCTCTGCTGCAAGCAGAGTTGTAGTCCAGCTACTAACTCACAAGCCTCACCATTTTATGACATCTGGTTTTGAAGGAGCGTTCTAGTGCTGGAAGGGAGTCTTACAGTGCAAATATTTTACAGAAAATCCTGAAGTTTATGTTCAGATTAAATTCATGTGAAGAAAATGACAATATATGTGTAGGATTCTCCTATTCACAGTTAAATCAATGAAGTATTTCCCTGACTCTCAGGTTTGCATCTGTCTATCTTTATTAACTCTTCTAGAGTCCTATTTCATTTACAATGGTAAAGGGGAAAAAGGAAAAATAGGTGAAAAATAAAGGTATCAGGTTCTTTGTACCAACATTTATATACTGGATTGCAAAGCCTTTGAAATTTGAGGGATTATAAAAAACTAAGTAATATCAAACCAGTGGTTCTTCACAGATTAACAAGAAATTTCATGCATTTTATTGCACTCACTCAGATTTCACACTGCAAACCAGAGCAGGATATGCATTTAGAAAACTAAAACACATAAGTAATATAAAATGTTTTTCAAGTTTCCAGACACATGAACTAAGAATCTAAAACACTGTCCAAAAAGGCCTATTCTTGATCTTGTTTGTTGTAAAAAAACCGAGAAACTGAGCTCTTCAGGCAAAGGGCTCTGCAAGTCCACATACAGGGGCGTGGTTGTGTCTGGCAGCCGGAAGCTTCAGAGCAAGGGGGAAATCACAGGAGGACATAGACACAAGAAATACTGAGGGTATTCACTGTACTAATAGTGTAATTTATGAAAGGGCTCGCAGAAAGTACATGCAAGAGACAAAAGAAGAGCCTACTATCAGTTGTTTGTATCTCATTCTAATTAGTAGATGCCCTCTCCCCTTGGTGTATGTGCTCTCAGCTGATTGATTCATTCATTAGTGCTAGCACCTAGTTTCTTTTGTCTTCTGCTTTCTCAGTGCAAGTTTCAGTCCATTGTTCGTGTAGAAACTTTTGACTTACAGCTGGTGTTTGAAGTAGAATTAAAGCAACTGATGCTTCATACATTGCATTAAGGAAAAAGGTCAGTTTTGCCACAAATAGAAGTGAAAGAACGTATGTAGATCGTCATTGCCTCCATAGAAAGCTGCTCTGTGAAAAAAAAATCTAAATCTACATATATCCCTATATATCTCAGATTGCAGCAAAAGAGAGGGTCAGTCTTTTTCTGCCTACCTCTCCATAAAATTCCTGCTGAAGAAGAAATTGTGTGATGCATTAACAAAGGAAACATAAATGAAGGAATATATCTGCCTGTATATATAGAATCATAGAATCATTTAGATTAGAAAAGACCTTTAAGATCATCGAGTGCAACCATTAACCTAACACTGCCAAGTCCACTACTAAACCATGTCCCTAAAACCTACATATACATGTCTTTTTAATGCCTCCAGGGATGGTGACTCAAACACTTCCCTGAGCAGCCTGATTCTTTATATGTATTTTTTTATATATACATAAGTTTTTACATACATATTTTTATATATGCGTGTGTTTTTTATATATATTTGTGCTTAGCCTTACACCTTTAGTCAGTGACAGTGTAAAATTGAGCTTATCTCTTTGTGTAGATACAGCAGGAACAACATAATGGACTCTGCACGTGCCCAGCTCATGTGATGTGGCAACATTCGGCAGGTAAGCGGAGAATTGTTATCTCAGCCAGTCTTCTGTGACATGCAGTTTCCACTGTCACCTCATCCATACTAGAGAGAGGGATCCAAGAGGGTCTTGGCTTCTCTTTTATCTCTGAGAAGCTTGGCAGGAGGTTAGTTTCACAAGCTCAAAAGCTGCAGAAAGGACACAGTCTGTCAGGACACACAAGAGCAGTGTACTCAGCAGCAAGAGCATTAAACTTCATTGGTATTAGTCATACAGGGAACGCATGAAACAATATTTTTTAATCTACGGCAATGGGTTGCTAATGACAGCTATAAACAAGACATTCTAAACATTTGGTTTTAAAATTCATTTTTAGACCATCACATTCACTGCATTTTTTGAAGGCTTAGAAGCAAACGTTCATGTTGCCAGCACAGGTGTAGGAAAGGACTGTCCAACCTGTGGATATTTGATTCCTCTATGAACAAGATTCACTGGGCAAGACTTGAGGAGGACCAAAGCTTTGAAAAGCACCTTTTTGATTGGTTAGAGGAAGAGAAGTGTCAACTGTCTAGCACAGTAACTGACCAGAATCAGGGTTCTTCATCCCTGCAGTTTTGCTGTCTGTCCAGTGCTGCTGCACTGCTAAGGATCTGCAGCAGGGAAATGTCTTGTATTTTGGAAGCATGCATCCTATTACTGTCTCCTAACAACTTCCTGATGGTCAGCTGAGCTGTAATCGGACTGGAAGACAACAGAGTGGTGAAAGAGGCATAATAATAGCTTTTCATAGAACCACAGAATGGTTCAGGTTAGAAGGAACCTTAAAGATCATCTAGTTCCACCCCGCTGCCATGGGCAGGGACACCTCCCACTAGACCAGGCTGCTCAAAGCCCCATCCAGCCTGGCCTTGAACACTTCCAGGGATGGGGCATCCACAACTTTCCTGGGCAACCTGTCCAGAGTCTCACCACTTTCAGAGCAAAGAATTTCTTCCTAATATCTAATCTAAATCTACCCTCTTTTGGTTTGAAACTGTTACCCCCGTGTTACAGGAAGCCCATACTGCCCCAGATGGTTCTTAAGGATGGCTACCAAGGACCCTTTAAACTCTGTGGCAACTTTGCCTTTACCAAACATGTGGGTGCTGGGCCCCTGCTTCTGGAGCAAAAAAAAAAAAAACCCACTGGTTTAAATTTCTGTGAAAGTGGGTTAAGCAATTGCGTTTTTTTCAGTCAATCAAGATGGATTAAAAGTAAGCCTAGGAGCCATTACAGTAGTTCTGCTGGTGGGTGGTAATCATTAAAATACACTGTTTGGCATCATATGCCAAAGCATCTATTGCATTTTACAGGTAAGTTACACCATTCCTTGTCAGTACTCCACTCCGTGGTTAGTCAATGACTTTTCCACTACAGTTACAGACATTTACAGCACTGTCTGTGGACGTCTCCATTACCAAACAATGAGGACTTTTCTGCTTGCTCAGACTGTCTTTAACTGCTTATAAAATAAGATGTGGTAGAGCAAGACCAGCGCAGTTGTGTTCTGTGGTTAGCAGTGGTTCTTGCCAGCAGCCTTCTGAGTAGTGGTAAAGGAGTTATGGTTGACCTGAAACATCAATGACAGCTTGAAGTGTCCAGCTCACAGGGACCTGAGCACAGGCAGCCTGACTTCGAGGAGGGGGCATGGTCTCGGTTTTCAAACATATATTCTCTGTTTAAGCTTAGCACCAGAGCAGAAGGAGCCATCAGGGCAGCTCACACTGGTATGGGAACTGGCAGAAATGGGAAGAGTTTTCCCAAAGCATTCAAGGCATTTTGTTAGTTGCCTATTTCTTTGTGCTATTTTTTTCACTGTTGCTTTGATTTGCTTCCCTATGAAAAGCCAAAAGTTATCAAAGTAAATGGGAAGGGGGAGGTGGGGAATGGGTGCACTAGAGTACAATGTGTGGGAACTGGGAATAGATAACTTGTTTTTTCTACTTTCAACCGTGGTCCTTACCTCGCCAGGATGTTTTCTGTTCCAGAGATCCATTACATATATGTCAGCTGGTCCAATATTTTGATGCATTTGTTTACAAATAGATTTTAACTATGTGAAAAATGTCATCTACTCCATGTTTAATGTGTAAGCCCCATTGGGACTTACAAAGGAAATTATAAAAGAGGCACCTTTATTATATACATTTGGTAGGCTATTAGGAAATGTCCTTCAAATGTAAAGCTTCTGTCCTTAAAATCTTACTCTCCAAGCAGTGATAAAAATTCTGAGATAAATGAAGCTATGAATTTGGGGTGTTTTTTCTAAATGCAGCCCTTTAGAGGTCTTTGGATAATGTATGAGCAGTTTTCGGAAGACGGCTCATAGGCAGACCTTGAATTACGAAAGAATAGGTTGTAGTGATTTTGAAAAGAAAGTTGAAAAGAGCTAGGTGATTGTATGGAAATAGGCTTCATCTAGCTGTAATGCATGCAATATTCAAGAAGTGCGTGTAGGAATTTTTATTAGACTGTCTTCATTTCTGGCTTCTTTCTGCTGTGAACGCGTCCAGCTGTGTGAGCTAGTGGGGAAAGGGTATGTTAATCTTCCTGGCTTTCATAATCAAGTGACCCAATGCTGCTGCAGAGTCAGCTAAACCCTATCTGTGAAAGACAGGATATCAAAGGAAGTGCATAACATTTCAGGGGACTATTAATTATGCTTAAACTAAGGCTTGAGTGATCAACAGTGTTTATGTAAACTTCTGTTTAGATGACTAAATATCTTTGAGGGTATAAACCCCTGAAATTATGTATTTTCAAGATTAAAGCATAAAGTTGTGAAGCTGAAAATGGTAAAGCCCTGCCAGAGATCTTGAGGAAGATGCTGAGGATTGTTAACAGCCCTTTCATTTCATAGAAAGCTCTTACCACTCAATTTAAAATAAGTAGAGGTGGAAAAACAAATCTCCAAGGCAGCTTGCACTTCTTTGTTTGTCTGAACATAGCCTGTTTCTTCAGATAAACCTCTAAGCTTTAAAAATCTTATAATCATCAACCCGGTGGATTAGTCTTAGTCTAGAAGCACACCTGGAGACAAACTGAGCTCCAGCTCTGTTCCAGAAAGGAAATGGACCATGCCTGAAGTCTCAGTCCCAGACTGAGAGTTTTCCAAGATGGGTCTCAAGACTGCTGTTATGGTTAGATTTCCCTTCCATCTAAACTGGTGAAGCAGCTGGGGGATGCACCAGGCCCTGCAGACCCCACAGCACACCAGTTTGTTAGCATACTGTCAGCTTGGAAGCCGCTCAGCACACCAGGATGGACTGGCCACGGGTTGCCTGCAGGCACTCTCACCACAGGTGATTGTGCTGCCTGCTCATCCCTGATGTGGAGGGAAAGGGTGAGCAGCAGAAGAGGCTCCCAAACCCTCTTGCTAAGAGCAATGCAGCTCAGAGCAGCCGTACTGCCTTGAGAAAGGAGCAAATATGTGTTGAGGCACTGTGCTTGCGTAAGGATGCTTCCCCAAATCAAGGTCTTTTTATCTAAACAAAACCCTGTGATACTGGGACATCTACGCTGTGATGAGCAGGCTGAGATCCAAAGAAAGGCTGCAGAGGGAAATGAAGATGCCTAGTGGTACTTCAGAGAAAGGGACATACTGTTCACCTCCTCTTGACTTTTACTGGCCAAAAACCTCTGATGCTTCCCTGACCAGCCTCCAGCCCCTTGAACCTCTCCTACTTGGATGTTCTTCCAGCAAAGTGTGAATTTCAAACTTAGTTTCCATCCCTTTCATTTTTATCTAAAAACTTTGCTCCCCACAAATACCACATATTATTTCAGAAACAACAGAAAAGTATTAAAGCCAAGTTTTTCTATTAATCTCTGACAATTTTTTTTTTATTATTATTTTCTAACAGGCATGATCAAACTTATAAAATGTCAGAGTTTCAAGAATAATTGATGCAGGGATAAGAGCAAACTACTCCAAAATTGCCTTGTTGTTTTAAAGACATTGAGTTAATTAGAGAGATATTCTTGTTAGTGGTCGTTCATGAAAAGATCCTGGATGCAACTGAAATGTTAATTTTAGCAGAAATGATCTAAGGCACTCAAATTATTAACTGATGCATGTTTAATAGTTTTTTAATTAGATGCTTTATTAGCATAAATAATACCAAAGCTGCAGTGACTTCCACTAAACTTTTAAGAGTTTGTCTACACAGGCTTGGATTTGCTGATCGCATTATTGCTGCCATATTATTGCCATTCCCAAGCTGCCTTCATTTGTGTTCAAATTGCAATAACTACTTTTTAAAGAGCATTTGTTTTGCAGCCTGTGATTAGCAGGGCAAGGTGCTCTGTAAGGACTCTGTAAGGACTACTGGGGAGTGAATCAGGAATGGAGATGAGAAAGCCAGCATGTGCAAAGGCAAGGTACTTTAATCAAATTTTACAAAACATGTGGTTTGTGGACACAGGAGAAGCTGAGAAGGCTGGGTCTGCTCAGACCTAAGAAGAGAAGGCCCAGGGGAGATCTCACAGCTGTCTACAAGTCCCTGATGGGAGGATGTAAAGAAGATGGTCAAACTCTTCTTAGAGGTGGACAGTAATAGGATGAGAGAAGATGGAATCAAGTTGGAACAAGGGAAAAACTCAAAATAGAAGCCCAGAGATGTTCTGGGATTTCCATCCTTGGAGATGCTCAAAATGCAACCTGGCGTGTCCCTGAAGAAGCTCCTTTAGCTGGACCCGCTTTGGGTGAAGGACTGGACCAAGTGGCCTACAGAGGTTCCTCTGAATCCATTTTAGCCTGGGATTACATGATTTATACTAGAGAATTGGTAATGACTGTGCAGGGAGAACAGGTCAACATGTTTCTCAGGTAATTCTGAGCCATGGAAGTAACTGAAGAGACAGATGGTAAATTTACCTTCCAAAGGGCAGACTTACTTTCAGTGAGAAACAAGAGAGGTTCCAGATGCAAAGGTCTAGTGCATGCCTTCTTGGGGATCCCACATTACACAATATCCTAACTGCATGCTCAAAGATATGTATTTGTTCACCTGTTATGGTCTTTTCCCACCTCTGCTGATGCTTAAACATATCATTCTTAAATGTGCAGACAATAGTCTGACATGTTTGACGCTGGGTAACAACGTGGTTGTCGGTCCACTGAAAAATCACAGAAAAAAACCAACAAAATGCAGTGATCTTTTCTTTACTTGTGAATTCAGGAGCAATGACACTGTTTCAGTTCCTATGGCCTTGGAAAAACGTGGCAAGGTCTAAGAAAACACTCTTGTAATGCAGTATTGAATGTGACGTGCGCAGCAAAGAGGTTCAGTTGTATTGCAAACGTATTCCTGGTAGCTTATGTCTGCTCTGCTGCTGAATCGGAAAAGAATCAATCCATGTAAGACAGAAACTCTGCATCTGTCCTCAAGTACCTTCTGATTTTCAGCTTTCTTAAGAAATTCACATTAAAACAGAGATTTATTAAAAGAAAAAACAAACAAACAAAAAAACAAACAACCCAAAGCAAATAATTGATTCATTAGTGCCATATCATTCAGCTGAAGTTAGGTTTGTACCACACCATTAATTTTCCTGTATGCCACCACCATCTTCTGTTTTAGGACAAGGCACCAGCAGACACTGCATGTGACTGTGTTAAGGGCAGGCAGGGGCAAAGAATAGGTCTAACATTTATCTTTAATGGATGATTTTAATAGGCTCAGACACTAGAGAGAGAGTACAGCGACTAACTGTTTTATAACATTTAACAGGAAAAAAGATTGAAAGACAGGAAAATGCCCCAGAGGAAAGACTTGTATCTTAGCGGATTATTTTCCCCCCATTTGAAAAACCATGGTCTAATTAAGTGAGAGATGCAGATAGTTTCATTCAGACTGTGACCAGTATTTGCAATTAGCAAAGGAGAAATTATGTTCATTTTCAAATTGACATGAGCGTTGGGAGGGGAGTTGGTTGGGTTTTCTTGTTTCTGTAGTGCTGTGAGTTTTTGGGACTGCTGCTCATGACTATCTGATGGGAAGGCTTTCTCAGACAAGACACTTGACCCTCCTTGGGGGGTGGCGATGAGGAGAGAATGCAGGCCCTGGATGATGAATTCAGATGGGGCCTCTCATGCGGATCTGGCAGTTTTCTGTGCTTTGGCACAAACTGCCAATGGGTGGGAAAAGCCTTTTGGAAAGTACAGAGGCCGATGCTCTTACCATATGTACAGGATCTGCCCTCTTCACAGAGACGAAGGTGGGGTGGTGTAACCAGCCCTCCCTTCCTGAGCTGTGATGCTTGTTTGCCTTTGGCCAACAGGACAGGCTTCATACATGGCAAGACCTAAATTTTCAATACAGATTTACAGTGCGTAGCACCAAAACTGGAGGGCATATGCCAACAGCGATGTGTGTACTGCTATAGCCTGGCCCCTGAGCTGTGCTAGCAGGGATGCTCTGGGCTGGCAAACTGACCATCTACCCCTTGAGTGGAGTAACCAAAGAAAAGGAACAGCATTTTCTGTTACCCTACCTGAGCCCACAGCAGGAGTCTCTCTGCCCAGCATTGCCCATGCCCCAGACCAGCACAGATAAGTAAGACAGAGGTACTTTTTCCCCTGGTCCCCAAATGCCCCACTTACCTGTAAACTGAAGCTTGGCTCCTGTTCACTCTTCCTCACCTTCAGAGAGTGTCTTATCTTCTGCTATTGCATCCTTAAGTGAATACACTCCCTGTAATGGCACGATAACAGAACCAACATGGGGATTAGCTAGTAAAATCCCACTAAGCCCCTGGTAATGGTGCACAGAGTAATCAGACAACATATACTTTTACTTTTGTTTATCACTCCCAGTGTGTCTTATGTGGAAGTCCAAGTATTACTTTTTGCCTTTATCTGCAAGAATATTTTTGCAACAGCCAACCTTGGGCATTGGACTGGAACTAGCAGCTGAGGAAATTATATGCCAATAAAGAAAAAAAAGCTATTTCTACACCACTAGTTAGTAAAGGAATTGATTCAGTCGATGGAGGAAAAGTTTTCATACGCTGGTTTCAGAAAGTAAAGCTTCAGACTTGTCTGGTATTTTTCCACTAAGACTTCTGAACTCGGAGAATTCCATTTGCTGATCATTTTACCAGAAAATTATCACTTCTGAAGGAAAGTTATTTACTCTGACTGCTGTATTAGCATCGGTAGCGCAGACCAGGTGTGCACAAGAGCTATGGAAGAGTGCCATCTCCTGGGCCTCGGGGTGCTCCGGGAAATCTGCTTTTGCACCTCCTGGCACGCACACACCCAAGGCAGCTGAGCAAAAGCCATTGTGCAATTAGTGGATAATGCTGATTCTAGGAGCAGGAGGAGGGCATTTTGTTAATGTCATCATTTAGTAGCCTGTTAGCTGGGCAGATAAACTCTGAGATTGTCTAATTTAGAAAAAAGAACCACTGTGTTAATACTGCATAAGCCTGAAGAATTGCAGCAATTATAATGCTCATACAGCTGCTGTGTTAGGGAAATATGTTGAACTGCAGGTGTGCGGAGCAGCTTTCACATAACCCAACAACCCACAAGCATTATGAAATGCCTTCAGCATCAACACCCACCGAGCTGCAGGGAAGCCCGGTGCCTGCAGCTTCCTTTGGGGCTTTTGGTTCTGGGGCGTTTGGAAGACTGGTCTCTTCATTCCTACTAGTTGGTGTTCCCCTCTCCCTTCACATGGCTCAGATGCCCTTTTTCTGTAAGTGGAAAGACCCAGAGATCCACTTATCCTCCTGGTGAGACTCCCCAGGTGACTGAGACAAGGTGGAAAGGAGGGAAGTCCTGAGGAAATCTGTGCATTTGTGATTTGCAAGGAACAGCTGAGATCTCCCAACATGTGCTCTGGCCTATACAGCTGTACTAGTGCAAAACAGCAGACGTTTTAACCACAGTCTTAGGAAAAAGAAAAAAAAATTTAAAAAAGTTATTTAAAAGTTAATTAAAAGTTATGTAATGAGTCCCAGTTCCAGTCAGGAAGCTCCATGGCAGTTAAGCTATACTTTGTCCTGGCTATACCTTGCCCACTTCGGCTTTATGAGGGCAAGCTTTTTTCTGTCCCCATCATTCCTAAATGATGGTGGGCTTCCCATCGTTGGAATTAGACACATCGTTACGTCAAAATGTAATAATCTGTATAAAAATTATCATGTGTCGTGTAAGAACAGTTACTTACGTTTTATGCTTCAAAATCCATTCCTATCCTAGCATCCAACCTGTCCATTATCTGAACATTTGCTGTCTTATTTTCTTGGATATCGTGGTTTAACCCTGGTAGGCAGCTCAGCCCCATGCAGCTGTTTGCTTGCTCCCTCCCTAGAGGGATGGTGAAATAAAACAGAAGGGTAAAAGTGAAAAAACTCATGGGTTGAGATGAAGACAGTTTAATAGGTAAAGCAAAAGCTGTGTACTCAAGCAAAACAAAACAAGGAATTCATTCGCTGCTTCCCATGGGCAGGCAGGTGTTCAGCCATCTCCAGGAAAGCCGGGCTCCATCACACTTAATGGTTGCTTAGGAAGAAAAATGCCATCACTCTGAACATCCTCCCTTCCTCCTTCTTCACCCAGGTTTTATGGCTGAGCACAACACCATATGACATGGGACATCCTTTTGCTTGCTTGGGGTCAGTGTCCCAGCTGTGTCCCCTTCTAGCTTCTTGTGCACCCCCAGCCCACTCGCTGGTGGGGTTGTGTGAGGAGCAGAAAAGGCCTTGACTGTGTGAAGTACTGCTCAGCTGTCTCTAAAACATCCCTGTGTTGCCAGCACTGTTTTCATCAAGAATCCAAAACTTAGCACCATAGAAGCTACTATTAAGAAACTAAACTCAGCTTTCTCTCTCCTCTTCTTTACCCAACTTTGCAGTAGAGAAAGTGTTGCAGAGGATTGCAGTTTTGCCTTCTTCTCTCTGTCTTTGAATTTTCTAAAACTTTACCCTTATGAATGATGAAAGATCTTAATTTATTTACTCTTTTTTCTATTGCTGTTTGCTCCTTTTTCTCAGATTTTCCTATGCTTTTGAAATGCGTGAAGTAGAAAATAATCTGAGAGACCTGTATGTGAGATGGGTTTGATAGCAACCTGGAAAAACTATTCTGTGTTTCTAAAATTACTCTGTCTTTTCGTTAAGAAATTCAACCACAGTTCATTTGTCACTACACTTAGCATTCAGGCCATGCACATAATGAAAAATTTACTGAGGATTCTTTAAATTCTTCACTCTCGCAATCTGTGCTCTACCCTGCAGTCTCAGAGATTCCACAAAAGCAAATCATAGAGTATTTTAATAAATGAGAATTGTTAATAATAAAGATATAAGTATGTATCTATTCATCAGTATATATTGGATATACATTTGGAGTACAGCAGGACAGATGTAAAATGTCTTTGCAATTTCAATACTGAAAGCAGCCTCCAAAAATCTGAATAGTTAGGAGTAAATCCCCTTCCTGTCAAACCAGGTAGCAAGATCCTCAATTTCCACAGGACGATATTTCAGTTCATTCCTGAACTATACTGAGAAGTCAATAACATACCTCACAGTCAATGTTTGGTTCCTAGAAAAATTATTTGGGCTTCTCTGTCTAAGACCTGTCAAACACTGCCTGCTCATGCAGTACTATGCTCCCACCTTTTTATACTTCTGAGAATGATTGCAGTGGCTTAGCCAGGTGAAATAGTACAGAAAATAAGCTAACTAATACTGATGAAACATGTCAGAGTTAGGTCCCTAAGTACCTATAGAGACTTGTCGTATTGTGTTTTATAATAAGCCACATCTCTCTTAATTTATCTCTAAAATATATTGCTCTGTTGAGCTATTAGTCAGTTTTACTAGTGGCTTTGTAGAGGTTTGTAACAGAAATATTAAGATCAGTATGAATGTAGTATGAGTGAAAAGCCTTGTGTTTAAGCACTTCAGGAAGCAGCAGAACAAGGAGTTTTATAAAGATCTGTAATTATAACGAAGGACACCATGCTTATCATACTGCTCCCAGGACACAATTTCCAGTAGTTAAATGGAGACATATGTTGTTATACCAAGCCCAGATCTGCATTATGAGAAGACCCCAGCCCAGCCGACTCTCTGGAAGACCCTGCATCCTAACAATAGGAGAGTGGCATCAACATGGCAACAGATCATATCTAACACATCACGTGTGTCTGTTCCCGTTAACCTGGCAGGAAAATAGACATATTTTTCAAACAAGGAGAAACAGAGAATGGACAGCAATTCTGCCTAACATTTACAGACCTGAAACCATCATGGTGCTTGGGGTAGGGACCGCTCCGTAACAGTCAATGCTTCCTAGGGGGTATACAAGGTCTGTCATTTTAAGAGGTCTGTCTATCATTTGCTGTCACCAGTTAAGAAGAACCCCAGAGATAGGCTCAGGAGGACCTAACAGCCAAAGTTCTGCCCTCTGAGTGCAGACCACTTGCACCCATACTTCTTGATGCTTGTGAGGATGGAGGTGTGTGAGAGTGTGTGAACGAACTCTGTAAGAGGAGGAATGAAAATGCATTAAATCACCCTCAGTAGGGATTTTGTCATCTTCCCTTCTACACCATCTCACAATGAGGTTTTTCACATAATTCTCTCTACAATTTATAACTTTCATACTGGTGTTACTGGCTACCAAGCACACCAGGTGAAGAGTATGCCCTTGACTGAAGGTACTAAAGGTACTAATCAGAGAATCTGAAGAAATACTCTGTATTTGTTCCCTTTTGGACTGCTGATGTCTTGGGAAGTATTGCCTGTATGGACTCAGCTGGGGACAGGAGCCTTCTATTGCATGACTTGAAGGTGCTGCACAGTGTGAGAGCAATAGGTGGTGTGTCTCTGGCGCTGTCATGGTAGAAGATCCTGTGATAGAGCAGCAAAGACCATAGGAACATTCGCAGGGTGATGTGGGGCTTTTTGTAGAGCAAACACCAAGAAATGTGGAGGACAAGAGAGAAGATGAAGTTGTACATGTGCGACAGAAGACACAAAGAATAATGAGGCAAGGAGATGAAGGAGGTGAAATCTGAGTATACAAGCAAATATACCACATGAAGAAGATAAAAAATACAAGCACTATTAGAGGAAAGAGAAAAATAACCTAGCATAAACTGGGATAGAAAGTCAGAGTAACTGAGAAGGAAAAAAAGTAAGGAGACTAATGTAATGAAAACATAAGTAGCACACGACTAATAAAAAAAGTGCAGTTCATGGCCCTTTTATGAAACCTATCTATAACACAGGAGACTAGGCAAAGGGAAACAGAAAATAACATCTCGCCCTGTAGTAGATCATAGGCTCCTTGGAGGATGTTGGAGGTTTTATGCATTTATTGCTGTTCAATTGTGAGGCTCGGTTGATAATTTTTGAAATGGTAGTAGGAGGAGAAAAATAAAAAGTCTGACTGATTTATTCTTTGAAGTATATGAAAATTCTGTGAGGGAAGGGGAGAATCTTCACTCTCAGTTCTGGGTTAGCAAATTTATGGTTTTCCCTCAATTGGTGTAGTGAACCAGACCAAGATTAACCCTCCATTTGAACAAGGTAACGGCCAGGGTAGGAAGGAGATCCCTCAGCCCTCACTCAGCTAGCTTCAAGCTACAGGTAGATAGGCACTGACAAAGAGGAAAAACAGGAGTCTTCCCCTCAGCACAGCATCAGTCCCATTCTGCTGCACCTCATGGCACTGGAACAGGCAGAAAGCAAAGCAAGTGCAGGCATCAAACTTCTTGGGAGCACTTCTTGCTCCCAGAGATACTAGTAGTCCAGGGAGCTCAGAAGGGGTCACCACGACCCATGGCATCCGCATCCTCTCACTCTGGAGGATTCACACTGGAGGCTTTCCAGAAATTCATAAAGTTACATCACTTAACAAAAATTCCCATGAGACAGGGAGACAGCCATGTCCCGCCTTCCTGCCAGCTCCCCGGCAAGGTTTCTGAAGTGTCTTGGCTTCTATATGGTCAGTCCTGAGTCGCTCAGGCTGTGTCCTATTGGGCTGGCACCTGGTCAGATATCTGGCAGGAGGCAGGATGCAGGTACCTATGGACCAGCAGATGGTCTGGGAGCATTGAGATTCCCAGTGGTCATTGGTCTTCCAGTTTCCCTGCCATGTAGTTGAGCATCTGGGCACTTTGTTTTTGCTGTTCTAGGATCAAGACTGTTTCAAAAGTAAAGGAGAGGAGGAGGAACTTCTTTACCTTGAGAGTGGCAGAGCACTGGAACAAGCTGCCCAGGGAGGTGGTGGAGTCTCCGTCTCTGGAGACATTCAAAACCCGCCTGGACGCGTTCCTGTGTAACCTGCTCTAAGGTGGCCCTGCTCTGGCAGGGGGTTGGACTAGATGATCTACTAAGGTCCCTTCCAACCCTATGATTCTATGATTCTATGATTCTATGATTCTATGATAAACATGTTCTCAGACTTAACTTCTATATCCTTCTAAAAGAACATTTCTTTAAAGAAAAATATATTTTTTTTCCCAGTTCAGAACAAAGTGTCAACAAAAGGTCTGCCTTTTAACTAGCTCCAGCTAGAGATGTCAGGCAGGCTAACCATGTTCACATGCTTGCAGTGCCTGACTGAAAGGCTTTGTTATTGCCATATTCCAAATCTATTCAAGTAAAGTGGGAACAAAGAGTTATTTCTTATTAATTTTTCATCAGACTAGGTGCACTATAGGGCAGTCTTGTACTCTGTCCCCACAGAGTTATTCTATTCACTCCTTCCTGTGATTCGTTCACACTTCATACAAAGATCAATAGGATGTAGGTATCGGCTACTTTGTCTAAAGGAGAGTTGCTTCCTTTGAATACAAAACTAATTTTTTCATAGTGGGCTTGAGGAACACTTGGGAAAGCTGATCCAAATTAGCAGTGAGTGTAAAATTAAATCGGAATTTAATCTGGCCGAGTGTAATCAGACATTCTCATACCAGGGTGATGCCCTCTTTCCCCACTATGGATATGAAGCAATTACTGCAAAGAAGCAAATCTTCAGAGCTCGAGGACTGCAGAGCTGAACTTCATTAAACACCAGTTGAGACTCTTTCTCAGAACTGAGGGGGTGCACATCCCTCTGCCCAAAGTGATGCCACGCAATGTGCTGCAGCTAGGCTCACGAACCAGAAGCAATATTGCTGTACTCCTACAGAGGTTCACCTGTGCTAATGGATGCTGTTTCTCAGCGAAGATAATCCTCTGGGACAGAGTTCCATATTGATATGGTTACATACCTTCCAGCACCCAAGTACGGTTGGATACCCTGATGCACCCTGTATTGCTTTGGGTGCTGACAGACCTAAAGTATAATTAATTTAGTTTAGTATAATACATTTTGAAAGTGACTTGACTTAACTAAGTCCATTGGGACGACTTTCATCATGAAAGAATATTTGCATAAGGATTTACTGAAATTGAACTAAATTTGAATGGACTTTTGAAAGAAAAACTTTCTTAGGTGATCCAAACTTAAAGGGAAAAAAAACCCACAAACACTCTCCTTTTCTTTGGAGTAGGGAGATGGGAAAATATTTTGGAGTGGATTTAAGATATACAGCCTCTACCTGTCTGTTTGCCTTTAAGTCCCCGCTACCTCCAAAGCCAGAGAAAAGAACTGAGAAACTGTATAAGATGAAAACAAGTCTGATGCAATGAAGGAAAGGGTAAAAAGTTCAGGACTTTCAGGTTTTCCAGTTCACGCCTTTGACAAAATGTACCTTCTGCTATTCAGCTTACACTGCCTCTATTTTACTTTCTTTTGCCTTTGGGACAAAGGACTCAGTAAATGCTGAGAGGTGAGGAAGGGAGAAGGCAGAGATTTATAGGCATGTCCAGGAGAGCTGGTTTTGACCCCCACAGTGCTGGAGGTGTTCCTTTCAATCCTCCTCCCCCATTTAAGTAACTATCCTAGATGCTGAGCTTTAGAGATTTAAACCAAACACAGAGGGCTATAAATTAAGGAAAGACTAAGGGGAAGGCATTCAGTGTTCAGGCTGCCACCTGGAAGGCTGGAGAGGTTTTTACAAACCCTCACTCCCAACTTTCACAGCTCGTATGTACTGAAAAAAACATGAGTGAGAGATAGTGAAGCACCTTGCACTGAGGCAAGATTCTGAAACTTGCACAAAATCAATTTCATACACAATCCTTTTTTCCCAAAAAAGTTTGCCCCTCAGTTTTGGCAAATAAATCTTGGCTTTTTTTTTTTACCGTTAGTGGTTACCATTACCATGTTGTTGAGAGGAATGGAGAAAAACTGGTGTGAAACCAATGAAGGCGGAATGCATAGTTTCCGTGTAAGCAGTGAACAGAAATAAAGATGCTGTCCTGGTGGGAGCTGGAGGCCATTTCCTGCCAGTCTACAAAAGACTAGGGTGGAGGGTTGGTGCTGCTGAGGACTGGCCTGTAGGAAAGAAGCTCCCTCCAGCCACCACAAGCTAGCACTTCTCCTGCAAGGAGCAGATAACAGGAGAAATGCAGTGCTCCAATAACCCCTGAAATTATACCAGTTATAATAATCCCTTTTGCCCTTTTAATGTAGTCAATGGAACAAATTGTTTGGCACTGTGGTGGTAAAACTCTTCAGACTAGATTGAGTTCTCCATGAAAGTTTACAATACAATACAATACAATACAATTTACAACTAACTTCAGCTGCAAAATGCAAACAGCAGTTTCCTTTTGCATAGCTGCTTCCTCCTTCTCTCACTGCCAGTGTGCCTGTCTTTAGGATACATTAGTGGTTGTCTACGGGGAGTTCATCCAGGTGCATGTATGCCTTCAGGCTAAACGATGCCCATGGTCTGAGAAGGACCTGGACAGAGATCCAAATAGTGCAAAAATAACCAGTGATTTATGGGTGAGTCATGTAAAACTCAATAAAGACGCAGAATCAGGTGACATAGTTGGTGTAGACATTGAATGAGGGAGGGGGATTAAAAGGCTTAGTACACTGAAAGGTGAAGCTAGGAGATGGAAATATGCATGACTGAATCTTTTCCAATATGATGTTTGAGGGATCCTATTACTGTTTGATAACAAAAAGAATCTGAATTGCATTTGCTAGAGTGTATGCCTGCAGAAAAGGTTGTGTTTAAAACTCAAAGTGTATGGTATGCAAACTCGGTGAAGCATTTTGCCAGAATGGTTTCTTGTCAGAAAACATTTTGATTTTGCAAATAAGTTAACCTTTTTATAAAAGAAGGTAGGAAATGAAAGTAACCTTTCATTGAAAAGTTTGTTGAGATCCAGTTTATAGGAGAAGAGGAGAGTCAAACTCAGTAGTTCCATGATCAGAGAGGAACCTACATGCTGATACATGGAAACACTGTGTGCAAGAGCACTCGCCTCTAGTTCTTTTTGGTGGAGAAATCCTGTTTCTTTTGTCCAAACTGAACTTTGTTTGAAAGGTAAAGAATCCCACAGGCCCTGAAATGAAATTAAATCAGAAGCAATAGTTTTCATTTGTAGCAGTTACAGTTCCTTAACACAGATTAAAAGATAAGTAAAACTCTGCCTCCTATCTCGGATTGTAATATTTGAAGAAGTAGAAACCTGTTGCATGTAAATGCAAAGATTTTCATCCCCTTTCTCAAAGTTCAGGGTTTGCTTCTCTCTTTTTACTGCAGCAAGGCTGGTCCGTTACTAGTTCCAGGCTACTGCACGCTCCTCTGCCTTTTCCTTCTAGAACCTGAGCAGCATCTGTGTAACAGTATTGAATTGCAGCATCAAGGGTGACATGCAGGGAATGGCAACCCCTTCCTGTATAAACATGCCTCATTCACCCATCACTGAACCCCATCTCCTGAATCATTCAGCCAGAGGTCATAATATAAATGAGCTCCTTCACCCGTGAAAAGCTCTGTCTGTACGTATTGTGTTGTGTTATGCACCATAATCGTAGCTCCCACTGCCAACCAACATTTTCATAACCCAATAAAAGCATTTTGGATTTGCTTTGACAGTGTACTCTGGCCAAAACAACACGTTGCCAGCCTTGGCAGCTGCACTGACTGGACAAACCGAGTATTAGTTCAGGAGTCTGGGAGCACTCCTTATGCTTCCTACACTGGAGGGGACACTGTGAGTGATGCAGAACGACATGGAGTCTGGAATAACCTGTCATGCAGTGAACATGTCCACTAGTAGCAAGGTCTCTCCTGTCCAAGTGCATGAATTAGTTGCTGATTTCTGAATCTGGTTCTAGAAAAATGTCTGAGCCCTCAGGTACAGGAAAAGTTTCCATTTGTTGGCTTCTGTTAGCCAACAAAGTGCACAAAACAAAGTGTTCCCCCCAAAAAAAGACCTTCAGAGGTGGGAGTTTCATGGGGACATCAAGAGACTTACAATGATTAATCCCTTCTCTTCCCTCTTACTGCCTCCCCAGACCCTCTTTTCTCCTGAAAACCATCTCTTATATATATGTGGTTTCTCCATGGTTTTCATCTGTATCTATATATGTTTCACTACCTCTCTCTCTCTCTCTCTCTCTCTATCTATCTATCTATCTATCTGTCTCTGGGCCAGAGTCTACAGCCCAATGATCAATGTGTTTCTGAGATGCAGGAGACTTAGACTGAAGTCTTTACTGTGAATTCCCTAATTTCCAGCTGTTGATTCATTCTCCTGGAGCTCAGGGGAAAAAAATGTGGCCCTTCTCCTTCAGTAGACCAAGAGATAATATTTAACCTCATGTTAAATATTATCTCATATAATGCAGGAAATGGCATATGAGACCCATTAGTCAATAAATAAGAGTATGAGTAGTTTAACAGTTTTCCTTTACCTTCTAGAGGAAGCATACATCAGCCTAGCTATACTTACACTAAGTGGTGATTATAGGATGAATGTATTATAGAGGCGTCAGACAATGATGAGACAGGGTTGTTTATGGGCAATCGATAAAAGGAAATGTTCTGAATGCCAAATAGTCAATAAGAATGTTTTTTACCTTTTCAGACTAAAATGAAATGGCTTGATCATATCCTTATAAAAATGTTTCTCACTGTTGATTGAGATAATGAAAGAGAGGACCAGAACTCATTTTCATTCCTCTGTCCTTGAACCTGTTTTCATGCAGAAGTTCTCATCTGCACATATCACCATCCATATTGATTGCTGAACTTAAGTAAGAGGCATAAGATTTCTGCCCAAATATATATTTTCTTCTTTTTAATTTCTTCAAAATGTTGGATATCCCCGATTTTATATATCTACTTTTCTCCTTTAAAAATTGTTTTAATTTCCATTCTTTAGGCATATGATTATTTTTGAATATTTTCTGCATGTTGTTGTAGCACCTGAATTTGACCAATCGTACCAGCAAATTTTTTTCTTATGTGACTCAGAGGCCTATTCTCTGTGGGTGAGACAATTCCTCACTAGTATTTGGGGGTCAGCACAGAACAAGTACACTCCAAAAACCTGAAGTGTTGTGGGTGATAAAGTAATTTCTGTTTTAGCACGTTGTAATTACTGATCATTTAATCTGCAATTTTTTCCCTACACACAAAAAAGTCTTTAAAGTTCATGCAAGATACCAATAATCTGAAAAACAATTTGTAATTGTACCATTTGTGTTCTGCCAGGTGGGGCTGACAGAGATAATCGAGTTATGAACATATTTATTGACACCTTTTTATACCTTCTAATGAATCTTAACCCCTATTTGGAACAATTATTATGTGTTACTATTCTAAGTTTATTTCATATCTTAGATGTAAATACAACCAAGTAGCCTAAAAAATTCCTTTCTAAGGTTATACTTTCTACTTTAACACACAAGCTCTAAAACTGCTTAGAGCTGAATGAAAAGAAGTACAACCAGAGAAGTGAAGAAAAATTAGAACAGAAAGCTGTAAACTAATTTTTAAAACTCTATTAGGAAAGCAGTCCAGGAAAAGCCAGAGGGGCCTCATGTTAGCTGACAGTGATAAGAGGAATGGAGTATATTCAGAATAAGACATTATATGGTAGAAATCAGAGAAGCAGCTTGAGGGATAGGAAACTCATTTATTCTCCAACAACAGTGTGCAGCAATTATAAAATATAAGCATGCTTATTTTTCCAATAAGTTATCTTATTAGCAGTATAATGCTTCACGCAAATCCTGGGTCATTAAATTATCACACTCCTTCATTGTACAATAGCTCAAATCTTTCCCACTTTCATCTCATGTGGTTTTAAGTCAACATTCATGACAGCTGAAAAATAAGCTTTAGGTAAGATGAGAAGAGGATGTCACTGATGCGTGCACACACATGTACTCATGCACACAGGTACACACTTATCGCTTTGGCATATATTTGTAGCAGCCCTAGTTTTTAATTAAGAGTGAAGAATTCTTGTGAGAGAGTGGGCCACAATCTGCCTGTCATTTCAATTTATTGACCAGATATTAGCCACTAGTACTGAGAAGGCAGAACTTGATTCCATCTATTGTCTATGCTGAATTGTTGGTGGCATACAATATAACAATACTATAAGAATCCTTTTCAGCTGCTTCCCATAGTGAAATTATACTACAGAAAAACCACCAAGACGCACCATTGACTCAGTAACTCTTGAAAATTATCAGCACAGGATGGACTTCTGATCAACTTTCAACCCTGGTAGTGTCATTTTCAGGGCAAAGACATTCTCCAAAAAGGATAAAAGTTAAAGAGGTGTCTGATAAAACTGGTTCTCAGCCAGGGGCATGTGCCTTCCTTCAGACCATTTAATGTGTTAAAGGAGAGGGTTCCAAGTAATAGAAAGAGCAAAGTTGTATATATCCTTCAGCTTTATTTCACAACTGTAATGGAGTAATCAACGTGCAACTGTAAAAAAATACTTGCCCACTTACTTTGCTGAAGTAAGTACACCTAGTAATAAAAGTCTTATTGGGATTAGACTGGATTGAAAGCAGCCCTGAGGAGAAGGATTTGGGGTTGTTGGTTGATGAGAAGCTCAACATGACCTGGCAATGTGCACTTGCAGCCCAGAGAGCCAACCATATCATGGGCCACATCAAAAGAAGAATGGCCAGCAGGGCAAGGGGGCTGATTCTGCCAGTCTGCTCTGGTGAGGCCCCACCTGAAGTACTGCACACAGCTTTGGAGTCCTCAGCACAAGGACATGAACCTGGAGCACCTCTCCTATGAGGACAGGCTGAGAGAATTGGGGCTGTTCAGTCTGGAGAAGAGAAGACTCCATGGAGACCTTATAGCAGCCTTCCTGTGTCTGAAGGGTGCCTACAAGAAAGCTGGAGAGGGACTTTTTACAAGGGTGTGTAGTGATAGGATGAGGGGTAGTGGCTTCAAACTGCAAGAGGGTATATTTAGATTAAGTATCAGGAAGAAGTTTTTCACTATGAGAGTGGTGAGGCACTGAAACAGATGCCCAGGGAAGTTGTGGATGCCCCATCCCTGGAAGTGTTCAAGGCCAGGCTGGATGGGGCTTTGAGCAACGTGGTCTAGTGGGAGGTGTCCCTGCCCATGGCAGGGGGGTTGGAACGAGATGAGCTTTAAGGTCCCTTCCAACCTAAACCGTCTTATAATTCTGTGATTAAGAATAAGTGTTGGAAAATTATTTAAAGGGCCTTAGGTTCAGTGCTCCTAGGAAAGGGAGTATCTGTTTGGATAAAACAGCAAGAGTTTTCACTATGTCCTGTCCCTCACCAAACCACAGTGATCAGTTCAGGTACTAGGGACATCAGGTGTCAGATCAGGGGAGAGAAATCTCTCTCTGCTCTTCACTGGTAATGGATTTTGAGGAGACAGTTTACAATTATGGTTGCACGTATGTCCTGACATAGGCGTTGTCATGCAATCTATGGGAAAGACTATGAGGTTTCAAGAAAAACTTCCTTGAACCTTCCACTGTGATTTGTGGAAACCAAAGTTTCTTAGGTGAGCAGCACTTTTTACCAACTTCTGGTTTCATAGGAAAACAATGAAAAAGGAGAACTGAAGCTGTCAAAATAAGAATATCAGTTTTGGTTTTAAATGGTTTTTTCCTTTCAAAGTTACTAAAGATTTATCATAGAAATAAAAAAAAAAAATCAAAACTTTAAACTAATTTGAAACTGCCACAAAATATTTTTTTATCTAATGGAAATACATTTTTGCTGATGAAGCTAATATATTTTTTTTAGGTTATCGTTCCAGTTTTGGATGGAAGAGAGCCTCCTCTGACAATATCTGCACTATGCAGATATTGTGCAGAATTAGATCTAGTGCAGAACTGTGCAGTTTAGTGCAGTTATGAATTCAAGGCTTCAGTGGATCTCCCATGCAGGTCTAGTGATCTCCAGTGTAGAACAACTTGCCATTTCAGGGCACTTATCAATGCCCTGGACTTCAGTGGTGACAGACAGAGCAAACTTCCTCTACTCAAGCATTGATGGTCACAGGCGCACAGGAGGTAAAACTAGACTTGTTTACAGCCTTTTCTTCCAGCTGTGAAGTCAGCTGTTGCCAAGAGAGGTCTCGATAATTCTTGAGGTATTTTAGCTTTCATGAAACTTATAAAGCCTTTCTAAAAAGTCCTTTTAACAAAAGTAACATTTTAATGTAATTAATGGCAATTTGATGCAGTCATCTAAAAGTGATGATGTTAAAATATTGGCAAGCCATTATCACATCTGAAGGAAAATCACAGTATAAATTTGAATGAGATGAGTATTATAGTAAAATCATTTAAATAACAGCTTCAACGACTGGCATTTTCTTCCATCTTAATCCAGAAACCTATAAAAACTGTATATTCTTTAGTACGTAATGAATTTTTACTGCATCAAAACACTTCCTAATCAACTTGGTCTGTGTGATATATCTCCTTCATATGCTTTCCAGTGCTTTAATACAGAGCAGTCCTTTAAAATAACCTGAAAAAAAGTGCAAACTTCCTACTTGTGTTTTATTTAGGAAATTTATTTCTATTTTTGCCTTTCCTGTGCCTGACTTACCTGTATTCACAATGTAGAAAAGTTTACTTACTCAAGGGCTGAGGAAGGAGTTGGAAAGGCAATAAATTACATTTACTTGAGACTCTTCTAAAATAATGGTTATACTTGCACAGGAGTATTTTTATTAGTGTTCAGTCTAGGGCACCTTTATTAAAATAATTTTGAAAGGACAGCTTGGCTTACCCACTGATAAAAACTTAACCTAGAAGTGCATTGGCTGATTGTTTTCTGAAACATTACAGCATCTTAAGGCCTCAGGATATACCGGACAAAGAAGGCCAGTAGCTATTAGCATTAGAAACAAACATTCAAAATTCTCATCATGCATTTTTATTTTTCACGCTAAATTAATATTTACAACAGGAAATAGTAAAAGATTAATTTGAACCTATCTCGAGCTTCACCTCCCTTTTTTTTGCTTTTGCACAAGTGGGAATTGTGCAACATGGTCGAATCCAATCCAGCTGCACCAGGGCAAAGATGTTCTGTTCTGTGTAAAGGTCCTCTCAGAGGGAAGCACACTTTTGTTGTGGCTGCAGACATTTCTTTTGCAGTATTGGTGATGTTCTCCAGATGGCTTATGTATGAAGCTCCATGTGTCTATGTTAGATGATGNACCCACTGATAAAAAATTAACCTAGAAGTGCGTTGGATGATTCTTTTCTGAAACATTATAACATCTTAAGGCCTCAGGATATACCGGACAAAGAAGGCCAGTAGCTATTAGCATTAGAAACAAACATTCAAAATTCTCATCATGCATTTTTATTTTTCACGCTAAATTAATATTTACAACAGGAAATAGTAAAAGATTAATTTGAACCTATCTCGAGCTTCACCTCCCTTTTTTTTGCTTTTGCACAAGTGGGAATTGTGCAACATGGTCGAATCCAATCCAGCTGCACCAGGGCAAAGATGTTCTGTTCTGTGTAAAGGTCCTCTCAGAGGGAAGCACACTTTTGTTGTGGCTGCAGACATTTCTTTTGCAGTATTGGTGATGTTCTCCAGATGGCTTATGTATGAAGCTCTATGTGTCTATGTTAGATGATGTCCTGTATGTCTGTTGAGGACTAGTATATTGGAAGCACTTGGCAATAAGGGTTCTGTGTTTAAAAATGCAGGGAATTTCCCCTGGGATGTGGTCCCAGCATAACTCCAGTTTTCAAAAAGGGAAAAAAGGATGACCCAGGGAACTACAGACTGCTCAGTCTCACCTCTGTGCCTGGCGAGATCTTGGAGCAGATCCTCCTGGAAACTCTGCTAAGGCACATGGAAAATAAGGAGGAGATTGGTGACAGCCAACA
>VXBO01011463.1:772459-861100 GCA_013400135.1 Rhinoptilus africanus
CTCACCAAACCACAGTGATCAGTTCAGGTACTAGGGACATCAGGTGTCAGATCAGGGGAGAGAAATCTCTCTCTGCTCTTCACTGGTAATGGATTTTGAGGAGACAGTTTACAATTATGGTTGCACGTATGTCCTGACATAGGCGTTGTCATGCAATCTATGGGAAAGACTATGAGGTTTCAAGAAAAACTTCCTTGAACCTTCCACTGTGATTTGTGGAAACCAAAGTTTCTTAGGTGAGCAGCACTTTTTACCAACTTCTGGTTTCATAGGAAAACAATGAAAAAGGAGAACTGAAGCTGTCAAAATAAGAATATCAGTTTTGGTTTTAAATGGTTTTTTCCTTTCAAAGTTACTAAAGATTTATCATAGAAATAAAAAAAAAAAAATCAAAACTTTAAACTAATTTGAAACTGCCACAAAATATTTTTTTATCTAATGGAAATACATTTTTGCTGATGAAGCTAATATATTTTTTTTAGGTTATCGTTCCAGTTTTGGATGGAAGAGAGCCTCCTCTGACAATATCTGCACTATGCAGATATTGTGCAGAATTAGATCTAGTGCAGAACTGTGCAGTTTAGTGCAGTTATGAATTCAAGGCTTCAGTGGATCTCCCATGCAGGTCTAGTGATCTCCAGTGTAGAACAACTTGCCATTTCAGGGCACTTATCAATGCCCTGGACTTCAGTGGTGACAGACAGAGCAAACTTCCTCTACTCAAGCATTGATGGTCACAGGCGCACAGGAGGTAAAACTAGACTTGTTTACAGCCTTTTCTTCCAGCTGTGAAGTCAGCTGTTGCCAAGAGAGGTCTCGATAATTCTTGAGGTATTTTAGCTTTCATGAAACTTATAAAGCCTTTCTAAAAAGTCCTTTTAACAAAAGTAACATTTTAATGTAATTAATGGCAATTTGATGCAGTCATCTAAAAGTGATGATGTTAAAATATCGGCAAGCCATTATCACATCTGAAGGAAAATCACAGTATAAATTTGAATGAGATGAGTATTATAGTAAAATCATTTAAATAACAGCTTCAACGACTGGCATTTTCTTCCATCTTAATCCAGAAACCTATAAAAACTGTATATTCTTTAGTACGTAATGAATTTTTACTGCATCAAAACACTTCCTAATCAACTTGGTCTGTGTGATATATCTCCTTCATATGCTTTCCAGTGCTTTAATACAGAGCAGTCCTTTAAAATAACCTGAAAAAAAGTGCAAACTTCCTACTTGTGTTTTATTTAGGAAATTTATTTCTATTTTTGCCTTTCCTGTGCCTGACTTACCTGTATTCACAATGTAGAAAAGTTTACTTACTCAAGGGCTGAGGAAGGAGTTGGAAAGGCAATAAATTACATTTACTTGAGACTCTTCTAAAATAATGGTTATACTTGCACAGGAATATTTATATTAATGTTCAGTCTAGGGCACCTTTATTGAAATAATTTTGAAAGGACAACTTGGCTTACCCACTGATAAAAAATTAACCTAGAAGTGCGTTGGATGATTCTTTTCTGAAACATTATAACATCTTAAGGCCTCAGGATATACCGGACAAAGAAGGCCAGTAGCTATTAGCATTAGAAACAAACATTCANAATTTTGACACCGAATTGGTAGGTAAGGGGAGAGCAATAAATGTCGTCTGCCTGAAGTTGTGCACTTGCACCTGAACTTGAGATTGTTCTGCACGACATTTCTAGATTGCAGAGACATGGATTTGATGGACTGATAGGGGGGTTGGAACCAGACGATCTTTAAGGCCCCTTCCAACTTGAACCATTGTGTGATTCTGTGTTAAGTGCAGTAGAGACCAAGAGAGTCTGTAGATGAGATTATCACTCAGGGAAATTAAGAGAGGGGAAGGTGCTTAGCTTTTTTTACATCTACAAACCATACTGAGAGTGATTAACGGGAAACTGCTGACCTTCTACATATAGCCTCTTCTCTTCTTCATTTTCCCTAGAGAATACGCAGCTAATTACTCCAAATTACTTGGGAATAGAGCCACAAAAGCCTTTTAGTACTTCAGTCTTGCCTATATCTGAAGTTGTGATCCTTTAAACCCCATCTGGTGCTGGTAGCCTGGAAGTGCATATACATATTTAGTGTAGCATCCACATGAACCCAAGCTAGATTCAGGTGTTCCAACTGAACATAATGTTTCCAATCCTTGAAAGCCCGGATCCTTCTCTCTTGGTCCACACATCCTCCTGGCACTCACGATCCAGCCCAATTCACCACATATCCTTAATTCATGTCAGCTCAGCGTCATCACAGCGCAGCACGGCGGCAGTCAAATGGCAGGGCCAGCCTGCAGGAACTGTGTTCTCCTGGCTCAGTCTATGTCCTCCCCCTTCAAAGCCAGCTGTCTAGCTACTAGATCTTACACCTGCTCAGGCTTGCCAAACATTAAAGAGTTTCAACAAGCCTATCACCCCTCATGTCCAAAGCACACCTCAGATTGCAGAATAGCCTGTAGTTTTATGATTAGGACACTGGTTGGAGGGAATAAAAAAAAGCCCCAAACCAACAACAAAACCCAAACAAACAAAATAAAAAAACCCAATACTCAGAATAAGCTGAATACCCTTTAAACCAACAACTTGAAAACACATAATCTTTGAGAAAAATATTAAGTCTTGATGATGCAACTGTGTTCTTATGGCAAATCTTGGCTAAGCACGTCCTTTGGGAGATGGGAGGAGTGGAGGGGGGAGTTCAGTGTGAAACTGCCAGGCAGGGACTTGTGGCCAAGAGATAGGTACTTACATCCCATAGTCGGTTGGGTTTTAAGACCTGCTTCTGTCATCTGTATTTCTAAGTGGAGATATTAAATGTCTCATTGTTCAACATACAAGTTCCTGAATATCTTGCTCTAAGACCACTCATCTTTCCACTCTTCTGCTTTATGGAGTAGTAGACCCCATTCTGATGGTCAAGCACCTAAAAACTTAAGTGGCAGAGCACGCAACCCCGAGGAGGCACTCTCATTTCCTCATGTTTTTCACTGATGGTATTTTCACAAGATGGAAACTGAGATGGAGACATAAGCTGCATTCACCCATGACCTTGGATGCAACTCGATTGAAGGTTATCTAGTGAAACGTAATCTCTAATGAACACAGACTCACAAAGCATTAGCCTGCTGTGATTGTTTAAACAGATAAGGAAAAGGCAGAAAATGAATTTTCTGAATCTAAACAAAATTAGGAAAAAAACCTCAAAGATAAAGGTTATCCTTTCTGTAGTGGTTTTTTTTAAAAAAATCCATCTTTAAAATTACTACACAAAAATAGAAAACTTGGTTTCAAATTCAATGAATATTGCCAGGTACTTTTGAAGATTTTCTATGGCTTCCTGTGCCTGTGGCCAAAGAAACCATCATAGCAGACTATGAAATGGATGGTGTGGGAGAGAAAAGACACTAACTACATGGTGGAGTACCATGGGTAAAGTTACCTGCTGTCTACCTAGAGACATCTGATCCTTTTAAACAAAAAAAAGCCCATCCCATCAGTAACTTCTCATATTGAACACAAGGTGGCTCTTAGACTGCAGAAAACCCTTACCAAAATCTTTCTGAGCCATGTTTGCATCCTCTGCTAAGTGCTGGCAGCACACTCGCCAGCACCAAGACGGGCACTGGCATGTGCTAGAACAGGACATACACAGCAGGAAAAGGACATGTGTGTGCCTTCACAACAACCCGCGGTGGGAATTTCACTGGTGACCTCCAACCTGGCAGACATGGGCAACTCAGGATAAGCATGAAAAGGGACACACAGGAGACAGTTAAAAGGTCCTTTACAAGGTATTGTCCATTTTTTTCTGTTTTCCAGTATATGAGTGGAATATTATTTTCCTTTTAGGCTCACCTTGATAACAAATAATCTACATTATTCTTCTTTTTTACAACATAATACCCCTAAACCTCTTTTATGTGCACACATAGGGGTCTACAAGAAAGCTTTTCTTCAAGACCTTCACCAGCCAACAAGCACAAGGGACACCGCAGATTGGATAAATAGCATAACAAGGAAAAAACAGACTAAATACAAAAGAAGTTGTTATGCTAGATTCCCAAGCTTCAGACGATTTATTTGGGGCAAACATGCACTCCACCCTCCATCTGCCTGAAATTTCTGGAAAACCATGTTTGTTCCATGTTTAAAGGTAACTCCCCTAAAGGGGGTTTCACATACCTCCCTGGCTGATGCCTTCTTGGCTGGTGTGTATCACAAGGCACTCATCACCTAGTAAACTGGAAAAAAAATCACATTTATTCTTTAAGCAAGAATTACACAACGTGTATCTAGTTCCACCTAGTGTGCTTTGGTGACAGGGAAGAGAAGGACATCACAAAACAGATCAAAAAAAAAGAAGAAAGAAATTCAGACAACTCCAAGTGCAGTATTCTCTGCCACGCTTTTCAGACTAATACACAGCTGGATTAATTCACACATGGATTCATCCACTTAATAAGGCAAGCAGCTATACGTGCACTTTCACTGGGGATTATTGAAGGGCAGATTGTCATTGATAATGATGACAGTGTAATGAGGCAAGTGAGAAACTTGCAGTAGCTCAGAGTGAAAAATGTCATCCACAGATCAAGAAGTGGGGGTAAAGTTTCTAGTTGGACTGCAGGTCAGTCCTTGGGGTACCTTAAAAAACACAGGTACCCCTGGGATCTGCATAGCAAAGCTGATCAGGCTTTCCCTCCAGAGTCCACTTTTGCTTTTTAATGCTGGCATGAAAAGTGGAGAACCCAATCCCGAGCATTCCTCGTGCATGGTTTTTCCATGGCACCACGAACCACGGAACATGAGCCACCCATCCCTTTAGCGATGGGGAAGATGTCCATAGGCAGAGCTGCCCCAGTCACTCCACAATTAGGGATAGGGTGGCTCCTTGCCAGGCAGGAGTGTGCATGTCCCTGTGTCCACGGAAATGTGTGCACTGCCATAGCTCTGCTAATCTGGATGCAAGGATCCTTTGCTGCTTTGACTAGGGATATGAAGACATCTTTGGCTTTCCTCAGAAAATAAACCCTCCTTTTTCCTTGACCCTCAATTCCACAGGGTAATGCCATCCTCATAAACCACTGTTCTGTGGATGGACACTAGCCATTGAATTAATGGTGAATTACAAAATGTATCACTCAGATCAATTTGACTTTGTACATACACAATATTATCCAATCTTCCTTGGGATAATCGCTTTCCAGAAGCTTCCCTACTTTCCTGTCTGTTTAGCCTGGAGGGTGAATGAGTCAGATGCCCAGCAGAGCATGTCCTCCCTCTCCTCTTGCTGTTTCCCTGGGAGAGAGGGAGAAGTCTGAGTAAGCCTGTCACTTTAAGGTCATGCAGGCAGTGGTCTCCCAACAGAGACCAAAGAGTAGCCATTTTTTATACAAAAACCAGGGTCATTGTCTGGAGGAAACCTGGATGCGAGATGCCCCGTGCAGCCTGGGGAGAGCAGCAGTGCCGCAGGCTGACCTCACAGTGCTGGATCACGGTGATGGGTACAGCAAGCCCTGCTTGGGATGCTCTGGTCTCAGTGGCCTCTCTTCATGTCCCCACAGGGACAGGGACATGCCAGGCTGCTTCAGGTATGTGCTGCTTATCAGGGATGAACTCTCTCCGAGACGCCTGATTCAAAGCAGTAGTCTTAATGTTCTCCATATGTAAAACCAGAAAGAGTAACCTGGCAGGAAAATCAGATGGTGATGACCAGAGGTTTGTAGGCAAATGCTATATGCTTTAGACAAACTCCACAGAAATCATCAGAAAGCAGGTGTCATTTTCCTTGTCCCCCTGTTTCTAAGTATCTGTCAGAAGGTTTTTGCATGCAGACTGAATGACAGGGTTTGCACACAGTCCTTAGTGGTGCTTATTGATAAAGGCAAGGCTGGGCAGAGCTGTAAATAGGGAAAAAAACCCCAACATCAAAGCTGCAACTTGCAACTTTGCTGTGGTATAGTTTGCCTAGGAAGGTTTCAGGGCTGAGGAAGCAATTTGCTGCTCCATCCCTGAGGTCAGAGATCACTTTCCTCACAAAGCACACAGTATTGATTGCTCCTCGCCCTCTCCAAATCCCAGCATCTTGAATAAGTATTTTGCATTAGTTATTAAAATAAGTAATTGACAGTTTCTGGAAAGGGCAGGGGGAGAGGGCCTTGGGAAAACACATTCTTTTGAAAGCAGAAGCCAGGCAAATTCAACTTGAAATTGAAGTGCAATTAATCACCAGTGAGGCATTGAAACAACTCAGCTAGAGATGTGGCAGATTCCCTGACATTTGATTTTTTCCCTTTATATTTCAAATCTCTCTGGAAGGGACAATTTAGTGAAACCAAGTCAAGATTTTTCATGCAGGACTTGTTGAGCAAATGCTCAATATGGTTTGTACTGATAAATGACCATAGATGTTCTTTTGTAGATTTAAAAATTATTCTCTTTCTAAAAAAAAAAAAAAAATCCATGATACCCCACAAAGATTTACTTTGCAAATCAGAGGAGTATGTTAGTAAAGGGATATTTCTCCATCAGGGCTGAGTACGATGTGTGTATGTGGTCAGTCTATTCAAAATTGCAGACACGAATGTGTAAAGGACCCCAGACACTCATGCACTATTGCTTCGCTTGTTAGCATGGACTAAACAGGTGATTTGAAACCTTTTTTGATCTGCAGACCCCTAAATACTTTTCAGTAAGCCTCCCTGTAGTGTGCTGCAGCTTGCTGAAAATTATTTCCTTTTCCTAATTACCACATCTGTATGCTGTAGAAATAGCCACGGGAATGGATTTGTGGATCTGAGAGTCCTAAAAACCACTGCACTGGGTGACAGTTTTCTGATCCCATGACTGTTCTGAGTTCATGCACTTTAGTCTTCAGCCAGCATCCACATTTGCCCACATACTGCAAATTTTGTCCAAATCCTGTTTGATTCTCTGAAGTCACAAAGTTTTATTCACAGAGCAGAGAATGGTTTGTACAGAGAAAAACAAAACAAAACAAAAAAAAAAAAACAAAGAAAATGTTCCAATAAGCCTTCAGAAAGTAAGATCACTTAATTTTATTCAGGTTGAAGGAAAAAATAATTCTACTTAATTCTGCTTGCACATTTCCTATGTCTCATTTCCTAGCTCTATGAAAGACCTAGTGGGTACTGAGGGTACTTCATTGCCTGTCTATCTGATATAAGCAAAAATATGTTCAGTAATTACTTTCTTGGCTTAGTGTAACCCCTGCCAAGAGAGTGAGGCTCCCCTACTGTCTTCTGCCTTATGCCTGGTTATTTATATCTGTGTAGGCAGTTGATATTTAAGGTGGACAAGACACAGTAAAAGCATAAAGCAATTAAAACAAACGTATCATGTCTCTCTCCCAGGTTTTGCCAGGGAGCCAATATTTAATGAAGCTTACCATTATCTGACAGCCCTTCAACTTTCCTCTAATTAACTGGCATCACTTTGAATAAACCCTTTGAACATGGTAGGACTGTCCATGAATGCAGTGTTTTGCGTGCTGCTTCAGAAGACATTGACCTCCTTGCTGTGGCTGTGAGGCCAGGTCTTTAGTTTCTTTCTCCATTAATTGCTCTTTCCCTCAAGAGCTACATCGGTGCTTTTCCCTAAATAGAAATTTTATCATACTTCATGAGAAGGTTTAGCAGTATATTTTATATTCTTCAGAATTCAAAATATTAATATGTGTCTTTATCAAGCAGGACTCTATATTCATCTGCTACAAGTCACAACAGTAGACAAAATAATAGGGACCAGCTTCAAAACCTAGCTGGAGTTTCTGGGATCCTCAAAAGTATGCTGCTATCCCCTCCAAATAGATATGAATGGCAACACTTGGACGATGCTTTGAGAACTGCTTAAGAGGAGAACATAAATTCCTGCTATCAAAGCTCACTTACTATTGACCAAAAAGCCAAATGTCGTATTTTGAAATCCCACTTCAGTTCACCCAGATTTAACTCTTAGTCCCTGCGACAGAAGGTTTGAAGTCAGTCATGATCCCTTTCCTCCCTTCACTCCTCATCTCTGTCACAGGCTAGCTCATGCATCCAAAGAGATAAAGTTGAAAGATTTAAATCCCCTCAAATGGGAGAGAGCCCAGGTCACCCTTATCAGGGATGGCTGCAAGGGAATGGTGTGCTGGACAAAAGATCCTCTACCCCTGCTTCACTGTATCCTACATGTAAAAACCTTCCTCATAGCAGAAGGATCATTTAGAGGAGACTACACCCAGTAGGTGTCCCCTACAGAGCAATAATTTTTCTTCTCCTTTTTAATGTGCACTTCTCTGGGAATTTTGCATATGATGTAGAGATTAAAAAAGAAAATACGATGAGGATGGACCGAACCTCAGCACATGCAGAGTGCTACTGATTTTCACCAGTGAAGACCGTGCTCATCCTTGCTAATTCCTGTATTTTAAGGTCAAGGATAATTGTGTACATACCTGAGAAAGTGTGGGTGCCCAAGACACTACGTACTCTCCCAGCATGTGCCACTTACTATAATAGACAAATGAGGCTGACTATGAAACTACTGTTTGGTTAATGACTCATTAACTATCAGTTATCAGTCATGATTCTCTTCAATATAGCTTAAAAACCACCCTCAAGACTAGCTTTAATGTGACAGAAAAGGAGCCACGTTGATAGTTCTTGCATAGTTGTCCGAAAGGACATTTGCCAACACATTTACCATAGCAACAATGCTTTAGTGTTTTTCAGCCCGTGATACACTAATGTACCTCACAGACGTGTAGCCTGTTGTGTTTATACTGGAAAAAACCACTTCACGGATGTTTGCAGGTTCTTTCTGTGGTTGTTCCAGTGTCTTATTAAGACATTTGTTAATAACCCAAGCTTGTACAGCTCTGCTTTTGCTTGTACAATTCATCCTACCTTGTCAGCTCTATTTGGCACTGGAAAACTCAAATTCTTGTGCATACAGTTGTTCTTCTTAAGACTTACAACCTTTTGGACAATTAATATACAGCTCCTCTTTCAGCTCCTCAGAGAATACCCTTCCAGGGAAATATTCCTTTATTTGTCATCCAGTAGCTGAAACCACTAGTAGTCTTACCATTCAATTAAATAGCAAGCTTTAACCATATTTTTTTTTCTAGAAATTGGTTTTTTCCACATAGTAGGCTCCTTTTTTTTTTCCATGTTTCTTTTTTTCCCTTTGGCAATGGACTTTGTCTCATGACATTGCTGGAGTTTTCTTTGATGTAAGTTACAATTTCACAGATGACAATTGATGTGCAGGGTGAGAGATCTAAGAAGGGACACACACATAGTTCTTGGAGTAATGGGGTGAAAGGGAAACAGGCTTGACATGAAGGGAGTTTTCCTGATACTGAGGTCTATTGACTCACAGAATAGTCTCCAAAAACAAAGTGAAAAGCCCTGAATAATGACACGTTTTAAGCTATTTATGAGTAGAGCTTACTGGGGCTTTGTCCGATGAAGGACAAAATGTGAACCACTTGAAGGCAGAATTTCTCACAAAAGTGCATCAGCTACATTTGATAGGTTGGAGTTTCTACTGAAACACAGGTGGAGAAAGTGTACTATCAACCTCCTAATGGCTAACAGTTTTATGATTAGCGTGCTCATCTGCACTGTGATCTCACCTTCCACTAATACTACATATTGGTAGAGTTACAGAAGGCCAGGAGCAGAGAGACACTGGAAAACTGGGACCGGAGGTTTGAGAAGTCAGTGTGGAAGTCTGAAGGCGAGTCCTGGTCTGCATCAGGCAGAGCAGTGACTTGAAGAGAATGACAGGATCTCAGACCGGTTGAGGTTGGAAGTGACCTCTGTAGCTGATCTGCTTAAGCAGGGCCACCTAGTGCTGGTTGTCTGGAACCATGTCCAGAGGGCTTCTGAGTACCTCCAAGGGTGAGGACTCCACAACCTCTCTGGGCAGCCTGTGCCAGGGCTCGGTCACTTACACAGTAAAAAAGTGTAAAATTTGTATTTCTGACATTGCTCCTCCAGCTTGCCAGAACTTCTCTCAAGTCTCATCAGAAAGGTTTTTCTGTAAAGATAGTTTTTATCTAGCTTCCATTTTCAGAAAAGTACTTGGAGGGTACAGAAAAGCAATGTATTGCAGTCCTCCTTGTTTTCAGGACTATAAGGAAAATAATCTTCACAGCAGTGGGCTACAGGTGCTTCCTCCAAGAGCACCACCCTGGCCATTGGTGCATGTGTAGAGTTTGGGAATGAAAACCAGAGGGGGTTTTCTGAAAACAGACCAAGGGATCATAAAGAGCAAACGCTGTTTGAACGAGCACCTCTGCAGTATACTCAAAGGTAATCCGATTTTCACAGAAGTTTTTGGCCTCGGATACTGCTCCAGGGATTTTGAGGGTTTTGTCTTCTCGGATGAAAAACTCAGTTGCGGAGACTAAACATTAAAGCAAGTGAGTGGTCATGAAACAGGATCCCAAGAAACAGTTGTTGTGGAGAGTAGAGGATGCTTGCCCTCCTATAGACATGATCAGACAGAGTAACTAATAACCTGCCATCCACGCCCAATTGCATTCTATATAGAAAATTAGTAATATAACAGAAATTGTAAGCTTATCTGAAGATATTTATAACCAACAGCCTGTATGACATTTGATGTGAGTGCTTCAGTGTCAAGATAGCCAGACTAAAGAGGATGAAGTAACATCACACCACCTCCAGCAAGAGCCTTCATATTTTCATAGTCCATGTACTCCCTGCTCTCTCAGGGATGAATGCTAGAGTGATAAAACCTTTGAGTGAAGAACCCAAACCCCAAGCTTCCTGACAGAGCCATCAAATACTTTTGCATTCATATTCCAAATATGAATAATAAAATGGAGAGGAGAAGACACAGAGATGGTTGCCCTGCAGGGAACCCTAGAACAAGAAATGAGGGCACCATGTAGAAGAAGGGATCTTGCCATTAGTACTAAACCTCCAGTTCTGTTGGCTAGGTTGCATCCTGGGACTATGAGGTAAGAGAAAATGAAGAAGGAAAACAAAGAGAAAAGGAAGAACACATTGTTGCTAAGAAACAATTCTGACTGTTTGCATTTGTTTAACCTACAACCTTTTGTTCCCTATCTTGCAATGAAAAACCTGACCTTGAAGTCTCAATGTATAAACTCTTGCCCTTTTTTTTTTCTTTTAGTGTTATGCCTGTTTATTGGCTTAGTGGCAGAGTAAATTACAGACCAGCTGAAAAACGTATAATGGTCTGTTTTCACAAAGGCAGAGAATCCAAAGACAGTAGTGTGTGCAGGCAGTCCAGAGTGGCCTACACCACAAGTATTTAGAGCGTGTCCTAATGAATTACAAAGGGATTCTTTGAGGACTGCTGTTAACAACTGCAAATTTTGTAGAGAAACCCCCTTCTGCCTTTCCCTTAGTGGGGATTATCTAATGTATGTCCCACAGGAAAAGAAAGAAGTCATCCCACATGCATGCATTACACTTACCTAAACAACCGATCACATCTCCTTAGCAGAGGAACAAATGTGGCTCACAATCTGTCTTTGCGGATGCTTTCTGCAAGATTCTCTTGCATGAATGGACATCTTTGTACACAATCACAGTCCTTTTCTTAGAAAGGATGCCCTTCAGAGAAGGCATTACTCAGCAAGGTCTTCATCCCATAGAATGACTCAGATCTCAAACTGCTTACAGACCCCAAACCTCCCAACAGTAACGAAGTCACCCTATTGCTAGGGACAGGAAGGAATTGTAGCAGGGCTACTAAGACAATCAGTATATTTTTATGTTCTACCACCTCAGCCACTAAAGAACCTCCCCATGCAATTTCAGGTAAAGTCCTTGACAGAAGTCTTGCAACTTCCTATAGTGAGTCTTTCAGCCTATTAAGGTAGAGGTGATCTGCCCCCTTGACATGAGGACATCAATCACTTGGAGCATTCAGGTCAATGCAGAGATGGCAATTCTGATTTCTATGTTTTTGTTTTGTTAGCTGTTCCACCTTAGCCCAAATATTCTTCCTTGACATTCAAGGAGAAAAATAAAAGCTATGAAAACGTTTTCAGGTTTCTGCATTAAACTCTTTCAAAGCCTGCCTGCTTGGGAAGTCTTAATGTACAACAGCCTTGCTGGGTTTGCAAACCACCTCTTGCTCCTTCCTAACAGCTCAGTAAAGCAACAGAATGGTACAGAAACACACATTATGCTTTTGAAGATTTAGAAAATTAGTTAACCTTTGCAGCAATCATCAAAACATCTTTTGTTGTGAATGTCTTAAATGTTAACTGTTAGGTGAAATAGCCTCTGAGATCTAAACTGCACTCAGTTTGAATCAAGAAGGCTGTCTCATAGTTATGTTCTTACAGCATTTGCAGTAGACCTATGGAAGCTGCATTTGTGGAGGACTTTACAGAACTACCATGGTCTGGATTAGAGTTAGTTGCAGTCATGGAAATCTTGAGGCTTTTAAGATCCACTCTCTGTGGATTTGTTGGTAATTATTAAGTGACATGCTACAATATATGGATCTTTAAAAAAAAGGAATTGTTGAGCTCAAAATTTTGCTCACAGGCAAAGAGGAAACACACCTTACATATAAAGCAAAGAATTTGTTCTCAGTATAATTGAAATGTTAACAGGATAATCATTATTAGTCGAGACTTAATCATTACAGGCAAAGAATAACAACACAATCATAACTTATACACAAATAGTTCTTCTTTTCCACCCTTTTTGAGGGTGCTGACCCTCTCCCCGCTCCTCTGGACCCCAGTGTAGGTGTCTTCATGCTGGTGATGGCAGGAGGTTGTTACAGCAAGTCATCAGCATTTGAAGGTTGTCTCTGGGAAGAACATGATGTTGACATTGACGGTTTCTTCTTCCTCATCCCAGGATCCATCTGGGGCATTTTAATATTTGCTAGCATGCTTTTACACCTTTACTCTTTGGACACAGATACCCAGTCAATTAGAAAAATTGCTATTACAACTAAACCAAGCCAAACAAAGCTGCAGACAGGTCACTAAATATTCATTTAGGGCAAGCCTGAAAAGCTTCAGTCCTGAGGCCTTGCAAAGTCAGTACAAAGCTTGTGGCCCGTTACTAGCTGTGACAGTACCATATTACATGCTTAAAAAATAATAGAACTCATATAAGCATATTTTTCATATGAAAACTTCAATGATGAACAGTTTCCCTCTGCTGTTGCTACGTGAGGTCTGCTTGTCACTAGAAGTCTCTCAGGCAGGAAGAAAAGTTTCCTTAAAATCTGTTGCCTTGCACACTACGTCTGCAATTCTCTGTCCTGCAAAATGTTATTCTGTACTAGTTTTAATGCTAGGAAAAAAAAAAATGGGGAGGAGTTGAATGGTGTTGCTTGTTCTAGGAAGAGTTTTTGAACCCCTACCTAAAAAATGTCAGCAACATTCCCTTCAATTTCTGTGAAAAAGCTTTTCAGGGCCAGAAACAGAGGTCAGGCTTGCACTCATAAATCTGCTTCCAGCTAATGCAGGTGTGAAATGAAGGTGACATGCAGGTAATTGAATGTTGCTGTTGTGATTGTATGGAGAAATGTAAGCAAACTCTGGACTGTGAATCAAGTTCTTTCCCCTCTGGAAGCTACCTGTACTAGCAGAATAAATCACAGAATAATGGAGGCTGGAGGGAACCCCTGGAGGTCGTCTAGCCCCAACCCATGCTCAGAGCAGGGTCAACTAGAGCAAGTTGGTCAGGAGTACATCCAGTTGAGTTTTTAATGTCTCTGGGAATGGAGACTGCACAGCTTCTCTGGGCAACCTATGCCAGTGCTCAGTCACCCCGACAGTAAAAAGCTTTTCTTATACTGAAGTGCAACCTCATGTGTTTCAGTTTGTGCCCACTGCCTCCTTCCCTGTTACTGGGCATCTGTGAGAAGAGCCTGGCTCTGTATTCTTTATTACCACTCCATCAGGTATTTATATACATGGATAGGATCCCCCTGAGCGTTCTCCTCTCCAGGTTAAGCAGCCTCATTTCTCTCAGTCTCTCCTTGTAAGAGACATATTCCAGTCCCTTAATTATCTTTGTGGTCCTGTGCTTGGCTCTCTTTAGTAGTGCTGGGGAGCCCAGAGCTGCACCCAGCACTCCAGGTGTGGCCTCACCAGTACTGAGCAGAGAGGAAGGATCACCTCCCTCAATCTGCTGGCAATGCTCTACCTAATGCAGCCCAGGCGTCTGTTGACCTTCTTTGCTGGAAGAACACATTGCTGGCTGATGTTTAACTTAGTGTTAAATGACCCCCTGAGCCTTCTCCTGCAAGAGTTTTGCGTCACTTGCAAACTTGCTGAGTGTGCATTTTACCCTGTCATCCAGATCATACTGGTATCAATCCCTGGTATACATCACTGGTGACCAGTTTCAAGTTTGGCTTCATGATGTTGATCACAACCCTTCGAGCCCGGCAGTTCAGCTAGTTTTCAGATCACCTCACTGCCCATTCTACATCTTGTCTATGAGGATGCCACAGAAGACAGTGTCAAAAGCCTTGCTAAATTGAGATAAACAACAACCTACGGCTCTCCCGTCATCCACTAACTCAGTAATCTTGTTATAAAAGGTTATCAGGTTGGTCAGGCAAAACTTACCCTTCATAAATCTGTGTTAACTATTCCCAATCATCTTTTTGTCCTTCATGCGTTGTTCTGCAGATAGCTGCTAGCAGCTGGAAATTAAAGGCTACAAGTGAGGGTGAGGGCTTTATTAACCTCAATCCCACTTTCAGGTGAAGATGAATTTCTTTTCAGTTGCTTTTCCTAAACACTGGTAACCATGGTGCCCTGGCAATTGGAGTAGGGAGCAGCAAGCACCATTCCTCTGTGCTCTCTCTGCTGGCTTCCAGGTATGGTACAACAGAAACTCACCCTTTTTAAATGAGGACAAGATCTGTAAGGTAGAGGAGTGAGAACGACTGCAGAAAGAGATTAGACAAGGAAAGATAAATCTGAGAATGCTTGGAGGGAATTCAGGGCTGGAGCTGGAGCTGGGAGGTGCCAGAGAGAGATAGAAAATCTATGGAGAGAAAGACTGAGTCTGTATGGAGATGGAAGCTGAACACAGGAAAGGTGTGGGTGGACATGTGGGAGATTACTGAGGGAGGGAGGGAGGGAGGAAGAATCAGAGATGAGTTTGGTGATAGGGTCAAAGGTAGAAGGGTTTCAGGACATGCTGGACTGCCAGGGAGGAACCCTTGATCCATACCAACTATGAAAATATGGTGTGGCATGAAACAGAGGCCAAACTAATAAAATCTCCTGGGATTATTGGCTTGCATTTCACAATGGGTTTGCACTTCTCCAGTCACTGCCAATTGCAGGGTGAGGGGAGAAACAGAGGGAGGAACAGGGAAGAAGAAAGAGAAGGAAGAAAGGGAAAAGAGAGGTGGCAGAAGAAAATATGAAGAAGCAGTGGTGCGCCAGGATGAGAACAAGGAAGAGAAAGTAACAGCAACAATGCCAGCCTACTGAGACCCCAGCGGCTGCGGTGAGAATAGCCCTTGTAGGGCTGGGAGTGGAGGTCACCATCCCCTGCTATCAGAAATAGCAGCTCCATCTCCAGCATTCATTCCTCATCCCTCTGGTTCTCTGGACTTCAGAGACGCTGTTAGTGCTCTAAGATTTATTTCTCACGGGAGCTGGGAGCTACATTTTCTGAGGGAAGGATGAGATCCTGGTGTTGTAGGCTGTCCTGTAGATGTGGGTTTTGCTTTGCTCTTGTCAACTTTTCTGTACATACTGCCAGGTAACACAGACAAACATGGCATTAAAAAAGCCGCAGTCATGCTGCATGCATTGTCTCTACATCTAGCTTGATTATCAATAACTTTCTGACAGTGGCCACAGAAATGAAAACCAGCTGTGTCTTAAGTACCTACAGTGTTACATAAAACTGAGAACATCTGGGGGAAAAAAAAGATGCCTAATACCTCAAATGGCCATCCCAAATTAGGAATCTTGCTGTGACTCAGCTCCCTGATTGTACAGTGGGGACTCCTTGCGGGGGAACTGTAACAATGCGTTGAGTAACGCTTGTCTAGAAGACAGTCACGGTAGTGATCAACTCCAAAGAAAAGCACTGGAGGAAATTAATAACCTTATCATCAGGGCATGGTTTGAGTAGTCTACAATGAATAAGGCAGGCCACCAACATGCTGAACAAGGAGAAAGAGACACATTATTTCACATGTTTGTGGTGAGGGTGCAGGGTTTAGGGGAAGAACAGCTATCATACATTTAGCAGGATTCATAGGTCCAAGGAACCTGAACTGAGACTGAAGGGACAGCATTATCCCTGGCACTGCCCAACTTTTGCAGGATTCATTCTGAAGCCTTCATTCTTGTGATTATAATTAGTTGGTAGGGGTTAGTAAGAAATGCACGAGAAAGGAGAAAAAAGGAGAAGAAATCATTTAAAATTATTTATTTTTCTTCGTGCATGTTAAAAAACTTATAGACTCAAAGAAAAGAATGAGGGTCATGAAACATTGGTGCTGCTTTTCCCAGTAGTATTCAGGTTAAGTCCAGTAAACTTCCCACCACTAACATCCAAAGCTGTCATGCAGCTACGTCTTCTAGAAGTCAGTCCTCTCCTGAAGAAGGCCAGCCCTGAGGGTGACAGTCCTAGTGCACGCCTGGCTGGGTGAGTTAACCTGGGTTTGTGAGGTTGCCACAGCCTCTAACAGAGAAAGGCAGGAGGACATCAACACACCTGTTTAGTGGCCCACAGTCCCTCCTTTTCCTTCTCCCTGGCCCACCTCTTGTCTTCCCTATTATTTTGGTACCTGAGAAATCCCAAGGATGTGCATACTCCATGCAATGAGTATGCAATCTGAATGAGATGCAAGCACAGAGCATGTATGTGCCATCCCTCTCACCCATTAAATTTTGAACCCATCATGTTTAATGTATCATGAAAACAGCTGTCCAGGCGGAGGAGAGAAGCTCTATAGCTATGTCTTTACCAGTGTATTATAGAGATAACTTCCCGGAGTCACAAACTCAGAATCTCTTCCCACACTGTTACACTGTTAGAAAAGCAGCGTTCCCCAAAGGGGTTGTTTTGGGAGTTAGCACAGGCCAGGAGGGACCGGTCTTAATTGCTGATGTAGTCACTTTCTTTTGGAGGGAGAGAGGTTAATAGTAAGGGTCTGGCAGTTTCTTTGCTATTGGCCTCAGACCCAGCAAACAGTCTCAGCTTAAGTATTAGCACAGCTGTAGCTTATCTGCACCTGAACAAGGCTGCTGCCTAGCCATTATTAGACATCAGAGAATCCACATAGGAGAAGTTAGTACCTATACTCCAGAGAAGTGGCAAGAAACTCCAGCTGGGTTCTCTGCCCTGTGAGATCTTTGGGTTAAAGACTTATGTGCTAAAATGCAGGGAGTTTATTCTCTAGGTTTGTATAATATTCCTCATTAAACAGGTACCCCATTAAAGGTTTACCATCCATGTAGAAGAACAGCTTTAAATCACAGTCTTTTTATTGTATTACTGTGGTTTACCCCCGGTAATGCACTTGTGTGACAAAGCCCTGCGGCTTCAGCTCTGCAGGAACATGTTTCACAGCATTCTCGGTGGCCAAGAAGTGCTGGTAGTGGAAATAGTCACACCAAGAGAACTTTGCACCTGGGACCTCAACATCAAAGTCAGTGTCCTGAGCCACAGCTGGGGATCAAGTGAAGCCAGCTGCCATGGTTTAACACCAGCTGGCAACTAGAATCACACAGCCACTTGCTCAACCCCACACCCAGTTTCTACCCTGCTAGAAGGGTGGGGAGAAAAGGAAAAAAAAAGGAGGGGAAAAGCAGAAAAAACCTAACTCGTGGGTTGAGATAAAGACAGTTTAATAGAAACAATAACAGAAAAGGAACAATAACAATGATAATAATAATGACTAGGGTCACTCTCATCACCTGGTGAGTTGGCACCATCCTGAGCAGTGATTGCAGATTCCCACTCCCCAGCTTNGGGAGCTACATTTTCTGAGGGAAGGATGAGATCCTGGTGTTGTAGGCTGTCCTGTAGATGTGGGTTTTGCTTTGCTCTTGTCAACTTTTCTGTACATACTGCCAGGTAACACAGACAAACATGGCATTAAAAAAGCCGCAGTCATGCTGCATGCATTGTCTCTACATCTAGCTTGATTATCAATAACTTTCTGACAGTGGCCACAGAAATGAAAACCAGCTGTGTCTTAAGTACCTACAGTGTTACATAAAACTGAGAACATCTGGGGGAAAAAAAAGATGCCTAATACCTCAAATGGCCATCCCAAATTAGGAATCTTGGTGTGACTCAGCTCCCTGATTGTACAGTGGGGACTCCTTGCGGGGGAACTGTAACAATGCGTTGAGTAACGCTTGTCTAGAAGACAGTCACGGTAGTGATCAACTCCAAAGAAAAGCACTGGAGGAAATTAATAACCTTATCATCAGGGCATGGTTTGAGTAGTCTACAATGAATAAGGCAGGCCACCAACATGCTGAACAAGGAGAAAGAGACACATTATTTCACATGTTTGTGGTGAGGGTGCAGGGTTTAGGGGAAGAACAGCTATCATACATTTAGCAGGATTCATAGGTCCAAGGAACCTGAACTGAGACTGAAGGGACAGCATTATCCCTGGCACTGCCCAGCTTTTGCAGGATTCATTCTGAAGCCTTCATTCTTGTGATTATAATTAGTTGGTAGGGGTTAGTAAGAAATGCACGAGAAAGGAGAAAAAAGGAGAAGAAATCATTTAAAATTATTTATTTTTCTTCGTGCATGTTAAAAAACTTATAGACTCAAAGAAAAGAATGAGGGTCATGAAACATTGGTGCTGCTTTTCCCAGTAGTATTCAGGTTAAGTCCAGTAAACTTCACACCACTAACATCCAAAGCTGTCATGCAGCTACGTCTTCTAGAAGTCAGTCCTCTCCTGAAGAAGGCCAGCCCTGAGGGTGACAGTCCTAGTGCACGCCTGGCTGGGTGAGTTAACCTGGGTTTGTGAGGTTGCCACAGCCTCTAACAGAGAAAGACAGGAGGACATCAACATACCTGTTTAATCACCTATAGTCCCCCCTTTTCCTTCTCCTTGGCCTACCTCTTGTCTTCCCTATTATTTTGGTACCTGAGAAATCCCAAGGATGTGCATACTCCATGCAATGAGTATGCAATCTGAATGAGATGCAAGCACAGAGCATGTATGTGCCATCCCTCTCACCCATTAAATTTTGAACCCATCATGTTTAATGTATCATGAAAACAGCTGTCCAGGCGGAGGAGAGAAGCTCTATAGCTATGTCTTTACCAGTGTATTATAGAGATAACTTCCCGGAGTCACAAACTCAGAATCTCTTCCCACACTGTTACACTGTTAGAAAAGCAGCGTTCCCCAAAGGGGTTGTTTTGGGAGTTAGCACAGGCCAGGAGGGACCGGTCTTAATTGCTGATGTAGTCACTTTCTTTTGGAGGGAGAGAGGTTAATAGTAAGGGTCTGGCAGTTTCTTTGCTATTGGCCTCAGACCCAGCAAACAGTCTCAGCTTAAGTATTAGCACAGCTGTAGCTTATCTGCACCTGAACAAGGCTGCTGCCTAGCCATTATTAGACATCAGGGAATCCACATAGAAGTTAGTACCTATACGCCAGAGAAGTGGCAAGAAACTCCATCTGGGTTCTCTGCCCTGTGAGATCTTTGGGTTAAAGACTTATGTGCTAAAACGCAGGGAGTTTATTCTGTAGGTTTGTATAATATTCCTCATTAAACAGGTACCCCATTAAAGGTTTACCATCCATGTAGAAGAACAGCTTTAAATCACAGTCTTTTTATTGTATTACTGTGGTTTACCCCCGGTAATGCACTTGTGTGACAAAGCCCTGCGGCTTCAGCTCTGCAGGAACATGTTTCACAGTATTCTCAGTGGCCAAGAAGTGCTGGTAGTGGAAATAGTCACACCAAGAGAACTTTGCACCTGGGACCTCAACATCAAAGTCAGTGTCCTGAGCTACAGCTGGAGATCAAGTGAAGCCAGCTGCCATGGTTTAACACCAGCTGGCAACTAGAATCACACAGCCACTTGCTCAACCCCACACACACTTTTTACCCTCCTAGAAGGGTGGGGAGAAAAGGAAAAAAAAAGGAGGGGAAAAGCAGAAAAAACCTAACTCGTGGGTTGAGATAAAGACAGTTTAATAGAAACAATAACAGAAAAGGAACAATAACAAAGATAATAATAATGACTAGGGTCACTCTCATCACCTGGTGAGTTGGCACCATCCTGAGCAGTGATTGCAGATTCCCACTCCCCAGCTTACCCCTGTCTGTATACTGAGAAAGATGTCTATGGTAGGGAATATTTCATTGACCATTCCACTGTTCTGTTTATGCTTCTATGGGAAGCTGCAAAAAGTCCTTGAATAGTGTAAACATCACTTAGTAACAACCAAACCCGATAGGTATTATTGACATTCCTTTCACTGCAATCACTAGAAAAAAAATCATCTCTTTCCCAGCTGAAACCAGGATACCAGCCCTGTCTCAAACGTAATGCCACTATGTTCTCCCAGTGTCCATTTTTGATGAAGAATTGGGCAATTTGATTAAGCTGTAGCTTAAGCAATCTCCAAACACAGCTAACTGTACATTAGTGCATTAATCCAAACCCCAGTCTTGAAGTCAAGATATCCTGGGCAAATCCTGGTGTTTTGGAGCAATAACTAAAGCACTTGTGCAAAGCACCAATGATAAGAAAAGCCTTCAGGGTTTCCCTTTATAAGCAGGAGGGAGAACAAGGGATAGGTGAGAGGCCTCATTACATTGTGCTTATTATCCCGTTGACATTCTTCCTCCTTAACAAAGCTGTAGGATAAATGTAATTTTTTTCCCTTTCATTTTTCTACCAATATTTTTTGTCATGTTTTCACTTCTTTTCTCTGGGAGAAGCACAACACCCAGAACTTCATAAGACAAACCAGTCAAATTTTTCTGATTCCTTTAATGATAACTTGGCATCCTTTCCTTGCTCACCCACCTATTTCCAGCTTCACCATGTACTGAATTTGCATATGGATAAAGTGCCACTATGCAAGTGAATCTATGTGAACCTAAATCCTCAGGTCATCCACATGTCACGAGAAAGATGTCCTCTCTAGTCACAGAAGCTGGTTTTAAGGGATCCAAAAACTCCTGGGGAGAGGAGGGGCACATGTGGACACCTTACACTGTGGAATAACAGGAATTTGGAGATTTCCTTGCTATCAGTTCCTGAGATATTTTTGAAAGTGCAGCAGGACTGCATAAGGTAATGAACATGCCACCGGACTACGGGCTGGCCACCCATCACTCCATAGGGCCTTTCATTCACACCCTGATACAAGCAAAATTTGCATACTATGGCATCTAAATTTGGGGATCTGGATGTCAAGGAAAGTTGTGTGACTGTGTTATTTGGAGCATGAACAATAGTAATCAAAAGTTACAGGTATCTATTTTATTGGGGTTTTTTTGCCTGGATTTGGATACAAAAGTGGCTTTGAGCCAATGTATAATTCTCAGCTTGTTTTTTTTTTTAACCTGTCTTTTGGACTTTTTCAAAAGTGCTTTCCAAATCCCTCACTAATGTTCACATTTATGCCTCATACATATGGCACTTTAGAACTAAGAATGCAAACGGTCACCTTTCATGAGGCTTAGGGAACAGGAATGCCTCTTAAGTGACTACAAAATGCTGCAAACAAAGAGCTGCAAGTTTTTCCCCAATGAATGTTTCTTTGGAGATTCAGCAGCTGATATTCTACTGAACTTGTTCTGCCTGTGGGCAATCATAATAGCTCTCAAAAAAGTAATCCACAGCAAAGCTTTGAGCTATAAAGTAGAAAGCTACAGGAAATTTGGTTTATTTTGCTGTTAATGGAAAGAGACAAAATCCTGCAGTAACTTAACTGTTTTCTTTTTTTTTTCATTTTTAAATGATTGAAAGAGATTAATAAAATTTAAGAGACAGGATGAACTTGCACTTGCGATGAGCATGAAAGGGCAATGTATACTAACAGCAGGTTTCTGGGATAACCATAAAGCAGAATTTAATGAAATTGCTTCAGAGAAATGCAGCAATAAATACATGTAATGAGCCAGCAAAAGGAGCCAGGAGGCAAGGTGCTTCTATAGATATGAGTCAATAAGTGCATTAGTAAAAGGAAGAATGGCATCTTAGAGAGAAAACTGTTTAAAGTGATCAGAAAAGAGAACAGAAGTCATCTGTACAAAATCCCACCAAGAAATCTTTTTTTTTTCCTCCTCCTGGTTATATTAGAATAGCTGCACTTTAATATAAGTCTGAGGTGGCCGAAAATGGTAGTTAAACCACTATGCTTTTGCTGTCACCCAAAGTAGTTTCAAAGGCTGATATGTGATATGAAATGAGGTTGTTCATCCCAGACCACATGCACTGTGTTACCAACCAGCACACAAAATACAGCGCTGCTGGGGGACAAGCAGCCTCAAGATGCCCATAGCTAGAGTTTACTGTTAAAGAATGCATCTCTTGAGATGAGGCCCATCCTAAATGAACCAGAAACCCTCCATCTCTGTGGTGTGTGGTTTCCACCTAGCCAGTTACAGCAGTCCCCCTCTCATGGCCTCAGGCTGCAAGGGTGATGTCTAATAGCGTGAGCCCAGAGACATGGCAGGGGATGGACAGCAAAACAGAGCTTCCATCACCTTTCCTTTATAGCTTTTGTGGAGCCAGAAGAAACTGATGGAGTACCTGGGCACCTGATATATGTCAGCCAGCTGCAATTTTCTGCACAGAAGCAGCACAAACACACTCAGTTTGTGTTGCCTTTATTGCCCCCTAAGTATTTTTCTCACTGATATTTGCAATATTCTAGGCAGCTCCTATGTAAGATTCAGAGAAATGAGAGCACTATAAAAGTAACTGCCTTCGTCTGCACAAGGCAAAGGCACATCTTCAAGCAGTCACTTGTATGTCTTACTAAATTACCTTATCTAGAAGGATATATGAAAATCTGCTATAATAACTCACAATATATATAGTATTTAAAAAGCCCAGCTTAGACTTAGTCAGTATGTGAAGGCATTTATTTCTAAGATATGAAGTAGATTGTCATATGCAATGCATACATCTGCTGTGCTGTAGACCATGGAAAGCAGTATAAACTTAATACCGTAGAGAAGACACAGAAATAAGACATTTCCCAGAAATCAGAGTGGCTGCACAGCATGGAGCACAGATGTGACAAGTCCTGGCTGTGACACCAAATGGCTTTGTAAAGTCCTGTGCTGCATGTTTTTTAGGAGAAGGCTCCAAGGAGCTCCACGGAACATTCTTATTCAAAATAATTTACGGGAAGGACTCTTGCCTAAAGCTGCTGTCTAGAAAGCAGTAACAGCCAGCCTGTGAAATTAGGAAGCCAGCAATAGTAATTATTTCCTTAGAATAGAGAAGCGGTTCTGAAGGGTATTATATTCCAGTAAGTATTTTTTTCTGAATACCAAGGCAGATTTCAGTGTCTAATTGGTTAATCACATGTAATTTCAGGAGGCATGGATGTTCCATTTTCTGGAACTGGCATTTTTTTTGTCAAGTGTTAATGGATGTTGGGGGAAAATATCTTAAGCAAACTGCTACGTAAAAAAACCAAGTGAAAAAGCAGACCTTTCTAAGACTGGGAGTGCTGCAGGATACCTCTAATTACCAAGTCATTGACAACTAGTGACCAAGGAAAAGAGTTTGCATTCATTTTTTTCCAGAGTTCCCCACTGCTTTCTTCACAGCCTCTCTGAATGGTAAAAATATTAGCTTTCACCATAAAAGGAAGGTAAATATAAAGCACAGTTAAGCCATTAGTTAAGAGAAACCCTGAGCATTGCATGCATACTGCTGATTACCACTTTCAGGCAATCTATGCAGAAAGGTTGTGCAATGGTAGGACAGTAAAAAACGCAAGTTGTATGGCTTTTGGATGCAAGTGGCAACGATGGGCTATTCCCTGGTCCATGTGAGCCTGAAGTGGTGTTTGCTCACAGCATTGTGACTCTCCTAGCTCGTCTTTTCCCTTGATCATTCTTCTCGTAAAACTTTTCTGCAGAGGCGTATGCCAGCAATACCATCTGCTGGCTAAACCTAGCACTGTCCAGAGGAGCAGGCAAAGGCAGTGGGCTGACAGTCCCCATTTTGACCTCTTTTCTACCCCTTGTCCTCCTGCCCCAGGAGGGCTCCTGCGCCTGGGGCAGCAGGCAGCCAGCACTGGGGAGACGCCGTGGCAGGGAAAAGGCAGCAAATCCCTATTTTAGCCTCCTAAACCAGAAATTTATTCAGTTACTCCTATCCCACATTTCCTACATTCCTGGCTGTCACTTCATAGGAGTTGGGGGCTTGGGGGCTTTTAATCATCACTCTTAACAGGATCCCTTTTCCATATCTCAGGAAAAGACCTCTCTGTTCTTTGCACTGTGCCAGAACTTTGCACATAGCAGTCACCCTTTAATCCAGGATAAGCATGCAAAACAATGAAGATCATTTTTATGGAATGAGATAACTGAAAGCAGAGAGCATGTGCAAAACCCCTTCAGGAACTGAGCAAAGGGTGTTTTCACTAGGTATTTCTTTTGGATTAAGCTGTCTGGTTATATGAGCCAGGGACAGAAAAGTATCTGAGAAACACTACAGAGCACGCAAAGAGAGCAGGCAGGAAGCATTAAATAGCTCTGGTCATTTTTTTCTTGTCTGGGGGGAGAAGATACTTTATTTACTAATAAAATCATATTTTGGTCACCAAGCTTCTGTCCAAGGAGTGGCTAAAGAAGCTGGGAGTCTTTGGCCTGAGGAAAAAAGAGCCTATGGGGGAGGGATGAGATAGAGGACTATCAAGGGAGTACCAAGGAGAGAGTAAGGAACGATTGTTCATTTTCTTAGATAAAATTACCTGGAAACTATTGCAGAACAAATGGGGGTAATCAGCCGTATACAAAACATGTGATGGAGCTATAGATCTCCTCTTTGTAGGATGCCATGGATATTGAAAATTTACATGGCTACCCCGCTGTCAAAGCCCTGAGGGCACCACCAGCCCTTACTGCCTTCAGCAGTCCCCCAGGGCTTCCCCCACCCTGCCCATGACATAACTTGAACCTGTTTCTTCTTGTCCTTTCACTTGTCACCAGGGAGAAGAGGTCAGACCCCATCTCTCTACACCCTCCTTTCAGGTAGCTGTAGAGGGTGAAGAGGTCTCCCCTCAGCCTCCTCTTCTCCAGGATAAACAACCCCAGTTCCCTCAGTCATTCCTCGTAAGGTTTGTCCTCCAGACCCTTCACCAGCTTTGTTGCCCTTCTCTGGACCCACTCCAGCACCTCAGTGTCTTTCTTGTGGTGAGACACCCAAAACTGAACACAGCACTCGAAGTGGAAGGGGGATGATCTCTTCCCTAGTCCGGCTCACCACACTATTCCTGATACAGGCCAGGATGCTGTTGGCCTTCTTGGCCACCTGGGCACACTGCTGGCTCATATAAACAGTTGGATAAAGAGTTTGTCAACCTCAGCCCTGGCGCTCACCGGGAGGGTGCAAAACGGGAGACGTGTACAGGGGTGACGCACTTTTGAGGAGGACTGGGGATAGCAAAGCACTTGCTGGGAGTTTTGCTTCACACAGAAGCTTGCAACATCAATGTTTCCTGTTTTGGGACAATTATTTAATTAGAGACAAAACCAACACTATTCCTATTCCCCAAAATAATTTAATAAAAGGTGCAGTTTCAATGACAGCGAGATAACACTGTACTTACCAAATTAATAACATCTTTACAGTGTCTATATGAACCTTCAGGATTCAGAGTCAGCGTGATTTCACGAGACAAAGAGCTGCTTTTACTGCTACCACTGTATTTTTCAAACCACAGAAAGAAAAGCTCTAGGGATTTCAAAAGCCCCAGACTCAACAGAAACTCCGCAGTTTAATCTGTGAAGTGAGACAGCTGACAGATTACAAACTCAATTTTACTTCACAGGCACTAAAGCCATGAATCTAGTCCTGTGTCTCTTGAATCGGTGATGATTAATGAGTTTCAAGCCCTTTTAAAAATGCAAAGGGCAGCAGTTCAGAAAGGAAGGACTTCACCTGCCATAGAAAAGAAACAAGGCTTTGTTTCATGGTGACACCAGCCCAGGTATTGTCCAGGTGTGCTATCCCAGCACTCAGGTAGAGCTAGAATAAGGGTAACCATGTTGAATGGGGATATAAGAATTTGAAACATTTCCCTTCCCAGCAATAGTTCACTGCTGTCATTTTAAAGAAATGCGGACTCCCTGGGGCATCTGAGAGAGCACTTTTGCATCGAATGTGTGCATGAAAGTCAGTATCCCTTGGAGCAGTGAGCTGAGCAATGTATCAAGGAATGACAAATTATCACTCGATATGCAGAGAAATAACTCTCAGGAATTTTTATCCAAAGCCAGCGGGGTTCTGGCTGGGACTACAGGTCAAGGCAGACTCCATTTTGACGTTACAATGTATGTGTTAAGCAAGAAAAATTAGCTTTAAGAGCATCAAGTCCTGGACGTGTGTCTCTCAAAAACATGTGTCTGAGGGGAATTGAGTATATCCCATGTTTAGGGGTACAAACATTCTTTTTTCTCTCTTCTAGCACCGCTATCTGCTATTGTGCAGTTTGTCTGTCCCATTTTGGCTAAGCTAGAGAAGTAAAATTTATTTATTTCTTAGTCATCTTGAAATTAATTCGTGTCAGTGGAGAGGCAAAAGGACATTCTCTACATATGCTTCAAAGCTTTATATTACATTTACTAGACTAAGATGTCTGTGGTTTCCTGTTAAGAGAAAAAAATGTAATGACAAGAAATGGACAGGGCAGCTGTGGATCTTTGCACGCAACTGCAGAATGAAGAACCATGTCCTGGGATGTGACTGATCCCACCTAACTACTGCAGAAGAGTCAAAAGAATTTTGCAATGATTTGTAGTGTCAGACATTTTTCAATAAATCAAAAGATAATTTTCTTGCTTAAATCAGTTGTCATCTTTTTTTTTAAGATGTTGGTTGTTTAGTTCCAGAGTTTTCATAAGCAGCTCTGTATCCAGCAGAAACAACATCTTGCAAAGCAATTTTCTGGCATTGCCCTCTCTCTTTCATCTGGTCTCTGCAGGCAGAGACACCCAGAGACGCAGATAATGGAGAGTCAATAACTGCCCTCCCATGTCTCTTCAGCAGAACTGCTGCATGCTGGCGGACACCTCTGGGACTTCTGACCGTACGGAGATCTCCACAGGCTCACGGACAGTAAAGAGTTCCTGTTGTGTTGGTACACACAGAAGAACCCAGATCATTACATGTGCCTCTTGCTGACGAGACACAGGAGAAACAAACTGGTACAAATCAGTAAAAAGAAAACAAACTAAAGATTGTGACCATTTAATTTACATCATTTCTTACTTTGTGAAATCACCTGGAATACTGTGTCCAGGTCTGGAACCCTCGGCACAAGAAGGATGTGAACCTGTTGAAGCGGGTCCAGAGGAGGGCCACGAAGATCATCCAAGGGCTGGAGCACCTCTCCTGTGAAGACAGGCTGAGAGAGTTGGGGTTGTTCAGCCTGGAGAAGAGAAGGCTCCAGGAGNTAACCCTCAAGTGAATAGAAAAATAATTACAAGAGTCAAACTCTACCTTAAAGCATGATCAAAAGGCAAGGTTTGCACAGTATCTGCAGTTTAGTCTTATCTTTACTATAAGTCTATGTAAAGGCATTATTCTGTACACACTTACCTGCAGGCAGCATCACAAACAGTTAGAGTTCAGTCCAAAACTCCACAGTATCAGAGAACCCACAAAATTAGTGCTATCATTAAAAAAAATTTATCTCAGTCTTCAAGAGTATAAACCATTTATTTTTGAGCAATTATCCTATACAATTGTGGCTTGACTACCTTTAAACTGCTAACAAAATAATAACAAAGATTCTGATAAAATATATTCCTGAAAATCTTTCAAGTCCTGCATTACATTTGGAATGGTTTCAAATATAGAAAAAGGTCCAAACCCCACCTATAATGAGCTTATTCAGTTTGCATCTTGCACAGCTTTTACAGTTTATAACTAGGTAAGTGTTGATGCTGGAATTTACCAGTGTTGATCACAATTTATATTAAAATAAATAAGCAAATATACTGAAATGATACAAGCTGAGCATATAGAATTCATTTTAATTACACTTGATCAGAGGCATTCCAGTAAAGAGAGTCACGCTATGAAATTTCCAGAAGAAAAGCAACCTAGAAGAACACTCTCACCACTTTCTCTTATTTTCTCCTGGTATTAGCCTTACTTATATAAACCCATTGGCTGAACTTAAAAAATAAGATGTTTAAAACTAAATATTAAAACTACTAGGTAAAAAACTGGTTCTTCATCATCTAAAATACGATAAGCTAGATCTTCAGATTTCAGATGTGTCACCAGAGCTGGGATTCTTCAAACTTCAATCTTTAAAAGTTAAGCACTAGTGTAGTTGTCTGTTCCCTGCCTGTTCAATGCAGGTTCAGCTTAACCGAGATACTGACATTAGAAGGATCCACCTATCCAAGATGCCCGCGTCTGTTCCATGTATAAAGACAGCTGTCTATTTTTTTTCCCCATCAGAAGGGAAACAATACAGAAGGCCATCTAAAACCAGCCAGTGATTTTCACATGTGTGAATTACACACACAACTTATATACGATGGATTGAGTCAGATCAGTGAAGATTTCTAGGTGTCTCCATCGTGAGGGGAGTTACATCTCTAACTCTGTTATTTTGTCCTGTTAGGGCACAATTAATGTCCCACAAAACCAATAGAACTTGAACTTCTCTTGATTTGTTTGGTCATCATAAAATAATCAAACCATCGTACTGGATATCCATAGCCATCAGTCATGTTGTCCAGCTGAGGATTTGAATTGTAATTTATATCAACTGTGAGCACCCAGGTAGCATTTGATCCATCCTCTTTAACTTCCCATATGAGAAAGGAAGGCTTGCACTGCGCACACCGGCACACTAGTAAACATCAAAAGAGCTTTGTATATTTGAAGGCTGCTGGTCTCCCCGCTTACAAGATGAGGACTTGGCATATCTCATTGCTGCTGTTAATGATGTAGTCGCAGTTTTCACACACCAAGCCCACCCTTGCAGGAATCTTCACAGTGAATTCAAGAAGAAAAGTATCTCCAAAAGCACCTAAGTGCTTGGTCTGCCCCTCCCACACGGGAGTGACATAGTGGTAGCCCCATAGGGGAGACGTCTGCTGCTCCCAAGTGACGCAGGTGCACCGTGGTTCAGAGGTGGAGAGGGGACAGGGTGACAGGCAGAGGGGCCAGAGCTTCAGCATCCTTGCTGCCGCATGTCTCGGGCAGCGATATTCCCAGGGGAAGTGCCCAGGAGAGCAGAGAGCAGTTATAACCACACTTTGGTATGTGACAGCAGGATGTGTTTCTGGGAAGGAAAGAAAAACACCAGTGTTGAAGTTTAGCTGGAGGAAATATTTGTTCTTATGACCTCAGTGGAACAAGAACCACACGTCATGTTTGTTTTAGAGACACACACGCTGACCCAGCAGCTCATAACCGAGTGGGGGGCAGAAATTACCCATTATCTTTTCAATTTGGAATCAACTTTAATTTTAGTATTTTCACTGTTTATTTTATGACCCTGCATTAGAGGTGTTATTATTACCACTCCCATGGAAAATGCCATAAATGAGGTAACACCTCTCCAAGAAAAAATTTATCTCAGTCTTCAGATGATCTCCTTTGTTGGGTGGGGAAAGGGGATAGAAAGTCTTGTTTTTCTAACGCATACTGAGAAGTGCTTAGGAAATTTCACTTAATTTTCAGGGCAGAAAGGGGGAGCACTCAATGCCTGCAACTGATAGCCTGTTAGCTTGTGTCCTTGAAAAATGACATGCTACAAGGATAAACTGTGTAGTTCTGAAGTGTGGCTCCCTTATGTCTCAAAGCATCAGGAATGAGTGATTTTAATGGATGATTAAAAACTTTCCCCCCACTATTATTGCATGGTAGGGAGCTGACGTATTTGCTGTCATGGCACAAACGCGTGTTTCAGATGCTGGCATAAATGCAGATGATTGTTGGTTGGTGCTCATCTATCTGCAGTGTGATATACTTAGAAAATGAGTAACATCTTCCAGAGGGCCTCATTTGTTTCACAAGTAGGTTTGGTTGGGTTGCCTTTCCTCGCCCGTACAGTGGTGTGGGTACAGCCCTCACAGATGACAGCCACGTGAGCGCTGCTTGCCGAGAAAGCATAGCATCCTTAGTAGAGAGAGAAGCAACCTTAGTACCCTTAATATACACATGAAGTGCTGTAAGTCCTGGCTGGAAAATGTGTGTTCTTTGTAAGGGGCTGTCAACCTCAAGTCCTCTAAACCTGTGCCAGGCTGCAGAGATTCAAGAGATCTATTTGAAAATGCTGTGCTCATTTTCTACACTTTTGTGGGAGCTCTCAAGTCATATTTCCAAGCTTCACCAAGCAACAATGCAAAATTGTTGCTTCCCAAATAATGAGTTTTCTGGGGGTGGTGGCAGCAAGAACTGAGTGAGCTGGTCAGTCCTGTGCTTCTTGGACCCAGGACTTTACTAGAAACCAACAACTATCATAAATTAACATTGCAGGCATTGGCAACACAACTGATGAGAAAAGAGTCTTTTCTCAACAAACCTTGCTGTGTTATTAAAGGCACCATTTTGAAAATGAAAGGCTTAAACGTGAAGAAGGAAATGTTTCAGTTCATCCGGGAGGAGAAGTCCAGCTATTTTTTGATGCTGCTTGTGTCCAAAGCACCTCCGGATGCACAGGCGGCACAACTGCATCAAGGACAGTGGGCCTGGAGAGAGAGCCAGGGAAGAGGTTACACGTGTGCCTTTATTGTCCCAAGAGAGTCAAGCTGAAAAGGCAGCTGAGCATCACCGCACCTCTCAGCTGTGCACAGTCTCCCACTCTCGCTCTTATCTGCCTTTAATCTCCAGCAGAGCACAAATCTTCCCACCTCTTGCAACCCACCTCTGGTGCGCAGCCCCCCCAGGATGCTCAGCAGTGAAAAGCCAGACCTGCACCCACCAAAGAACATCAGCCTGCCTGCTTTTCAGTTCAAGCTTAGTCACTCTCTGTTGTTACACAGCCACAGTTAACACTGGAAGCATCATCTTGCCCTTCTAAGACGCAGAAGTGTGAAGCCATTTGTGTTGTCTGAGAAGAAGAGATGATTGATGCTTCCTTCAAAATCCTTTCCCACACGCACATTCCCCTAGTGAGATTCAAGTTTGCAGTCCGTTGCTTTCTTGAGACGTATTTCATAATAGTGACAAACACATAGCAAAAGAAATACTATATAATTCCTTATTTAAACCTGACAGAGCCCTGTTGTGGTGCCTTTTTTTCTTATTTAAGTATAATGGCATTATACACTTATTTGGGGGGGGGGCTTATCGTTTTCCCAAAGAGGTAGATCTTGTGTGACGCTTTTAACTGTGGTGCCTTTCAATGTTCAGCCCCCCCAGCATGTCATCTGTGCCCCGGTGTGCAGCACGCAGGGGTGACAAGCGTGGAGGGTTGCGGGGGGGCTGTGGGAGGGCAGATAAGGAGGGAGTGTGGGGAGGCAGCAGCAAGCACGGACATGGGAGTTGGGTGCTGGAAGTGGGTAGGAGATAAGAAGAGACACTGTAGAAAGCCAGAGGGAGGTAAGTGAGCTGGGAGGGGACAGTTTGGGTGCCACCCGCCATGTCTGCCTGCTGGGCAGGTGAGATAGTGGTCAGCAGAGAGCTGAAATGTTAGTGCTGGTGGAGAAGGACAAGAGGTAACAGGCACAAACTTGAGCATAGGAAGTTCCACCTAAACATGAGGAGGAACTTCTTTACCTTGAGGGTGGCAGAGCACTGGCACAGGCTGCCCAGGGAGGTGGTGGAGTCTCCGTCTCTGGAGACATTCAAAACCCGCCTGGACGCGTTCCTGTGTAACCTGCTCTAAGGTGTCCCTGCTCTGGCAGGGGGGTTGGACTAGATGATCTCCAGAGGGCCCTTCCCAACCCCTACTGTTCCGTGACTCTGTGACTCTGATTCTGTGAGTGCAGCAGTGGGAAGGAACAGGGGTTGCAGCAAAAATGCAGTGAGGTGACAGCTTTAACAAGCTTGTGAGTCTCTCCTCATGCAGGACACCACGTTTCCAGCAGCTCTGCAGGGCTGAACACTGCTGTGCTATTTGAAGGGCTGTGCAAAGGGCTGTCCCCTCCTGCTAGGAGCCAGCGGATGAGTTGCCCTATGCTTGGGTACAAGAAGACAAGGCAGGCTGATACAGGGCAAGTGAGACTGGTTATTACAGTGTCACACTGCACCTGTGTTTGGCCATTCTGATCCCACAGATAAATGCCCTGCTGGTCAACAACTAACCTAAAAACACTTCCATTCAAATAGAAAAAGAAAAACTAAAGACTTAGCAAAACACAAGCATTGTCACTACACTGCAAATATTTAGCAAGGGCAAGCAAACTCTTCAAAAACACAGTGCATTTCTGGATCGTCAGCTAACTCTCCCACCCGCATGTAGGGCTCTCCCTGCAATGCGAGCAGGGTACACAGTGCTCCAGCAGCATGGTGAAGTTTTGGGAAGGGAAACCACCACACATAATATACCTGCTCTGGGCTAGTCCTGTGGCAACTCTGGGTCGGCATGCACACCAACTCATCTCTGGGGGAACAACACACTCCTTTCAGCCTGGCTGTGGGCGCAGGGCTGCTGCCTCCCAGGATGTGGGGGGAGAGAAGCCGGGCGTGGGAGAGGGGCAGGAGAGCAGCAGCTCGGCCATGCTGGTGCTGCGGTGCCGTTGGGTTGGTGGGGTGACTCTGATCCCTGCAGTACATTGACAAACCTCTGCATGAAACCAGAGGGTGTTGTTTGTACCACTCCCAGGTTGCAGCCGTTCAGCTGGGCAACAAAGTTAGACATCAGCTGCCCATCAGGCCTGATCCTACTTGGAGAAGGGCACGCTGGAGAACATGGGGCAAACATTGTTCAGCCGCAAAATGCCCTTCAGGCATTTACCCTTTCTGATTTCAATTGCTGAATTTTACTTAGAGAAAAGTTCCTTACTGCCTGAGCTGTCAGCTGAGCCCAAGCAGCACTTCTTGGGCCAGCTCCATAGGGTGTGCCTGAAATGTTTTTTTTTTATCTCAAATAAACAGGATACACGCAGTGCCACAGGAGTCAGGAATCTAACGCAGTAGGGATTGGAGCTCAACAAGATCACTGCTCTGCGCAGCATAGATTAGGCTAGGAAACCAAATATCTGTTCCTCATACATAACATGCACAGCGCAAATGTTTTCACGCTATTATTTTTGTCTTACTATTTCAAGCAGGGCCTGATTCATCACTTTATTATTCCAGCTTTACCTCGGTATAAATCTGTTCGTGACAGCACTAATATCAACATGTAACTGGAATGATAAGAGTCATGGACCACATCATCAGCAACTTGTTTAAAATAATGAAAATACAGATTATTTAGTGATGTGTATAGTTAACTGACTGAATGAGAACATCTAAAGAAGAACACAAGTACACCAGTGAATAGACACGAGAGACCTTATTCTAATTTTCCTGAAGATGGGTAAGTAAGATTTCTCTCCATAATTCATTAAAGTATTCATAATAAATAAAATAAAATAGATCTGGAACTATTTCATTTACAGGTACAAAATAAGCACTTCCTAAAGTTAAGCCTACAGTTTGATACTGCTCGATTTTTCAGTACATAATGTTCACCTTTAAAAAAAGCCTAATTTATAAATGTATATACATATATAATTATTCATTATATCATACTTGTGCAATTTTCCTTAATCCCCACAAAACCCCTAATATAGAGTCTTTCATTTTAAAGATAATTTTTCATCTACTTGAGAATTTGGCCCAACAATAAATGTAAAGGGCAAAGAACTAGAAGAAGAGCATTTCAATATACCTTTTTTAATTTTCATTATCACTTGCATTAAAAATTTTCTGGTTGCAATTTTGCATTTACACTGAGACCAGTATCTGACATGTACCTGACCTTCAGCTCAGTGTATAACCAAAGATCCCAGTCCTAGTGCTCACCAAATGGAGGTAAGCTTAGTTATCCTCAGTTTTGTCGTGCTTGTAGCATGGAAAAGCATAGTCTTTTACAGCAGTTTCTATGTTTTTTCCCTCACAAATCCCGAGTGAACAAATAAAACAAGTGCTAAGAGGCACCTCCTTTCTGCAGGAAGAGTCGGCCCACATGGCTGCTGGGTGAGACCAGCTCCATCGGCCTCTTGTTTTCGGCGTTCTTCACCCAAATGTCTGCTCCAAAGTCAATCAGCAGGGTCACCAGCTCCGTACTGTAATTCCTGGCAGCCGCGTGCAGAGGGGAGTCCAGGCCCTTGCCACTGTTCACGTTTGCTCCTGAACACCAAGAGATGACAAAGAATAATGACTATAGAGTAACCTATTTACATTTCCTGCGCTATCTGCTATTTCTCCAAGAGATACCTTTAAATGCTGCAGCAGCCACCCGGAGATGGGTTTCCTTATGCTGGGGCTTGGTACTACAATTTGCACCTGCACAACTCGCACTGGTTGTGGAGGAGTGGGGTTGTGACTAAGTGTCGTGGTTTTGGCTTCAGATGGCAACAAAGAACCACNAAGTGCATGAGGAAGTCCATCCACAGCCCAGCCCATAGATATCTTGAAGCAGGACAAAGACGTACTTCCACCTATGGCCCAACTTTGGTCCCCATACCAGTTCCCCATTCCCTTAAAATACATTAGTGTTTCAACCTGCTCTGTACCAGAGGCTTAAGCCAGTGGGATTTCCAAATGACAAAGTATCTGTTGGGGAAAAAAATGTGAGGATGGAAAAGTTCTAGAGCCCATTGGTAGAGGAGGATATGAGTGTTACCTCATCCGTTATCCTGGAGTAATGGCTCCTAAAACACCCTAAGAAAGGTGAGTTGCAAAACTAATTCAAAACTATTTGAACAGCTTTCGAAATTATTTGAACTACTATGATATGCTTAGAGTACATATTTTCATGCATAGAAGGCAGCACAAAAAGAAAGTGGAAGGAAACAGAAAGTAATACTCACATTTAATATTTAGATTAATTTGTATTTCTTCCAAGAAAAGATCACTGTGCTAAATAGTGCATAAGATGATCTACGTGATGTTTGCTTGTTTTTTCCAAACTGGCTTTGTTAGTCCATCATTTTTGTACTAGCTATGTGGCTACTTTAGCTTGTATGGCCCCTTTGGTTAGAAGAGATGCACTGCAGTAGATAACAAGAAATGGTCTTATATAATTATCCAAGTGCTTAGACTCATAGCTAGGATTGTTTGATGCAAATATATAGTGCTGACTGCTTTTCTGTGTTGGAAATTTTTCAAACTTTTTATGAACTCAGTGGGAATGAAAACACGTTTGCAGAAATACTATGTGAAAATAACTGAGTCAATTGTCTTGGCTAAAGAGGGAGAAAAAGTAAAAAAAGGAAATTTTTTCACTTCAGATAACCGCAGCATCACACACACAGACACTGGAAAGGATGGTGTTTGTTCCAGGCACCACCAGCCATGTGAAATCCAGGACCACCCATCATTTTGTTGGAAGCTGTAAAGCTGTGTTCCTGGGTCAAGAACACCCTGGTTACCCTGCTACCCCATTTAACCCAGGGCTGCCATTAAGAGCGAAACATCTCCAGGTCCCAGAGCAGGACCTCCTCTAAATCTTTGATGCAAAGAGAATCCAAAGATAGATGTTGAATGAAATGAAAGTACACCATCCATTATTTTTCTTTTTTACCTGACTCAAGCAGCTTCTTGGCACAGTTCACTTGCTGGTTCTCACAAGCCACATAAAGCGGAGTACCCAGATGCTTGATGTTGTGATCTATATTTACCCCATGGGACGCAAGGAATTCAACACATTGCACATGACCTTAAAAGGGATAAAAGAAGAGTCAACTCACAGAGATCAGGCATTTTTTCAGCAAATTCTCTATTGCAGTGGTGTAATTTGGCAAAGATTCAATGTTTTGTCAAAAGATGGTAGTGTAATATTTTCATACACGCCAGTGTTTCCAACCTGGAAAACAGGAGCTGGAAAGCCATGGTTAGCAAAACAGGCTAAAGCCCTCGCATTTTATCTGACTCATTTGAGACGTCTACCAAAGATGACAAAAGTCACCCTGTGTTCCTATCTACTGCTTTTGAAGATAGCCAGATGACTCCTTTAGATGTCAGCATTGTAGGCAACTGACTTGGACAATGCAACCCCTTCGAGATGTCACCACATGAACTCAAAGGCCCCAAGAGCCCAGCTGAGCTGCTCTTGGTGAGCACCAGGGGTGGAAGGAAGTGCACCACTTGTGATGAGACCAACTAGGAAGGTATTTCACATGACCTAAATCAAGAAAACTATCTTCCTCTCTCTTTTCCACCTCAACACATTGCTAGTGACATGGAAAGGGGTGCTGATGCCCATGGGGTTACCTCTCTTAGCAGCTTCATGGATGGGGGATGCCAAGTCACAAGGCGGGTGCAAGCTGGCTCCGTGCTGCAGCAATAAATTCAAGCAAGCCACACTGCCACTGACACAAGCACTGAACAAGGGAGTGTGCCAGTCCACAGTAACTCCATTCACCTGGGGGAAAAAAAAAACAAAACAATCAGGCTCTTTTTTGCAGTCTTGGTATTTCAAAATAGATTAAAATTATCCAGTTTCTCAACAGAAAATAAGATTCTCAATACTTTTTATTTAATTCCTTGCAAAATCTGCCTACTGCTTCTGAGGATTACAAGCTTTTATTAAAAAGATTATTTGAAAAGTGTTTTTAAAAATTGCCCCAAGTCTCTCCTCCTGCAAATGAATGTGTAACCAGTGCCACCTCAGGGTCTCTTGGGAGTTACCAAGTTACGAAGCTAAACGTCTGTCCACTTTTAGTTATCTCAGATGAAATACACCTGCCCATTGCCCTGACCTGAAATGGTCCATTTTTAGCTGAAAGTGTGCAGCCTCCTCTTTCTTAAAAAAAAAAAAAAAACAACCCAAAAAAACCCTGAAAGGCAGGGTATGTATAATGAGTTAATTTTCTTATTCACTATAATTTCAACATTAGTTCATAAAATAGAGGCCATGAGATAGGCCCATTTCACCATTGTATTTGCATCTTGTTTATATTTTCTTCCCATTTTATTGGTTGATCCTACCAGTCCTACACCTCTACTTAAGACTCTGCACATTGACATGGGATTAGTATGTCCAGAAAGTAAAATCCACACACAACCATTGCAGGACTATAAACCCTTTGCAAGAGGGACTTCCACTTATTCTTTCAGTAACTGATGAGAGCACTGCACCTTCATCTAAAGAACAATAACTGTTTTTTTATATCTGTGCTTTTTGGATTGCTTTATTAAGAAGTGCATTTTATAACCTATGTACTTTAAGCAGAGCTAAGTACAGAGTGTATGGCACGGTGATGAGCTGTTCTGAAATGGTACATCCCCTAGTATTAAAATGTGATAATACAACATAGTGACACTGGAGACATCGGTCTGTCCATCATGCACTCACCTGAGCACCATGTTTTAACAGGACACTGGCACAAGCAGCGTGACCCCCTAGGCAGGCTTCATGGAGAGGAGACACATGGTCTGCTGTAACAAGATTCACATCACTCCCCTGATGAATTAATAGAAAACATCGTTACAACCAATTACCAAAACCCCCATACAAACAAAAAAATACCCCAACCCTTTCTATTACGATTTCTAAAGCTTTATATAACCAGTCATTCCAAGACTGTCTGGAGCTGCTCATCTCACTAGGTAAGCAGAGAAAGAGTCTGTGGTGCTTTGGCTGGAGTAGATACTGGCACAGCATACCAGAGGTCATGCCTTCTACACACTGCTAATGTGTGCAGCAGAAAGCTGTAGGCAGTGATTTGTCCAGTGGGACAGTCCAGTCCAGACATCCTTTTAAAAATTGAGCATCATTTTATTTCTACTACACCACAAATAACAAACTCTGANCCCTGAAAAAAAAAAAAAAAAAAAAAAAAAGATTAAAAATTGCTATTAGAGTTCTTGGCAGGGTCGTGACTGCCACCTTTTCACATCATCGCTCAAGCGTTCTGGCCTCCTGCCTGCTGAGTCTGCAGTTGTTTGACTGGATTGAATCCTGAAATGCTTTTGAGGTGTTTTCTGGCCTTTGGTCAGAGCATGGCATGCTCTGAAGGAAAGCCAGCCCATTAGAAATCACTGGTTTGATTCCACAGGATCTTTTGTTTCTAGCGATATTGGTGCTCCACAATGTTAAACTGGAAGAGTCTCTGTCTTTCCAATAATCCTTCCCTTCCCATAAACTCCTCCATAGGCTACATCCAAACATTTTTAAGAAACGGAGCAGTGAGGTTCAGAAATTGCTTCTCCCTAGCCGTGCCTTCTGCAGCGGGAGCAGGGGCCCCGGATACCCTCAGGCACTTCGGAAACAGATGTGTGGGTGGCTAATTGAAGCCTTAACTGGAGTCTTGCCTGGGTCTGGAGCTGCCTGCCCACACCCCCAGCAATCCAAACACTGCTCCCAGGGGCAGGAGCTGCAGAAGGAATCCCCCAGATGCACAGAGATCCCAGAGACCAGGGTCCCATTACCTGTGCCAGAACTGAAGTATGACCCATATATTTTGATACACCACCAGCTTAGTGCACAGGGCTTGCACTAGTCAAAGAACCGCTTGTAGAAAAAAATTTACGTGTTACACTCAGATTTCACTGCATTCTGGGCAACACCATTTTCTCACCCTGGGGCTTCACAGTAAAGCAGAGACAGCATTCAACAACTGAACAAACCCAGCAGAGACCATATCAACCCAGCCCAGGGGTACCTGTTTGATGAGTTTCTTCAGAGTAAGCAGACGCCCATGGATGGAGGCATCATGTAAAGGAGACCAGTCTGAAACAAAGTCTGTATAAAGAGAAAGACAGGAAAAAGGCTAACAGCTCCGTGGACTGTTTCATCAGTGTTTTTTACTTCAGCTGTATGACCCCGGTAAACCTCTCATTTATTACATGAGCCGCCAAGCTTTCCTTGGAGCAGCTGCCGGGAGGGAGTGAAACAAGAGGACGGTTTCTCTCTGGGTGTGTTTTTAACTCATCCCGCATTGGCACTGAGCAGCTGTGCTCCCCTCCAGAAAATGAGAGAGGGATTTGCAGAGCATCACCTTGTTCTGACTGAGCTTGTCCCTCGCTTTGAATTATTTCCAGTGCTATTGTTTTCACAAGCTCATTACACCTTACCAATTAGCATGAAAGGACTATGTTTTGAAGAGGGAAATGGCTGCTCAGTCATTTACCCCTGCTCAGAGACAGGCTAAAGTCAACAACACCTAATGAAGGAAGGTACCAAAGTACAAGGAGATAACTTGTATTATCTGTTGATTTTGCCTCTCAGTTTTCAGTGTTTGGTGTTCGCCTGTGCAGCGGTGCATTTTAAGTAATAGCTATGTTCTCTGCGCTGTTGAAACCACCAAGTGAGATACAGCATGTATGGAGGGAAGCTCAAAGGAAGGGTCTGCCTCAGCTTGTAGGGACAGCTGAGGAGACGGGACGGGATGCATGCTGCACGGCAGTGAGGACACAGGCCCACCCTGTGAGGGGTGAATTAGGTCATGAAGAAACTGTTCTTACTACTGTGATAAATGCAGTGATATTTTAAATGTCCATATAAAGCAAACAGATTCGTATTTGCTCTTATAAGGTCTTATGTGAACAATTGACTTCAGGTCACCTTGCCAGACCACTGAGGAGGCAGGAAAAGTCTGTGTCAGAAACTGAATTTTAACTAGTGTTCCCAAGTAATCTTGGTACATAAAGCCTCGTGTTTAGAAAAATACCGCACGCCAAATGGCATGGAAATGAGTCAGCATAGTTCAGGCTGGATCAAGGATGTATGAGAGGGAATTCTGAGGGTTAAAGATGGTACCAAACCTGTCAAGTCATGTAGAATGCTTTTTGGAAATATCTTTTTGCCAAGCACAAGCATTATTTGATGCATTTTACAAGTCAAACCTATTTTTCCTCAATTATGCTGCATAACATAAAGGTCTGAGGAAATACTTAACTGCTAATCACCTTTATGTTTCACTTGTTTAGTTGCTGTATCTGTTCTTTATTTTAATATATGGAAACAAATTACCTTTATGCTGGGAACCATACAAATATTAATAGGAGGGGATCTTCAGTATTACAGATTTTGTGCCTCAGAGACAGCTAATCGTTCTGGGAGACATTTACCGCCTTCAGTATTCATTGCCTCAAAACCCAGTGTCTGGTCTATATCAATGTCCCAAGTTCCCCCTGGAAAGGAAGAGAAGCATTTCCAGAGTGTATTTCACCCAGCTTCTTTTGGAAATACATTTTGCTGCTCTCTGGAGATGTCACACTCTCCTTCCACTAACTACCAGAAAACCCCAATGACCAACTGGACGAGTTGACGAGGTTCTCAGGGACTATACTAGATCACGTGCGTAGAATAGCATGCTTAACAGTGAGAAGTCCTCCTTCATCAACAAAGACTAATAAGCCACCACCATTTTTAAAAATAATGTTTACAGATTAGCTGATGCTGTCAGTGCCTATGCAAGATCCACAGACCTTTTCTCAAGTATAGCACATGTGCATGGAAGAGCTGAAACCCTCACGGCCAATGTCCTACCCCTTCTGGCTATGGCACAGTGTGCTGGAATAGGATGACAACCAACTCTGTCAGCCATCTCCCAGCCTGTTGGGCTATTGCTCTCTCACATTCAAGCATACTCTGTAAAGGACATGAAATTTAAACAAGATAAGATCTAGTATAGCAAGACTTATAATGGTTTTGCAATTGAAAAATTCTGCACTGAGAAAAGTGTGACCTGAAGATTGTGGTATCTGAAATCCGTTGTCTATCACACACAAAAGATCTTTGCCTGCACAGCTATTTTAGGCAGGGGTGTGACTTTTTGCTGGCATAGTGGCTGCAAAAGGTCTGCTATAGATTTATAGTCATTCTTGCAAGACTCTTTTATGACTCTGCAACACATTTGTCTAGAGTTGTTCATATAGGCAAAAGGATATTTCTGTTACTACAATACACCATTTTTTAAGCAACTTGATGTCCATCACAATGCTCACTTGCATAGCACACTTGCAAATATGTACATATTGCATGTTACTGTCTTTGAACAATGGCTCATTGATGGACTAAACTAGGGGGAATTTTAGTGTTTCCCTTCTTGGACACCAAAAATGCGGGTCTCTGTAACAAGCAGCTAGTCAAATTAGTAGCAGTCACACAGACATCACAAGAGGGAACTCAAGTGGTCCCTGTGATAGTTCTTTTGTGAATGAAGTAATTTAAAAAAATCTAGTGGAATAATCCAGACTTCACCTTCTCTTGTGAGAATCCTTCCCTAACAGTGTTCCAGCATACTCCTGTCTCACAGGATAATCCCAGTGGCATCCTGGACATAACTTCAGAGTGTATTTGAAGCTTGGAGGAGGGTGAGCCGTGGGTGGAACAAGGCCCTTAGGAAAAGGGATCTCATCAGGGATGATTGCACAAGCAGCTGATTCAGGATTTTCACCATTTCTCCTCATTTCCCTGTCTCTGGTTATGATTGCCACCTCGTTAAGGGAAGGGAAAGGTGGAGGACTTGCATAAAATACTAGATAATTTGTTGGTTTATGCTAGGTTTATATTTACTAGATATAAGCTATCACTGGGCACCCCTTGGGGCCAGAAATAAGGTTTATTTTGTGTGCACCAGAGACTGACCATAACTAGAGACAGGACGCAGACCTGGTGGCTGGAGCTTCTGTTACCTGGCCAGGATATCCTGATCATAGGTGCAGTTAAAATGACTATCAGCTTTGAAAGCTGAAGGAGAGATGCCTTGGACAGCAGGCTGGGAGGGACCATCAGCCCTGGGGCTGTGCCTTCGCTGAGCACTGGGCACAGTCTCCTTCCTGCACTCTCCCCAGGGGGAAAGCTTGATGCCTTCTCCTCCTCTTGGCATGTTTGTTATAGCTGTGGGTTTGGGTCTTTTCCTTCAAATCATAAGTTTGTTGCCAGGGAACAAACTAGGAAGGTGTTAGGTGATCTATTGACCACAGCCTACAGAGTAGGTGTTTGGTGGACACTTTGAAACCTGCTATCTATTCTGCTGCTGCCTGTGACTATGAGACTGTCAGAGACTGTGCAGGCTTGGTAGGTAAATCTCCACTGCTGAGTAAAAAAAAAAAAAGCAGGAGGATAATTCAGCACTGAGCTTTAAGCAGGTGAAGATATGAAGGCAAGTCAGTCTGCACCATTAGGTCTCAAAGACAGAAATGGTCCCAATCTCTTTCATTTAGCAGTATAGAAATAGCTAACAAGACAAGAGACTCCATGAGCCAAGTGATCTTTTCCAGTCTTGTATTACTTACACTATGAAAGTCAAAGGGAAAAAAATGAGAAACAACTCAAAATTCACAGGCACAGATAGATTCATCAACTCAGATGTGATTCAAATTTGGGAGAAGCTTCAAAATTAGGAGGCCAAAGAATGGAAGAGATTTAACTCAAATGCAGCTTTATGGGCAGTACTGAGTACATGAAGTGAAAAGAGGAATGAAGTCAGGAAAACTGAGTAACGTACATCATTTAGTTTTTAAAGAAAATTGTATTCTTTGTTATTGACATCATTTGAGCTCTGCCTGCCTCCTTCTATGTTCCACAGGCCATGTTGCACAACAAACACGTAGTTCCAGTAAGTTCACGAACATCCTTCGGCTTTAGCAAATAGACAGCCATTTCCAGAAGCTATGGTTCTGGTCTCATAAGGATAACCAAACTATGCTATAATTATTAAAGCACTGTATTGTTAATTGACGAAAATAGCTTTGCTTTAAGTGATGTGTATGAAACGATGTGTATCTGACCATGTTGTTGTTCTTGCTGATCATGCCTGTGATACCACTGGTTGTGTATCCAGGCACTGTAAAAAGCTTTTTGATTTTCCCATTTAGAAATCAATGCCATTGCCCAATCTACATGAGTTGCAAGGGAAACATGTTTATAGAAATTCTAAAAAACTAGGCTGAAGAACAAGTTTTCTGAGCTGCACCTTGATCTTTTTTTAGCCACACAAATACAGGCGGGGTTTTGTGCAAACGACCAAGTTGTTATATCATCGTGTCAGCATTCTGGTAACAAAGGTGCACAGTCATGCTATCACATCCATGGGCAGAATTTATCCATTCATTGCTTGCCTGAGAAAAGGCAGGTTCCTACTGAGACTCTAAAAAACAGCCACTGGCTTGCAATTTTGCCAAGTCTTAGCAATGAATTAAAAGATTGACCACATAAGCATCAAAAATAAATGTCAGTGGAAAATAAAAAGAGGTATGTGCCAAGACATCGTAATCCAGCTGGGAATTCTGTACTGAGATGAACCGAGACTTTTGTCCTAAATGGAAGTGGAGGCCTACAGTAGCTCCACACCAGCCTTGGATACATTGGGAAGAGGAGGTTTAAAGCCTGTCTGATGACTTAATTCCATGGTGTACTTCCAAATTTGCTGCCGTGAACAGCATAGCCCCAAGCTGCCATCTCTCCTCCCCTATCTCTGCAGCAAACACCTCTATCCTGAAGCAATGCCAGCAGGGCAACCTCCCTGCAGGATAAGGCAAATGTCCCCAGGTCCTGCACGCAGGGCATCACCCTCTAGCAAACCACAAAGTTTCTATTTTCTGCCTGCTCCAGACTAGAGCTTGTCTACCTGGACAAGGAGGGAGTCTGCACTGGGTGCTGGGGTCTAAATCCACCCTTCTGCAGAGCACAGGAGGCACACTGTCAGTAATACAAATGATCAGTATTTATACTATACACAGGCTACTGATTAAAGCCTAAGCAAAAGCCAGTGCTAACTGGCCATGGACTTTTAAAATCCTGAAACGGTGACTTTCAGGAAAGCCCTCAAAAGCCCGTGAAGGAGCGAGGGCGGTGTATGTGGCACAGCTGTGTTCACTGCATGTACCACCACAGCAACAAGGGTTTCTGATCGCCAAAATTATGTACAACAGCCCTCTCACAGAGGAACAAGACTGTTTATCCAAATTTGAAATTTACCCACACCTTAGTCCATAGGCAAGCTGAATCAGGCCTCAGGACCTTCAGCATCCAAACATCCAAAACTGCACTGGCTTTCAGTGGATTTGTATCACCTGGCTTGCCTTTCACTGCTGAAAATCACAGCCATCCCAGAAGTGACTTTAAACCTCGGGTCATAATTGATTGCACTGACATCACTTGGGCACATAAATTCTGGCAGGGTGGTGTATACATCGGGAACCTTATAGCAATAACCACACAAACAGGCAAACCCTGACTGCTGCCCATGGACAACAGAGCATTCACAGGACCTTTCTAGAAGAGCACTCATTGTTGTGGGGATGGACGAGAGTATCTTTTTGCAGCCTCTGGCCACATGGAGGCTGTTGCACACTCCGTGCCTGTCCCCAGGCTGGTTTCCTTCCATGGTGGTCAGGCACAGTGCAGCTTGCAAGGGACTTTGAAATCCTCTAGGCAGAGATATGCTCTTGCATATATATTGCATACACATATGCCTATGGCATTATATATAACAGTATTACAAATGGTATTTTTCATATTCAAAGGCTTCTCCCTAAAGTTTGTGATATATGTAGCCTGAGCCAAATGCATTCCTGCTGTATGTTGCCAGCAGAACTTACTGACGCTACTAAAGAGCAGGCAGACACAAGAGGAATGGACTGAATTCTGATATTCAGAGGACCAAATGATCCGTGTGCAGCAGTGAGGCTGCCCTCCTTCCAGCCACCATCTTGCTGGAGCTCATCTCCAGTGCGGATCTGGTTACATTCATACTGTTAATAACATTTCCGTACCTTCACTCCCACCCCAGCCTCAGGACGTATATACATGACACACATGAGGAGAGGCAGACAACACAGCAAACACACTAGTAATCTTTACATTGTGGCTTTAGGGTCTTAATTTTCTATTTGGTATGAATGGAAGCATCTTGAACAGCCCAAAAAAGGTCTGAGGATAGTGTGAAGTCATATTATCTTAATTTACCTCATTCCCTCTGCACTCACCATGAGCTGAAGGAGTAGCTTCTCAGAAAACAGAGCTACAGGAACACGTCCAGCTAACAGTTATGTGAAGGTAAACTACTTGTCTTTTGTCACGGTGTCATATTTTCAATGGCTCTGGGCCAGATAGAAGAGCAATGATCAGAGAGAGGTCGTTTGTCTGAATAACTCTTCAGTGGTGACCACAATAACATTGGTCTGGACCGACAACAACTCCCTGGACATTGCAGAAGAACCTGCTAGGGCTGGTGGCTCAGCCTGGGTGAGAACACTTGAGTCTGCTCATCTGAAAGAAAAAAGAAAAGAAAAAGAACAAAGGGAAAAGGGAAGAAGAAGAAGAAGGAGAGAAAAAGGAAAAGATAAAAAAGAAAAAGAAAAAGAAAAAGAAAAAGAAAAAGAAAAAGAAAAAGAAAAAGAAAAAGAAAAAGAAAAAGAAAAAGAAAAAGAAAAAGAAAAAGAAAAAGAAAAAGAAAAAGAAAAAGAAAAAGAAAAAGAAAAAGAAAAAGAAAAAGAAAAAGAAAAAGAAAAAGAAAAAGAAAAAGAAAAAGAAAAAGAAAAAGAAAAAGAAAAAGAAAAAGAAAAAGAAAAAGAAAAAGAAAAAGAAAAGGAAAAGGGAAAAAAAAAAAGAAAAAAGTGAGAAGATAGGAGAAGAAAAAGATGGGGGGAATAAAAGGAGGAAAGGAAGGAGGAAGGGAAGGAAAAGAAAGGGAAGGAAAAGAAAGAAAAGAAGAACTGAGCCAGTGCTGAGTTTCCAGCTGGCACTAATCTAAGTCAAACATGCCACATTGCAACTGCTTTTTCAGCATGCTGTGGTTCAAGTACTGCATTTGTTTCTGCTTGTACAAACTGCAGCACAGAATCAGACACTCTTTTCTGTGATACACCAAAAAAAAAAAAAACCCCAAACCAAAAATTCAACATTCAATAAGAATAGCTTATTAAAACCCCTTCTGAAGTGCGAGGGGCATGGGGACGTTGTGTGGGACTGACTGCAGACCTGCGCTGGGAGCAGGACCTCAGGAGGAGCACGCCACCGCAGCCTCACCCTGCCCTTTGCCGCTGCTGGCAGAGGCAAGGGCTTGCAGCGGGACAGGAGCATTACTTCGTTACTTACCCCTCATCAGCGGGTTTGATAGAGACATTGCAGACGCCTGGCCTCCAGCTCCTTGCAACTTGCTGGCGTTTTGATTTGTTCCCTCATCATCCATCTCAGCCCCGTCTGTCCAATTTCTGTTTTTTCACTTGGCGGTCGGTCTCGAGAGTTCAAATTCCATCCTCTCCAGTGAGCCCCCGGCAGTGGGAGTAATTTATTAAGCAGACTCTGAGCGCACGAGTCGGACAGACCTTGCAGCAGACCAGGATGTGGTGTCGGGATTACTTTGTGCAGAAACTCGAGTACCTGGGTTGGGATTTAATGAAGCAGCTCCCCAGCTGCCCTGGGAGGCAGCCAGCGATCCAGCGAACCGAGATGTGCCTGATGTCACATCCTCTCCAACGCGGCACCCAATCGGGGTGCCCGCCATCCGTTTTTATCAGGAAGGAAATTCTTAGTTTGCCAAAAAAAAAAAAAAAGAGAGAGAGACAGAAAGAGCCAGTTCAACCCGTTGAGCAAACTCTGCCTGCAGGGGATTTGCAAAGAAAACCCTCAGAGACAGGAGCGAGCGCGGATCTGCACTGCTCCCCAGCAAGTTGTTTGCTGGCAACTTTGCCGCTTGCCTCACTTGGACATTGGATGCTGCACAAAACCATCCCTCTTATCTGCCAAGCCCCGGCGGTATGCGAGGAACGGAGACCCCAACGCCTGCTGCACAGCAGCGGTCACCGCACGCCCTATGGATATTGAAACCACATGTCCGGGGAGCTGCGCTTCCCACTGGAGGCCCCGTGTCATCTGCATGGTGTGGAAATCACAGCACCCCACTGGCTTATTTCCTTCCCCCCCCGGCTCAATTGATTTCACTGAGTCACAATCACACCAAGGGGTTCATATCTGAGCAGTGCCCTTTTGTTTTTAAGCAATTTCTCAGTCTAAAAAAAGGTCACGAACCTACCGGTGAACAAATGGCAACGTTTCTTCCCGAGGACCTCCACCTCATTTCTCTGGGGCTGTTCGCAAAAGTTCTGTTCTCACAGATGATCTCCATTTGCACCTTTTTCTTTCCTAAATTAGTACAATTTACAAGCGCAAAATGCTTTTCTGTCCCCGAGTTTTTGCTCATTTGTATACAAGTGCAAGTAGGCAGAACTTCCATGCAAAAGTCTAAACTGTGTACATAAAAATTAAGTTTGGGTTGTTTTCAATTAGTCCGCTAGAGCAGAATTTGCATTTGCGTATTTGGAGATACAAAGTTGCTAACCCTGGGCTAATTCTGGTCCTGACTCAGCTGAGCCTAAGCAACTGGGTTTTAGTTGTGTTTCTGTCTACAACGCATCCAAGAGATGTGGAATCGTATTTAGTGTTCCTTTGTCCATATCATTCAAAATAATCAGTTATGTTAAAAAAACCAAACAGTCATACGCAAACCCCACCAGCAGGGAATTTGTGAAGGCAAAGTGGGCACACACGGGTGCACAACCGCTGATGAAATACGGATGAGGACAGGGCCTGCCCCACCAGGGCTCTCCCTACTGAATGCCTCCTGGCTCCTGGGTTTGGCCCCGTGTGCTGGATGCAAGCTGACACTTTGGTCTGACTGGAAATTGCATCTGTGTCTCAGCCATTGACATTTCCGCATTAAAAATGTTGGGGGAAAAAAATGTGTAAATGGAGAAAGTGGTATAAATACTGGTTTTGATGATTAACGTGTAAAATAAGGAATGGAAAAACAATATTTCCCCTTCAGTATTGCTTGAGTTTACTGTCTAGGTTGACACATCTTATGTATAATCATATCTTTAACAGTATTAGCAAACATGTCAGCAGTTCCACCACTAAAAGGAACCAGCGTTTGCATCCAAATAGGCAATGATACGGATTATAAGCGATGAAGCATGACCTTAAAGAGCTTTAAATTCAAACATAGTAAGAAGAAGCCTACAAGACAGAAATCCCTTAGTCCTAGCCACTCAGAGACAGGGGGACATTGGCCATTTGATCCTTTGACCAAGAGATGTGCTGACTGATAGAGTAATCTTACAAATAGTTTAAATAGCTATTAGTTATACATATTTTGGTCATGTTGTGTTACATAAACCTCTGCCTGGACAGATGCGCTGTAGCCTGGTCTTCCTGGAGACTGGTGAGTTTGCACAGAACACCCATCAGGACTGATGGGCCTGCAGCCCTCCCCATGGGGGTGAACATCCCTGTCCTCCACCACCCTTTCTGAAAGGGGGGCCTCTGAGGTGCCCACAGCATGTTGGTAGCCCACAGGCATCCTTTATCCTGGGTTGTTGGTGTTCTAGTCCACATGTATTTGTATCTCATGGAGTCAATAGACACAAGGTTCACAAAAGGAGTTTCTGGTTTGATCACACTTGTCTTCTGCCAGCACCAGAGGGGCAGAGATGGGGGTGAAGCCACAACAAGCACAGGATCCAGTTGCCACATTCGTTCCTCAGAACTGGGGCTCCTTTCAGGGCTCCAGGACCACACTCTATAATTTCACTCTTTGGGCATGATTTCTTCTTTGGATCATGGTATCTTCCCAAATAACTGTCCCCTGGGCTGGTCTTGAAGGCTTTGCTTAGTCAGAGCAACTTCAGTTCCTGTGATTATTCACCCATCTTTGTTCCACCTTGGAAATGTCTCACATTACAAAACCCTACCTGTCTGCTAACACACTGGAGAAAAGTGACCCTTACCTGGGATGTAGGCATCCCATTTTTTGGTGCAAGTAAAATTTCTTCAGGTGTTAATAGCCTTAGCAATAATTCTACCCAAAATTAAGCATTCAGATGGCTCTGGTTCCTTCTGATAAGAGTATGAGGTAAGAAGACAACACAGCAAATTATTACTTCAGATCTACAAAAAGTTCATAAGATTAAACAAATTTTCACACAAAATCTTCACACAAATATACTGCTTTTATTTCAAATACACCTTATCCTATCTTTGCATCCTAAAGGGATGCATAGGCTGCGTTGAGCCATTAGGTGGGAAAATCAAGGAATCGGCAAGTGACAAGATGAGATTATTACCTCTATGCACACAGTGGGGTAAAGCCTCCATTTGATAGAATTGCTGGAATCCCTGGAACCACGTGATTCAGTCTCCCCCAGGCCCTGCCTGACCCATCTACATTGCTATCTTGCACAGCAATGGTTGCAGGGTTAGGACTGTGCAGAGGGAGGCCAGCACAGGTCCCTTTGTCCATTAGGATTTAGGTGAGGCAGGGAGCTCTGCCCATGTCAGGGATTAATTTCATACTATGTGTATATATATGTATATGTATTTGTATATGTATATATGTGTGTGTTTGTGTACATACATATATACAGATAGATATGTGTCTCTGTGTGTAGGTCTGTGTACACATGTATAACCAAATTTCATCTTCTACCCATTTCATTTAAACCATCACATGGTGGGAGAGCAGGAAATGTACCTATTAGGACCTATTAGAAGTGAATGCCTCAGCCAACACTCAGAACAGTGCAGTTTCCTCTAGAGTTATTAAGAGACACGATGGTCTACTTGGATTTACAAGCTGACCCCAGAGAACTGAAGGAAACATTGGCTCATGCTTTCTCTCGTCAACTGGCAGTTGCAGCGGCAGTTTCCAGGCTCTGCCACTTCTGGAAATACTTTTGTGGTCCTCACCCATAATGAATGAGACTTTATTTTTAAATCATAGGTCCATAAATATTTTTCTTGCAGTTTGTGAATATGTGGGTTCCTGGGTTTCCCCACTCTTTTATTTTGTCCTGTGTGGTGTCCACCACAGCCTCTCTCCAGCACAGGCACACCTTCTCCCCAAACAACTATTCTCTGTTTGGCCAGATTTCACCTTCCAACCATTTTCTGTGTCACATATATTAACAAGGTTGGTACTTTTTACAGGTGTAAAGAGTCTAGTTTTAAATTCTGCTGAGTTTGTAGTAGAGGCACAGTAAGTAAAAAGACTGAATTAGCGACACAAAGAACAGAGCGAAAAAGAAAAAAACACCACTTACCATTTTTCATCCCAACTGCAAAACTGCATTCCTTTCTCTTTGCTGTGATTTTCCCAACAACAGTATGGGCAGCCAGGAAATCAGCATGTGAGGTTCCTAAAACCTCTGTTATAAGACATATGCCATTATCTCCCAAGGTTAAATGGTTATACCTACATTGTCAATGAAGTGTGAGTCCCTGAAGCAGTGAGCTCTAGGGAGCTTCAGACGGAAGGTTCAAGCCCTGAAATATAGCTTCAGTGCAAGCACAAGTGCTCCTTCACCTCATCTGCAAGTGTGGGGCATGCTCAGAGCTGAGAATGTAGACACCTTCTCTGCTGAGCAAGATTCGTGCTCCTCTGAATTATCCTATGGATGCCCTTATGTTGATATGCGGTTGATATGCGGCCAGATTACAGTAGGGAGTAGCTAGAAAACACAAAGGTCAAGAGATTGATGGACACTAATTGTCTCTTGACCTCTTGCTTCAGCTAGTAATTCTGACAGAACTACAGAGGCAGTGTGCTGGCTTCAGCATGGTGTGGAAAATAGTATTATTTACCTTAATATTATTTTACCATCTAGAGCCATTTGTTTCTTAAGCATCATTTTGTTATGAATGGCATCATCGAGCTAAATGAAACTCCTCAAATAAAACATCCCAAAGTCAGGAGATTCCTATAGGGTCTTTACAGCCTTGCTGGCTGCCAGGAATACGCAAGAAAGCTTTGATCCATTTAACCTCCAAATCTTTTTTGGAAGCAAGCAGAAAATTCTCCAGTAACAAGGGAACATGTTTTAACATCAACCTGGATCTGAAGATAAACAGCGCACAACTTCAAATACAGATCAGAAACAGCTTACACAACACAGAGACACACCAGGGCTTTTAGTCATTACAATACTATTTTCCATTTAAATAGCATCTACATCCCTAAGTTCTACATAAACAGAGCTAGCTACAGAAATCATTTCATTGTTATTCAAATGCAGCCACCCTCGGTAGATAAAAATGCATGGTAAAGTTGAGTCTACAACACTCAATATTAGTTTTTCTGTTTACAGCATATCTTATAAATGGAATCACATTTTTTCCTCCTTCAAAAAATTAAATTTTTGTAAGTAACTCAATGAATACTATCTTGATTTTTTCTTGCACTTGTTAATCAGCTTTTTAAAAGTGCGTACCAATTATTCATCACAGAAAATACTTCACTATTATGTATTATTTTGTTCAAGTATAACACTTTTTTTATTATTATAAGCACAAATATTGCTACAAACAGTGAAAACTCACTGCTGGTAAATCTATCTTGGCATGCAAATTCAGCACTGGTTTCTGAAGATACAAACCACAGAATTACAGAAAATGATTGGAAAATTGGACATAAGACATGGGATTTGTTCAATTTAACTTCAGAATCAGAGCCAGAAATCCTAGCTTTCTTTTAGAGCTAATGAAAAGAAATAGGCATTTTAAGACCATGATTCGTCTGACCTATTTTAGATGTCTGCTCTGAGAGAACATGAATTGGGCCTTTAGAGTCAGCCTTCACCGACTCTAAAAGGGAGCCCTAAATGATGAGCAGACTTGCAAGCGTGCACATTTAATCATCTGAAATCCACCTTAAAAATATGGTTAAAATCACAGCCAAGTGACCCGGGTGTGACCACCCATTGGCACTGTTATGCACTTTGTGCTGCCCAGCCTCTGAACGCAACAGCTCAGGGTGAGATGTCTTCGCTCCAGCAGAAGGCCGGTATCCTCCAATGCCTGAACCACAAAACCTTGACTTTGGGGCACCTACACCTCAGAAAGGAGGATTTTGACAGACAGTTCAGGTAGATTTATCTGCAGTGGTCTAAGCTGTTGCCCCCTGCCCCGTTCCCCACACCCTTACAAGGGATGTCAGCACTGGCCACAACCTGGTGCTGCAACTGTCTTAGTCCATTGTGTTAGCTCAAAACCCCATAAAAGAAGTTTTCTTCTTCAGCCTGTAAACTTGAGCACAGAGACACTAGCACATGTCACATTCTCCTCTAAGGCAGTAATTTCCAGCCAGCAAGCAAGGCAAACATCTGGGACACCCACATTTTAAATCACAGCAGTTAAATCTGCCAGAGCTTGTCCGCAGGAGTGCTAAATCACCGGCGTCATTTCCAGAGGTACCTGGGTTTTCTTTGGGAAGCTGCTGTGAAATCTCTGAGTGGACACAGAGTTAAGAAATTCTCCCTTGGAGAAATTTGTAATATTGTCCAGTTCTTGTATCCTTAACTTCCTTTCCTCAAATCAAATCTGTCCTCCAGAGGCTTTCCTTCTCTTACAGTTGTTCTGAGCGTGCCAATGTTTTCATTTTCCCTTCCTCTCACCCTCACAGAAACTTCCCTTTGCAAACATCCCGTCAGCCTGGTTGGGGGCCAGACAGGCTTCTGCAAGTAACTGTTGTTCCCTTATGCAGGTTGGCACTTTTGCTTAAGAAGAGAGTCTCTAAATCAAAGCCAACAAACACTGAAGGAAGTAGCAAACACGTCTTGGTGTCAGTAGCACCTGGATCTGTGCTTTAACTCATTACAGATCTACAGAAGCACCAAGATTTCCCAGGGAGTAGGACAAACGTAGCATGAGAGCTTGCACACAAGTTTCTTGTATCTTCTCTGTGGCCAAGAGGGGATTAGGGTCATCCTCCCCACAGAGAGAAAAGCAGCTACACTCCATTTTTCACCATCTTGTGACAAATGTCTCTTGGTGAACACCTGCATAAGCGTCTTCATATACAACAAAATAAATCTTGACATTGCTTTCAGAACAGGCTTTAAAACTTGCACATCACAGTTCATGCAAAAATCATCCAAACCTTGAAAGCTTTTTTTTTTTTTCCAAATCATCATGATTCCAACCCTTTCTTGGGATTTTTTTGTCCTGTCTCGTGGGTGGCATTCATGGTTTGTCAACACTGCCAGGTTACTAGTGTGGTGAAGTGATCTCATGTGACAAGTACACATCAGTAAGTAGACAGTAGGAGTAATGACACCAAAAATCTCAACCTAGTACTTGAGAGCTGTGGTGGTTTTTTACTACAGTCTCCTAGAATTTGGCTAACTGTAAGGTAGTCTCATCCAATACCAAATTTAAGTGAAACCCAAACCCAGGCATAGAGAACGTTTCAATTTCTCTCTCCTCCTCTTTTTTAACTTCTCATTATTATTTTTGCAAAACAGTGGGAAATCTTTGTCTTGCTGGCAAATCTTTTTGGTTCCCAAACTTTCCAGTGTAAAATAGCCATTTCTGAAGAAAGCAAAATAATTTCCATGAAGACATTAATTTTATCAGAAAAAACCCAATTTCTATTAAAAAAAAAAAAAAAGTTACGATCATTTTCCACCAATCCCAGTGATTAGATCCGTGTGGAGAAAACCCAAATGTATCACAAGCAAGCTCAGCGCCACAGAGGTATCTAATTAAGGGGCTCCATTCCTCTGGTGCTTCTCTTCCACAGTTTCACTGGGATTAGGTGTTCACTGCTCATCTAGCACATTGCATTGCAATAAGCTCTTCCACCCACGCTGACGGGCTGCTTTCCAGACCTTGTTGGAGCTTACCTCTAGAAATTTCCCTCACGTGACCTATCTTTTCACACTTCTGCCTGTGATGGGAAGAGCCAGCATGCTCCAGCTGTTCTCACAACCATGGGCTCCCAGGACTTCCCCATGGGGAACGTAACCAACACCTTGTCACTACTACAAAATGCAATTTGGAGGCTTGCACAAAAATTAGCCTGTGATCCCTTAAACACTTGTCCTGAACTGGGGCTTCTGTTGGCTTCCACATATGGCCTGCAGAAAGCTGCCCTGCCAGCTCAACTGCTTGGGCAATAAGGCCAGGGAGAAAAAATGTCCCTGGACCTTCATCTGGTTCTGTTCCCTTCACTATCCTGCTGGCATAGTAGGTGCTCTCATTTTCTTTTGCAAAGATTATTAGCAAATTAGTAAGGTGGAGGGAATTACCAGAATCTCCTGAACAACATGCTTGTCTCCCTGCCCCACTCCTGGAAGATGGCTTATGGTGCTGTGGAGAAGAGGGCTTGTGGAATCACCTAAGTCAAGCCCATAGGATCTGAACTGTTACAAAAGTTATCTTCAGTCCTAAGAAATCCACACACCTGTTATCAGAGAGATTAGCTGCTCAGATCAGGAGCTATCCATATTTTCTGTCTCAAAAATGCACACCAGGTCCTGGGATTGTCCCCCATTTTCCAGATGGGGAAAAACAGAGCATCCCCGGAACCCTGACTGCTCTTTGGCTGGTGGCAGGGATGAAAAGGGCTGCACCCAGCCCTTGTCCTGGCAGTGGGAGTGCAGGGAGACAGCGAGGGCCAGACCCACGTGCTCCCGTGTCCTCCCAGCCGGTGTGCCCTCTCAGACTGCTTGGAGGGGCCATTTCTCCACACACGCACTCTCTTCAGGGTAGACCTGGAAGTTGCCTGCAGCTGCAAACCCCAAAACGAGAGTTCTCTAAATCATTTTCCATCTTGAAAAGATGAGTGGGTTGCACCCACATGTTATTTTCTCAGCACCTCTCTTGACACTGTTGGGGCAGGCATCTGAAGATCTGGAGCAACCTCCTCACTCAGCTTACTGTTTCTTCTAACGACTAAGTTTGATAAAGATTTATACTGGTAAAGAGAATTATCTGTTAAAATGTCACAAGGATAACCCCTTCTAGTTGCTACACCTAAGACACACAAAAAGAAAAAAATAAATTGCTAACGAGCGATTTCATGGTCAGTGGCAAAAACATATTTCTTCCCAAGCTGCTGCAAGCGTGAAAAGCCTAGGTATTTCTCATCCATTTACAATGGCTGAGTAGCAGGCAGGGAAATTTTCTGCGCAGAATGAGTCATTCCAGCTCAAAGACTTTAATAAATGTCAAATAAGCTGCTGTCCCCGCCAGACACGCGGCAGAGCAGCTGTAGTACCTTGCTACCGCGGCTGCCTGCAGTGGGTGGGAGGGGAGAGCTTCGGGGGCAGAACTGGAAAGCAGTTCTGCACAAAAGCAGTGTCAGGCTCAGAATGAAATTTCTTGCCCTATCTACACCAACAGCCTGTGGGAACCTGCTTGTGGAAACAAGCTGGCGTTACTTCTTGGCATGGTTTTAGAGGAAACTTTTCACTGAAGTCTTGGAAAACCCCGACACAAAAAATCTGTTCCTTAGTCACTCTAGTTATTCAGAACGCCACGCTTCATATATACGCCTTGCTCTTAATCTGTAGTCACACTGAAAGCAAAAGTAGCAAACCAAAATTAACTCGCTCATTAATTAGGAGCCATTCTGGGATGTTTGAGGATGAGTAGTCTTTGACAGGTACTCAGCTCCTGGGACAAAGCCAAAGTATCTTTATACACATCTCAGGCTAAAAGCAGCAGAAACTCACCTTCTGAAAGTGTTAAAAGTGATGATCTCTCTGCAGAATAATGAGACACGGATAATAATCAAAGGAAAGGTTGGATCCTTGAAGTCCCTTCCAACCTGGTATTCTGTGATTCTATAAGGCCAATGTCCTTACAAATATTTCATTATACATTACGATGGAGACATGAAAAGAAAACAGTGATGGCTCAGAGTTTGAGGATGATCTTTAAGCAGTCAGCAATTCACAAAGGTCCATCTGAAAAATGGGCATATTCTTTGAAACATATTTGGGGGTAGTAGCTATATCCGGATTTAATATTTGAAAATGCAGTAAAATTCTTAACTTTTTGATCACTGCATGTTTTGTGCCCCCATCATCTCCCCTGTCCTCAGCCAGTGTTGCACTACTATTAATATTCTTCATTTAATACTTCTCTACTGAGTAGTTGTCATAACTAGTCAGTATACTTTTTTCCTTTTGTTAATGCATAAAATGTGAAAAAATATGCCTTGTTTCCACTGTTAATAAACCCCATCACCCTCATGTGGTGTTGCTACATCAGCCTTCAAAGAAACACAGCGCCAATTTTACTACCTATAACAATTTGTTCCCTGTGACTAGAGCTAAATAGGTATTTAGCCAGCATCTAGAGTGAGAAAAGTGCAGGGAACAAAGGTTGTAAACGTCCTCTCTCTAAACTAACTTCCTTGGGGATTGGGTAAGTTCATACATCTCTCTTCACCATATACAAAGTATAATGCATGTTCCTCAACACCACAGGAAAAAAAAGAAGTTGGGATTAATGTTTGTGAAGTTGGTGGAGCACTACACAGGCATCATAAAATGAGTAAGTCATAAGGTCTGGGGAGTCCTTAATTCTTCTCTTCCTCAGAGAAAAAAGACACATTTTACTCGTAAACACTCCTAGAATAGAAAATAAATGTTAGAACAAGTTTTCTCTGGAAATCTCTGTATCTCCCTCTCTTCCCATCTTGTCTAATTTCTACACTGTTCCGACATGTTAACCTCTATAGCCAGCAGGTAGACCTGGCAGAAGATGAACCATCCACCAGAAAAACATACTGTTAGTGAGTCCCTGGTAACATACAGCTAAAAATATGGCAGGATGTTGCAAAATTCACCTACCACATGCCAAAAAAAACCAGAACATAGTCAATATAGCAATTTTTGTCCTTACTGATCTTATTTGTCATCTTATTTTCTATAACTTTAGGTTACCAGAATGGCAGGCACTAACTCAGCAGGCTTTGGCCAGGCATCACCCTCTGGCACAGCGCATCTTGCTGGCAGGAGCAGCAGCTCCTGGCTCTGGGCAAGAACAAATGTTTGCAAAGGAGAAGACAACCCTCATCCCACCACCTTCCCAGGGCAGGGAAGCCTGCTTGACCTCCACATTTTGTAAAACACATTGTAGCCCAAGGCACAGTCTTGGTTAGCACAATTACTGGGTGAGGTCCTGTGGCTTGCATTACGGTGGAGATAAGATGAAATAGCCTCAGTCTCCAGGCCTGAAAAGATATTAAAGGACAGGATATTTCTTCTCTCACCGTTTTCAGATGTTTTCCACTGAACCTCTAGTTTGAGGGAAAGGCCAAAACTAGAAAGTCCTGTATATTAGTCCATTACATTGTTTCAAGAAAAGACAGGTTTAAACCCAAACCCTCCCTTCCCCACAAAGACTGGTTTGGGAGCCTCATTTTTTCCCCTGTTCCTAGTCACCACAGTGTTTGGTACATCTCGTAGTTAAAAGCATTAAATACCTCGTTACCATAAATAACAAAATCACTTAATTTTTTTACATAGCTGGAACATAATTGTATTTCTCAGCTCTCATGTTTGCACTCGAATGAAAGTGAGACAAGTGTTTGTGATTCTGGTAACCCAATAATACTACAGACTAGGTGCATAATGAAAAATTGCTGCATTGACCATGTGCTGGCTTTTGTCATTTACAATAGTTTTGTTCTGATTGCTGTGAATGAAAATTAACTCACTGAAAAATAAGTTCAAAACCTTTCATGCATGTGAAACTTTACCCATTGCTAGTAAGTATATATATTAGTTGTAAGGATTAATGATTTGCTGACTAAGGTGTTGCTTTGGCTGACTTGTTAAACAAAATGCTTGGCATGTTTTGCTGATTCATCTCTTTCCCTCCTTCCAGATGATATTCTCAAATGAATATGCAAATTGTGCTTTCTTTTACAATTCCCAGTACCTTTTACTGAAGATTTTTCACTTCCAAACCTCAAAAAGTTTTTTGTTTGCTTGCAATATGCATCATGACTTCCTACAAATGGTATAAAATTTAAGGACAAAGGAATTTTCAAGAAATAGAAATCAACTTAGACAGAAGGTCTGTGTGGAATAATCTGTATTTGACATTAACATATTATACATCTCTCGCAAAACATTACAAAAATCATAGTGAGGAGCAATTGGTGTGCTAAAAAAGTTAATTTCTGGGAAAAAAAATGCACAAAGGCATCATCAACTGTCAGCCCAGCATATAGGTCATCCAGATTTTTCAACTAAGTGAATGCATTTCATTTTTACTAATATCAGACTTGCCCTGACACTCTGCTGGGACACACCACCAGAGTTTTCAATCCAAGGTGGTTAAATGCCAATAGCAGAGTTGCAGTGCAGAAGGCGGAGGTCAGGTTTGGGATAGAAAGGTGTCAGGCAGCCCTTGTACCTCCTGTCTTGCAGAGTAGACAGCAAGGGGAGGACAGAGAGTGGCACGGAGGGGACACTGACCCCCTTCGCATGGGTTTGAACAGGGGCAGCATAACACTAATTTCTAGCATGCGTGGTGAGATGTCGTCTAAATGCCATGATGGGGATGTTGACTAGGCTCAAGTTCCCTGGGGGAAGACAGAGTCGGGAGGAGATGAGCCTCTGGTCCCGATGTTCAAAGTGGCATGGGCATGTCCTGTCACAAGAAGAGGGAGCGCACAGGGGGATGGGTGGGCAGCCTCCCTCAGAGCCTGCATCTGCCTGGGAAGGTGGGACGTTGTCACCTCAAGGCAGATGTGGAGAATTTCAGCCTCTACAGCATGACCACAAGTTTCAGCAGCTTAGCATTTTCCCCTGTTTTTAATTTCACTCTTTGAATGGGAGATTCAGCTGGACGGACAGAAAGTCAGGGACTAGGACATCTGCTATGAAGAGTTGAGTCCTAGAGAGGATGAAGGGTTGTTAAATGCCAATAGCAGAGCCGTGCCGTAGGAGACAGAGGTCACCTTGAACCCAAAATGTTTTCCAGGAGATCAAAACAGAGATCTTTTAGAGGACAAATAAGAATGCAAATTTTCTTTCCCTACCTACCATGAGAAACATTTTTTAAACCCTTTCAAAATATGTTGGTCTATTTATTTTCACTGTTGTCTTTTCCTGAGGAGGTGACCTGTTAGCCAGTCTGCTTGCAGATAAGGGTCTGGCAAAAAGTGCTCTCAAGCTACGAGGAAACCTGTGGAGCCAGGTTTTGGGCCAGGGTGCTGAGATGGCAACAAGGAGGGAGCAAGAAGAGCATCATCACAACTCTCTTTATAAATTAGTGCAAACTGCAAACAACAGTGGCATGTCTCCTGCTGTGATTAGACACAGAGAAAAGTGATTACCTCCAGCCAGCCAGCAAGTAGAGGTCTGATGAGACAGCCCAGACAGCACCCAGCATGTCAAAATTACTCGCTCCAGCTTGGTGTGAACACAGTGGCCTGTACAGTCCTGTTCCCACAAGGATAAAGTCAGCTGAGAAGCCTGCGAGTAGGACACGTGCCACTGTGTGACAGCTCTCTGGACACCAGTGCCCTCCCCTGGGGTTTGGAGGTGCTGAGATGTGCAGGTTCAGAGCTGGGGGACCCCAACCCAGCAGCCTGCTGAGCAAGAGAAATAACACAGACAACAAGGAGACAGGTTGACCTTGGCTAAAAGGCCTGCTGATGAAGAGTTAAGCTCCTCAAAGAGGAAACTAAAAATTATTTTCTTAGCGATAGAGAAATATGTGAATGCGGGACAAAGATGATAGGGAAAGATATGCCAATGGACAGGACCTTAGCGGCATGAGAAAAGATACAGTGGGGGCAAAAAAAAAAAAGGATTGCAAAGATGTTTTGAGACACGGGAATGCATCTACTGGTAAAAAGAATGTAGATATGAAGACTGCTTATTTTAGAGCAAAGATAAAGACAGAGATGACACAAAGCTCATTTGATTTTGTTTTGCTTTGGATCATGAGCAATGATTAGAGATATACTGAGTAATGAATGATGGCTTGAGGTCAACATTTGATTAGGCTGAGATCTGTGAAGTCCTCATCACTGGCATTTCTGGTTTCTGTCCATGATCATAGAACGACAGAGAAGATGCCACCTATTTGAAGAAAAGAGATCTTTCGAGCTTAGTCAGGCCTTCTCCTGCCTAGGGAAAAGCTGTTGTATTCACCTCTGACAGATGATTTTCAAACTCATTCTGAAAAATCACCGACAAGATTTAGTAATCTCCTAGAAAACTGTCCCAGTCTTTGCCTATCGTGACATGAGACAGCATATTTGAAAAAAAAAAAAAAAAGAAAAAAGAAATAACTCCTCCAGCTATTTCCTCAGTAATATTTCCGTGCATTGTTAGAACACAAAGCACAGTCAATGAAAATTAAATGGGTCGCTTAATCTTTTAAGATAAGAACAAGAAAGTTTCTAATTAAATTTCTTACCATCAGGACTTCCGAGCTTCTCTTCTGATTTATTGAGGCTCTGTTCCCTCCAGACTCTCTGATATACAGAATTTCAGGAAGAATGATGTCTCCAGGATGAAGCAAAGGTGAGGTGATTTTTTGATGGGAAGCGAATATCAGCAATAAATATAGGGCATCTGCTGCTGCTTCTTAACATAACCCTTTCTGAGAGGCTGCATAGATTTTGCATTTCCATAATGGAGATATATTTTTTCAATTTAAAGTCTTATGCAAGTGAAATACCGCTTTCATCAATGATCGCAGTAGGAAATCAATTCAGTATTACACGTTCTGAAATAGATCCCATAAATTGCCTTAGCTCCTTGATTGCAATGCAAGTCTGACAACCCCCACAGCTGAGGCTCTGTCTCTCTATTTAGATAGTGGATGGTATTCTGACTGCCACCTTATAAAAAGAGCAGGTGAGCTGGCAGTAAAGATAAGACTGAGAGAGATCTGCTGACATCAGATTGATACAGACATTTCTTTCTTGATAGCATTTGATTTTCAGAGGCTCTTGAGAATATAGAGTTCAAATCTCTGAGATTCATGATGTACTGTTCTATACAAGGTCATTCATGTCACTGAAAACTTTATGGGCAATAGCTCTTGCCATCAGATAGCATTCAATATGTGCAAACACAGGCTGAAAGCTACATTTATTTTTGGCTGTAACATTGCAGGTCCAGTCTTATGAACTGCTGGGAGCACCATTTATCTTATTTGTGCTGAATTAATCTTAAAAAAGTACAGGAAATGATAGACCTATGTCTCTGAGAGGGAAGCTGTCATGGTGAAATTAAGGGATTAGCATCAAACCAGAGAGGCTGCTGTTGCTGGAGCAGGAACAGGAGCTCAAAGGCTGCTGGAAGCCAGTCCCACATTCAGGCTCCAGCAGGCCAGTTACCCTTGACAGTGAAAACTGATACCAGCATGCATAGCTCATAATGAAACCACTACATCTCGTAGATTGAAATTGTATCATCAACCTGTGAAGTTGACCTAAATGGAGACAGGCTCCTCCTTTTAACTCTACTTCCCATTTTACTACAACTAGTGAAACACCATTGCCTGTCTCATGGCAGAAGTTTACCAAAACTTGGGTCTGAAGAAATATTTCTCGCCTCAGAACAAAATCCACAGGAAAAATAAACAAACCTTTACAGAGCCACGCAGGCATTGCACCAGCCACTGGATCACACATTTCTCAGCAAAAAGAGGTGCATATTTTTAGGTCTTCTGTGTCCAAGCTAATAACCCTGATGATATTTAAACTAATATCACAGTGGGCAAAGTCATACTACTCTAAAAATCCCTTCTCCCAGGGAGGTAATGAAAGCCTCTAGAGCAGGGGATGAGGGAGCAGACAAGCCTGCAAACTTCTCCCGGTGAGCAATATTCAACCAGGAGAACATTTAGGTAATGCACAACCATCCTTAGGGGCCTTGCTTCTCTCCAGCTCAACAGTGCGAGGACTTATCTGGAGAAATATCAAAGCACGCAAAGCCCAAAAAAGCAGCAACTCATTCCTTTGCTTTTCTTTAAACCTTGCAAAGGCCAGACATTGAAAGCTGACCTCCTCTTCCCATCAAAACATTCGCAGTTCTGTCCTGGAATTAAGCTATGAAAAATTATTCATGTAATGAACACGGCCAGATGTCAGGTGATACAACTTAGGAGGGATTTTTTTTAGAAGAGATGAAGGTTTTTTTAAGACTTTCGCACATTTTTGTAGGCTTACTCCAAATTCCTGCAGCTGCTTTGGTAACATCACTTGTACTTCAGAGGACAAGATGTGTTAGTTTTGGGGGCAGCGGGGCTCAGGGCGAGGGGACGTAAAGTGGTTGGACAGCCAGAGCCTGATGGAAGTTGCTATGACTCCACCAGACTATAGGAAAGAGATGGCAAGGTGCAAAGTCAAAGTTGACAAAAGATGTGCAATATATTATACAGGGCTGATGCTGGGCACTGAAGGCTTTCATTCTCCCACTAGTGGAAAAATAACAGCCCCTACCTTGATTTTGACTGTGAGATCGGACAGACAAGAGGAGGAAGCTGCACAGATACTACACGAATAAATAATAGTAATATAACAGAATAAATCATAGTAATTATGTAATAAATACAACACTAAATGCAGGGGAAATCTCTGTGTGTATCTGTGGGTGGGTGGATGTTGCCTGTGCACCTGCAAACACATGTCAAGTGAGCTGTTCGTGTACTACAACTTCTCACGCTGGTGTAAGTGGATTTGGAAACAGACTGAGGCAACTGTACCCATAATATCATTCACAGTGAAAAGGTGTTTTCAATTTGCACTGTCACATAGCAGCTAATGTTTGTTATCTACAGCAGACAGTAAATGATGTCTTTGATTGTTTTTCTGTGATATAATAATTTCGGAGTAAAAAACCCATTTGTTCCTCTTTCTTTTCCGGTGTAAAGATAGTCACAGACTTATCGATAAAGAAGAAAGTTCTCAAGTGGCTCAGGCAGGTGCAGCTTGTGGACTGCATAGAGGCACGACCGACCCAGATGCTTTCTGATGGACAACCGGCACAGCTGGGCAAGGCTAGCAGGACCTGGGGGGGAAAAAAGGCAAGAACAAGCACCCCCAACCCCACCACTGGTATAAGTCAGAAAGCAGCAAACACCAGCAAGACTTGAAAATCAGATCAAGCACTACACAATGACTTGCTACAGTCAGAGAGAGCTACATACATTGTTGTTCATATTTCATTTACGTTGTCAAAGTTGGTTCAGTGATTTGAAAACTATGAGCACTAAAAACCTTTTTCTGCGCGCACGGTTAGGCTTTTCTACATCTTTTCTTGAGCATATACTTCAAATACTATAAATGTTTCTGCACTGGAGAGAGAGCATCCAGACATATAGCCTTTGCTCAGGATATAAGACGGCTCCCAGCGGTGTTGTGAGGATAAGGACAAGAGGGATTATGGGGAGCTGCGGAGGTGCTCAGTGTAGACCAGCCATAAATACAGTTTGTCCCACTGGTGTCTCAGTAGGTACCTGCACAAGTAGTAACTGCAGCTTAGGCTTTTTTATATGACCACAGTGTCTCTGGGTATTTATGTATGTCAGTCAGTCTACCAGCGCTCCTCAAAAGAATTTCTTAATGTGTGTCATCCAATTTTAATTAAGTCTGACTGAAAAGAAAACTTCTTGAAGATAGAAAGTCTTGAAAAAAGTTTTGAAAAAAAAGGCACCGAGGTTAAAAAATAAAATTAAAAAAAAAAAAAAAAGAATAAAAAGATGAAAAAAAGTGAGAGGCCTTTTTGCCTTGGGAGAAAGGTTGCCACATGTGAAAAACTCCTGTCAAACATCAGAGAGTCCATGGGTAGGAAAGCTGTCGGAAGACTCATCGGCACAACAGTGAGGCCAGCTTGGGCAGTGGCTTGCAGAGCACTGCACAGGGTGGTACTGCCCCGGTGGCTTCCCCACAGGGTGACCAGCCAGATGCCCCCAGTCCACCCCACCGCAGGTCAGGTAAGGGGCACACCAGGCACAAAACCATTGGAAATGAGGCTCGATAGTTTCTGCAACCTCATCCTTGCACATGCAAAAGCAGCTTGCTAGTGAACATGTCCCTGCCTCCCCTTCGCTCTCCTCTTGCTGGAGCTGCTCCAGGTTGAACCTTTATGCCTGCTCAGAGGCGCTCAGTTTTCGAGCCCTGTCTCAGCCCTGCCCCTCCAGTTTCTGGCCAAACGGTAGTGATCAGTAGCAATGTTTGGCAAGCAATGGGTAGAGATACGTGCTTAAAAGCCTGTCCTTATATCTTCTAGGTAAGCTTCATAATCTGTACTTTTACTAGAGGAAAATTTAGGAGCCTAAACAGGCTGATAATGTCCCCTCTGAGAAGAAATTAATTAAAAAAAAAGTGATACATAGAAACAAGCATTTGTACTACTGTCACTGGAAGCGAAGAAAGAAGCTACTATCTCCCAAAGCAGTTAGGAAACCAGAAATATTTTATATTTCACAGGATTTCAAAGCTAGGAAAAGGAGCAATTAAAGGGAGCCACCTAAGTAAACACAGCAGAAAAGTCAGGGAGTATAAAGAAAACTCGTCAGGATAAAGGTCCTTGTCAGGACCCCCAGGATTCCCTGGGGTGCTTATCTCAAACAGAAGGACCCCAGAAAACACAGAAGTAGTAGGTGAGAAGGGCAATTGTAGATTTTAGATATAGCAAAATATCTGAAAGTGGGACTAAAGGGAAAGGTGAGGAAAATGAGGAAACTTCATTTCTGAAAATCAAAGAGCCAGCAGGAGCTGAAGTGCCCCTATAGTCCCTCTGACTGTAAGGGACAAGAGGGTGACAAGCTGAAAGTGGAAATTAAAAAGAAAGTTCAGGAAGAAAAAGTTATTAATATCGGGATATTTCTTTATGTACACAAACTCTCATTCACACAGGGCAACTGGAGAAGGACAACTGCAAGCAGTGCCTTTGCTCACGCAGCCTGCCGTTGCTGGGCCCTGAACATCTCCGATGTGGGGACAGAAGTCACAAGAGGTGAGAGGCATTCACGCTAACATCCTCCCAGAAGGTTTTAGACATGACAAATGAAAGCTCTGCATGAAAAGCCATGCAGAAAGGGAGCAGGACAGGAGGATATTAAGCCAATGTTTCATTTCCTCCATAAAACTCACCTCTGTGCAGAGGGCCAGCACAAAGCCTGTGCGCAGCATTGACAATATTAATTTACCATCCAAGAGCTATTTTGCAGCTGGGAGCAGGCTCTCCATGTGCATCATGCTTTGCTCCTTGGTAAGGAGCGAGCAGGCTTGGGAAGGTGGTACACTGCCTGCATGGGGGACCACCATTCACCCGCTGTCTCAGACAGACCCCGGGGGGGTACAGACTGACTAACAGGGTACCGGTGTGCTGGGAAACACAGAGGTTAGAGCAGGGGGGACACTTTATTCAGCCTGTCCATATCCCAGCGATATTGCTGTTGGATGCATCAAGTTTTGGCTGTGTGTGTTGCAGGTGAAAATGGCACAAGAGGTTCTAGATTCATTTCTGCTCAGAAGTTTCTTCCAGGAGACTGGAAAGATAATTAATTGTAGGAAGGCTGAAAGTAAGCTGCAAAGGGCACGGCTGGTCTGTGCTGGGATTGCAGCCCCAGGAACCGCATAGAAGAGCTGCATGCCATGGAGCCAAAGAGTCACCCGGCAAATAGCTCTGCTTTCTCCTGGGGACCAAGGGCACAGACACTGGTGGCGTTTTTTCTGCAGGAAGCGGGACATTGAGCCATGGTGCTAGGTTGAACACAAACATAAATATGAATAAACTCACAGACCAGTTTTTAATCCTTAGAGTCCTGATAGGTAAATATGTATAATTCTCCTTCGCTAGACAGGACAAGGAAGCACAGAGCAACTGACCAATTTACCCACTAAAACCCTAACTCTTGGTGGCACATCTAGCAACAAAACAGAAATCACTTGCTCATTTCTGTGTCATGTGCTGCAGGCTTGAAATTGGTAGAGAAGCCAACAGAACTTATATAGAGCATTACTTATAAAAGCAATTAAGAAAATGTACTTAGCTAAGGGAAACAAATACTTAACAAAAGAGAAGAAGAAAGGAATCCGTTACCTTCCCGAAGCAGAAGCGCCTGCTCCACTTTGCTGTTGGGTACGGCGAGATCCAGGGGACATTTGAGTTCAGCATTTCTGCATTTCATGTCAGCACCGTAGTCTGTCAGCAGGACGACTACCTCCACGCTGGATTTCCTTGCTGCCGCGTGGAGCGGGGTGTCTAATCGCTTCCCCATGTTAACGTTGGCTCCTTGAGCGAACAAGAGTGCATGGTTAGATCTGGGAGCCAGTAGGAATGGGCCGAACCCGCATCACGCAGGCTGGTTTCCACCAGTGGCCTCAATAAATGCAGGGGATGGATGGCACGCAGGCCTCCCTCATTTCTCTCAACAGCAGCAGTGTGAAACTCAGCAGCTCAAATACCTCCTATGTCATTGTCCTCTGAGCCCCCGAACCCTCTCTGCGATGGAGAGAACTGAGCAGCTTGACCTTCAACCCAATAAATGTTCAAAGCCTACCATATTCTCTGTAAATGTGTTAATAATATAAAATCTGACATAGATTATGTCAGATTACTGACGTGAAAAAAGTAAACCCTTCCGGTATCTCATTGCAGTAACTCCGGGAGCACAGCAAGCCAAAGGCTTGCCCTGGGCTCGCCAGGCACAGCAGGACCACACTTTGAGCAGGGGTAAGTCAGCTAATGTACACTGACAGCAAAAATTTATGCTAGCCCATAGGCTGTGCCTGGGCCTGCAGTGATTATTCTTTCAAGCAGCTTTACTGCTGTCTTCATCATCCACTGAGAAGCAGGTGAAGTTAATGCTTAGTATGGCAGTTTATCATAATCAAGAGTTCATTTTAGTCACCAATATTAGCCAGCATTGTCTGCGCTTCCTGTCATCATTCTAGAAAACTAAAAGTATTTTATTTTCACACTCAGACTGTCTCAGGGAGGTGTCTGTCATTACGTCTTTTTTTTTTAATGAGAAAATCGTAAGTTCGTCATGACTGCAACTGAAATTTTTAATAGCCTGGAATGAATGTCACAGTCTCGAGCTGCTCAAACATCTCTTGTGGAAATAACCCATGATTTTTTTCGTGGAGAGGCAGCCCAAAGAGACCAGCTGACTCACACCACCACAGCTTTCCCCCGGCCCTTTTTCCAGCTGTACCTAGCTCCAAAAGTTTCTTGACACAGTCTGTCCTCTGGTACGTGCAAGCCACGTAGAGCGGGGTCCCGTGCTGCAGGTCTTCTTGGTCAATGTCAACCTCATGGGCCAGAAGGATTTCCATGCACTCCCTGTGACCTGTGAAGAAAAGAAAAGCTGTCACTGAAGTGCTGCAGAGCAGAATACACCCAAGTACAACAAAAGAGGCAGAAGAGCTGGGAATAAGCTGCGATTATTTATCTGTACCAGTACAGACAAGTTTGAGGTTTTTTTAAAAAATATTTTAACATCAATAGAAGATGTATTCCTCAGTTATTGTTAGCTTCACTCACAGCCTGAACGTTACCTCTCTTGACCGCTTCATGAATGGGTGAAGCAAGGTGGTTCCTGAGCTGCGGTTTGGCTCCAAATTCGAGCAGCATGTTGACACAGGCCACGCTGCCACTGCAGCAGGCGTTGAATAGAGGAGTGATCCCATCGATGGTGACTGCATTGACCTGGAACAGCAAGACATGCTCAGCATAATCAGGTTTAAGAGGAACGCCCTTGCAGCATGCCTTGTGTGCACACCAGAAATGCACCAGAAAAAGACGCTTGTCTTGTTTAATTTCAGAATTGATTTTGTTAACAATTTTCAGAGTTATATGCTGTGGTACAATGTATATAACATTCTCCTTTGAGGTCTGCCCTCTTTCCCGGACAGCTGGTGCCATAAGGCAGTGACACTGCCTGCTCTGAACGTTCCTCCTAGAGTTGCTCAGAAAACACAGATTTCAGTATTTTTTTTTTTATGTGGAGAACTTGAATATCTTCATGACTGCCTAGTTTGCACCAACCCAAAGCCAGAATAATCTCAGATGCAAATGGCTTTGCTTTTTAAATGAAAACATTTACTTCATGTTTAATACTTCCACCTAAAAACACATTTCCAGTAAAAGAAATTTTCACAGAAACATAGTCTCAATCCTGAAAATAAAAGGAGCTTGAAAGAGCTTGTGTTCATCCGCATGTGTGTGTACATGTGTGTGTAAGAAAGAAGGAATTTCCTTCCTCCACCTCCAATGTAAATACCTGGCAAGAGCCACTGTCCATCATGCTCCACTGGGACAACACAGTCCCTGGCTTGTGCTGTGCACAGCGTCAGAGCTGCTACTAACTACCTAGCAAACACTTTGAAGGCAATTTACGCAGCAAATCTGCATGTCTTTAATTCTGTGGCACACTGGAGAAGAGCAATGGATTATGCAAGCACATGGCATTTTGTGCAGTTTCCAAGGCAGGGAGAAGAGGAAAGAGCTGGGAGAGGAAGGGCTGGGGAAGTCCTGGGCCACGGGGGAAGCTGGAAGATTTAACTACCAGTGCAAGCATAGGAGCTGCATCGCAAAGGGGTCAGAGAACCAGGGTAGAAACACCTTACCTCACACAATTTAACTAGCAAGATATTTTGCCTTTAAAGCAAATAAAGTGATGTTTAAGAATCTACTGAGTTATGCTGAGTAATTCAGCAGCAGATCATCTGCAGCTGATACCTTCCGAGATATCATTTGTTCATGTTCAGTGCTCAAGGCCAGGATGGATGGGGCTTTGAGCAGCCTGGTCGAGTGGGAGGTGTCCCTGCCCAGGGCAGGGGGGTGGAACTAGATGATCTTTCAGGTCCCTTCCAACTGAAACCATTCTAGGATTCTATGATTTGACTTGTTTATGGTGCTGTATGAGTTAACTCCTTTTCTCACGAGGTGCTTTTCCCACCATTACAAGCCAGTCCTTGTCATTTACAGTGGTTCAGTCCTTGCAGCCCTCAGTGGGCTCCGACTGTGCAGCACTCAGTGCGAGGCCACACTCCTCCACGTGAAGCCACACTTGCAGATTAGTCAGGTACACTGGAGGACACAGCCCCTGCTCCTCGGTGCCTCCTCTGCTTGCCCATCCTTGTGGTAAACCACTGAGGGGAACAGACCTGGCTGGAAAACAATCATGACAGAGCCAGAAGGTGGGCAAGTCAGCATGGTATGGGGACATACCAGGTACCACAGCACGGGGGACATCTGTCTGCTCAGATTTTGGAGCCCAAAATGCAGCTTGTTCTTCCTGAAATTGCAAGGCTCCAACTAAGACGCTATTTCAACAGCAGCGTCACTACAGATCCCAGCCTCTTCCTCAATCTGCCTCCCCTCCTGCTTAATTGCTGAAATAAATTATCCCTCATCCTGCACAGGTTCCAAAACAGCCAAAGGAAAGAATTAAAGATACTTTGGGGGTATCTGTATTTGAGACAGATTACAGGCTGCAGCCCTGCAGCCCGGCACTTGCCCTCCGCCTCCCCCCCCTCGTCTCATCGGGCAGATATGGCTGGAGCTGCTGGAGCCACTGGGGGTCTATCAGCATCATTTCACAACAGGGCCAGCGATTCAGGCAAGCTGATAACCAAGGGTAAGCAAGGAGATAAGCGAAGAAGAAAAATGACGTAGTTGGTTTCCCTCTCCGCTGGGCATTAGTTTAACTGGTAAAAGAGGAAAGAGTTGTAGAACAGCTGTTGTGGAGCAAATGGTTTGGTAAAAAAAGGAAATAAAGAAGAGCACAGTAATAAAAGAGAGCAGCAGAGTGACACTTTTTCTCCCAGAAGTTAGACAACAGCCTGTTGACTTTATTTATCAACAGAAAGTGGGGGGAAAGCAAAAACCAAAAAACATCAGAGCTATATACTGTACCTATAGGCTGATTTCTTATGAAAGCAACGGGTAGTTCAGAGAGGATTCTCTGAGTTATAAAAGGCAATGCCGTTAAAATAAAAAAAATCAAGTAAAACTGAGCAGAAAGGGGTTTTCCTTTCATCTTTCTAAGGGATTTAAATTTGGCACACAGTTTAGGAAGTTAACAAAAGCATTTTCTTCTGCAGAGGTTAGCATGGATTCCTGTTTTGAAGTTGCTCAATTTCTTGCCATATAAATTGTATGTGAAAACCCAGCTGAATGAAATATATTCTTTTATATTTCATCCATTCTTGTCTTTCCATTTTTAACATGTATTCTACCTTATCTGGGGGAAATGTCATTTTATTAGGATACAAGCTGTTTCATTGCTTCAAGCACATCTATTTTTACTTACGTGAAACTCCCAAACTATGCCATGGAAAACTAGAGGCAATTCCAGTGATCATTGTGGTGGTGGGGGACAGGGATAAACCATTTTCTTCAAGGTCACTTTCACCTAGCGTCTCTCATTCCTTTTCCATCAATCACGACTACGTTTCACATCCAGAGGGAAAATAAAACAGAGTAACGGGGTGGCCCAAGCAGCCACTGGGGGAAGGCAAATCCATCACCCACAGAAACAAAGCACCATTTTATTTCTCCCATTTCTGTCTGAGATGCCCCTGTCCATCCACAGCCTGGACATGCCACAAGAGCAGCGGATGCAGGCACCACCCGTGCTCCAGGTGCCCGCATCCCCGCCGGCATCCCCAGGACTCACCTGAGCACCATTCTCCAGCAGCACCTTCGCGCAGGCGACGTGGCCACCCAGGCAGGCCTCATGGAGAGCTGACACACGGTCTGTTGTCACCAGGTTCACGTTGAAACCCTGCAACGCGGGGTGAGGGGCGTGAGGGGGAAGCCCTGCCCGAACCACGCGTCTCCCCCGGCACCACGACAGGGGAGAGCCGTGCTGCTGGGTGCATGCCCAGGTCACAGGTTGGATTAATGCTGTTCAGAGCTGCGGTGCTCGCCCCCAAAGACGGCAGCTGGCAATAGGGTTAAAGAGGAAGCAAGGACAAGTCGTGCCTTCTATTTCTAGTTCTTGACAATGTATCATCAATTGCCGGAAAGACACCGTGTTTCTTTAACTTATAAGGGTGATGTTAACTTCCCTATTAACTCCAGCACCAGGAGCTACAGCTGGTGGGATTCACCAGCCTCTGACATAGGTATCAGGAGCTCAGCTGGAGCCATCGACTCCTTCAGTGAGGAGAAACAGGCACCCTTAGGATATGATTCATCCCATGCTAAAGCAGCTGTTTCTACTACGTCAGATGAATTGTGTCCTAAAAATACTTCCACTGAGTATATGGGGTGATCAGTGTGTTTCATGCAGAGGTGGTGAGTACATGGTAGACCCATAAAATAGATGAGATAAATCCCACCCATGAATCTGTTCCTCTTATTTGACCACCCAGGAAACGTTTTACACTGGAAGCAAGAACTGTGGTTTACGAACACCTCATTACAGGTATTATTCCAAATGACAGTTCTTACACCTATTCCTGTGCAAACATAAAACCGACATAGTCACAAAGGGGAAATCAATTTTCACATGTGTTTTCTCCAGGATGCAGCTAAATCTCCTAGTAAGTAAGAATTCACAGCCATGTGTGAGAACAGGCCTGGAAGCAGCTGCATTTTCCGCTTGATGTCCTGTATTTTGTACCACAGTTGGTCTCCACCTGATGTGTTATAAACTCGGGTGCTCACAAGATGGCAGCAATGCACTTTTTGGTAGGCAGTAGCAAATGAGATGGGCAGAAGTACTCTGTCAGCAATGTAACACTAAAAGTCACTAGTCCCCATGCAGCGAGCATTAAAAGCAATTACTGTAAGACAGAAATTCTATGATAGAAAAACAATTGTTTTTCAGTTACGTGAAAGCATTATTAATGTAAAAGCTCTTGCTAAAAATTTCCCATACATTACATCAGTGCCAAGGGAATAGATAAAACCTTGAAAAAATGCTGAGATTATTCCATTTTCTAGTTGTATAGATGTTTTATAATTGATGAGCAGCATATTCCTTCAAGAGGAACATCTTCTAGATAGTCCAAATAAGAAGAGGAGAGCTATTCTCGATCATTATTCAGATATATATATTGAAAAAAAATTAAATTCAGTCATTGTAAGTGGAAGAATAAGTATTGATAACTTGGGCAAAACAGCAATCTCTTCCATTATGAAATGGAGATCGAGCTATAGATTTTACTATAGCTGTTTCGCAAACACTACTCATGTTAAACCTTGTTTTCAGATGGCTGTAAACTCTTCCCATTTTATCAGAAAAATTAAACTCTTCTTATTCTTCTTTCAGTGCCTGAGCAGGCATTGGTGAGGTCCTGAGCTCTTAAAACTCCAGCGTTCCATCATCCCTTTATGTCCAGGCACCCTCCAGGGAGCAGAAGCCTCACTGGGTTTCTTGAAAGCTATGGTCCTACGGCAGAGACTTCTGACTGGCCCACTTACGCTCTAAAGCATAGCTCCATATTTAATTTTTGGCTACTGGTTTAAGTATATTAGAAGCAATGAGCAATAATCATGCTGCTCCATGAACAGCTTCTTCCCTACATTTATCAAGCTGTGGTGAATCATCTCCAGCTCACTCTCTGTAGACATTGCTGCCTTGATCTGTTTTCATCAGCAAGGACTCGTCCTTCGCTCGTAAAATTAAATGTCTTTGGGCGAAGGAGAAAGGGTGGATTAATTAAATGCTGTATAACCACAACAGCGGGTGCTTCTCCAGTGTGTAACCATGAGGAGTGTATAACCAGGGCATCTAGTGTGTAACAACCACAACATTGTGTGCCCCTCGCTAATAAGATGGTGTACGTTCAGCATAAACGGAGACAGAGAGGGACATAAAACCAGCAAAGCCCTGAATGAATGAGCCCTCTTCCTTATTTTCTCTAGCCTCCATCACTTCCTTTTCCATAAAATCATTTGATATCAGTGCTCAAAGGAAAGAGGGAGCAGGAAATGGGAGGGCAACTGCCTGTAAACAGCAACCTCTTTTAGCTGCCACCATGCCTTGATAGATGCCTGGAATGGAGGCTTTTACATTGCCAGCTCAGCTCCTTGAAGACATTTTCCATTTGAGCTGTGGCCTCACTGGTAAAAATTATTTACCTTGAATATAAAAAGTCTGATGTCCAAGTCACAGAGCTCACGCTCAGGGAATTAGTTTCCCTGCAGTTGTCTTGACTGGGGGGAGTGAGGGGGGGAGAGTTGCTCATTCGTGCCACATGAGGGCATTGAGTTTAAGAAAAGGTGGTAAGGAAGATGGTTGGCAATGCATGAAGAACCGCAACCTGTCCCATTGCAGCTGCCCGCTTTCATATCCAGCTTCTTGTCCTTTCTAGGATATTCTTTCCTCCTCTCTTTCTTTTGCCTGAACTCTTGGTTTCATTTGGAGCAGAGGGTTTCAGGCTCTCTCTTTAGGAAGACTACGCTTGCTGGTTTATAAAGCAAGATGTACTTCTACAGCTTTCTACTGATTTTTTAAATAGCTGATTGGTGTGTGTATATATATATACAGTCCCTATTCTCAAGCCCAGTTTGTATGGTTTGTCGTTGAGAAAGAGCCCAAGGATCATTATTTATCATTCAGCAAGCTACAAGCTGTAACAGCTGTTGCCCTGGGCTTGTCCCCAAAGGCGCACATGTGGAAATATTCTTTATACAACTGTATTTCTTATGGCCTGCCGAAGCCTATTACCAGCTCAGCAACTCACAGATGCAATTCAACAGAAACTATGCTGCTTCCCAACCTTTTCTTTACCTGTGGGCTTTTACCTGGGCAATCAAGGTCTTCAAAGACAGGAGGCGTCCTTGGAAGGCAGCATCGTGAAGAGGGGACCGGTCTGCCCAGCTGCCTGAAACAGCAAACGCGTGAAATGCATTCAGGTAAGCTACAAAATCAGATCCTGGGAGGACAGGGAAGAAACAGCTGCATGTAAATGCAGATCAGGACTGAAATCAATGTGGGATCAACAGCGAAACTGTTTGATAAATTGGTTGCAGCTGAGCAGCTGAGGGCTCAGCACTCCTGAGAAAACCGGCCACTCACTAAGGGACCTAAACAAAAGCTTCTTGACAGAACTTTTAAAAACAGCTAAAAACATGCTTCAGCAAAGACTACAAGTTTAGTGCTGCTGGGATTCACCCAGGGACTTCAGAACCCTGCAATTCTCTTATGCAAAACCATATCAGCCTCCATCTTTCCTAGGGAGCTTTTGTCACAAATTGTATTCCAGCTTCTCTTGCACTTCGTTAAGAGACTCATAGCAGGGAGAAGCGGGAATGGCTTGTCCATCAACTGAATTCTGGCATGTACCTGGCAGTTTTATTTCCTGAACTGACAGTTTCATAAATAACATCCTCCAGCTCAGACTACTAGGTAACAGGTTTCACCCTCCTCCTCACTGAAAGGTTTCAGAAAATACATGGAAAAATAAATTCTGCCCGAGGCTTTACTTTTCTTCCTTAATCATTTTGAGTTGTTGAACTGTTTACACTCCTTCACGTATGCCAGCTTGCCCTTTTTCTTATCTTAATCTATTCGTGTGCAGAGAAAAAAAATAAATCCCTTAGCTTAGCTACTACCTACAAGCATAGTGTGTCAGCCCAGGTTAAATCCCTGCAACTTAAGTGGAGAGCAAATTTACTCGTCCTATATTAAAATTTATAACCATACTGCAATACAGTGTGTAGTTAAGTATTTCTCCAAAGGCCATCTGCATTCAACGCACCACAGGACAGACGCAATACCAATTTTTGCATTCATGCTATGTTGTACTGCAACCCCATGAGCACTGGATTTGAAACACTTGTCCTGTTTAATTTTTTCAGCTATGCTGCACACCAGAGAGACAGGAAAGGGTGATTTATCTCCATTTCAGGTGTTACTCGAGGCAAAGAGAAGTCAATGAGAGGCATGGACGTATCCCTAAGGACTTCAGGCCAAAGAGGCAGCAGAGGTTTCAGCCTTAGTCAAGGGAGTCTCCTTTTCTTACTAGAGAACTGGGATGCACTTCAGTTTATAGGGTTATGGTTTTAACTATAGTTACTACTTTTTTTTCCCATTTATTTAAGGAAATGTTACTGGGCTCCTAAGGCAAAAAGCTGGCATGGCGGGGCAAGCCGTCACAATATCTGACCAGGCTTCTAAGGACCAAGTAGGAAGCACCAGCAAAAATGATGGAAATGGGAACCAAGGAGGGATCAAGAAACATTTTCCTGAAAACACGCAAAAAACTCCACATCCCTCATCATGCTGGTGACTGAAATAGGCAAGATCAGTTCAAAAGTTAGAAGACACTGCAAGTGACAAAACCCAGGGCCTTATACAGCAGGAAGCTTCAGAAGTAACACAAACAACAGAGCTAGAGTGCCTTCTTTAACCTTTTATGCACATAGTCCATAGCCTGTGCAAGCAGATGTGACATGCATGTGTATGCACACACGTGCCTCACCATGAAAACACACGCTGCTGTGTGTTTCCATGCTAGCCACAGCAACCTACCTCCCTGAAACGTGTGGCAAATATAGTTCCCATACAGGACACATCTTCCTTTCACAGTTGTGAGTGACATGCCTGAAGACACTCTGTCTTTTTAAATTTCTACAGGTAAATTAAGCAGCCAGGCTGCTGCTGCTGCTGCTGCGACGCTACTTCACTGCAAAGAGGAAAGGCTGTGAAGCTCCGACTGTAATCCAATACAGTGCCCCAGCAACACACCACATGACCTTATGTTTTGAAAGACTATCCTTAATGGCTTTTTGCAAATGGCAACTTGCAGATAAAAATATGTTGCAGTCTGCTAAACTTCAAGGCAATTCAACAAGAACCTCCATGAAGGAAAAACTGCTGTTTGCTACATGCCTGACTACAATTCATGAAGGCACTTGGAAAAAAAAAAAAATATGATTGGAATAATATTCTGGAGAATAACAAATAAATTAATAAACCCAAGAGAGACATGCCTGTGTATAAATGCTATGTAAGAAATGCTTTGCTGCAGTATTTCTCTTGGCCAGATCTTAACAACTCAGCTTTGGGTGGCCATCTCGCCACCACCCATGTTCTGCTCACGTTCGTGTGCCTGTTCATGGTGGCACTATTCATCATGAAGCAAGTGCCCAACAAATGAGTCACATAAAAATCTCTGATGTCACAGGGTTGATATGAATCTTCAAGTAGGAAAAGATGTTCTCATTAGTAGTAAATTTAAAATACTGTCATTTTAATTAGTGGAATTACCAGGCATGCAAGCACTTGTCTATTCATTATTACAGCAGTGATATGAAAGAGTAAAATCACTCGGGGGAAAAAAAAAACAAACCAAAAAAAATATTACCTACTAAATACAATATATTCCCATGCTGTATATTTTTCAGGGTAATTTTAGCTGTATTCATTTTTATCGTCTGATTTAACAAAACAGGGATTCTTGGCTTGGATTCCTAAAGTCATTAGTTATGCCCTCCTTGTGTCTCCTTTCAGAAAATCAGCGTGCTAAAACTTTTCCCTAAATACTCTCTGGCGGAAAAGGTAGCTGTTTAGTAAAACTGTCTGTAACACCCCGCTAAAGAATGCCTTGCTTCCGAGAACAACCTTTTTGTTTACTGTAGCGCCTTGAGCAAATGTTGTCCTCATTCTAGAGGAGCTGGAGTCTCATATTTTGCACACCTCAATCATGCCAACACATACTGACACCGCAAAGACCCCAGAAGTGGAAGGCACTTCAGGTTAAAACATTCTCCCATGCTTTTAGCAGCAGATTTCTCATTTCATGGCAGCTCAGTGACTTAAATCCTCAAGTTACAAAATATACATTTGAATGTTAGAGTGTCCATATTTGTACTTTACCTGGGACTATTCCATAGATCTCTTCTGCTATCCTGGCAGCTTCTTTCCTGTTGCCTTTAACAATATAGAAATGGGTCAGCAGAGCCAAGGAAATCTTAATTAAAAGCTTGAAGCAAAACAAAGCAAAAATGGCAAAATAAATGTTAGTGAAAGCATGGAGTATAGAACCGCCCTCCATTTTGGTTTGCTCTTTGAATAGTTTCTCAGGTCGGATAAGTTGCAGCGGGTTATTCTGTATATCATATGTCATCTATTTTAAACCCTCCAGAACCTGCTGTTCCTCAGTTACCAAAAATACATCCTGGTTTTATTTGGTATGGGTTATTTGATACTAAATAACAATACCAAGGATAAGATAGTTTGAACATCCCGTGCCACACAGGAAACGTACAGAATCCTTTCCAAACTTATATGAATATGGATATTAGAATAAATTTTCAGACAGAGCTCTCCCTACCACCTGAAAGCCTATGCATCCACATTATATCTATTCTTTGATGTAGCAGTTTCATTTAGAAAGGCTGCATAGGTAAATTTGCAAAAATTGTTCAGAGATCCTGCAGAAAGAACACTTTTCTGGTAACAGACCTTGCTGGTACTCAGATACAGAACAAAGGCAAGCATATCAAAGAAAAGCATTATCACGAAAGAATCTGAAATAAAACCACGTATTTTTCAAAGCCAGGGCTATGAAGTCAAAGTTATTCTATGAGGGAAAAAAATATATTGAAAGTGTGTAATCAGAAACACATGATAACATACTGGTATTTTCCATCACTCAGGGATAAAGAATGGTGTCCATTAATATGCCTTGTGAACAGCATCCTACAGTTTTAAAAGAATGGAAATATTTTTACATTATCCATCATTCTTTCGAAGGTGTAATATTTGAAACTAAAGAAGATGCACCCTTTCTTTAACTGCCCTTTTTTCTTTCTGAACATACATGGCTTCCATAGAGAAGAGAGTATTTTGTCTGCATGCAATTAATTGAATCTATGTACAATACCCCATTGCCTTTTCATTTAAACTTTTCTCAATTCCTATTTTCCTAAATACACAGCAGGGGGGAGATTTATTTCTTTCTTTGAATCCCCTCCTTGCTCTAGTTTTTTTACCCTTCAATTTACACACCTGTCAAGAGAAAGAGAAGGATGACTCTCCTCTCTTAGAGATCGCAAGGAGATGGTGGATATGCAGAAGGAAATTTTACAGCAAATTATTTCCCTGGACATTTTAGATGCAATTTTTCTTGTTCTGTAGCAATACAGCTGGCTTAGTACCTTGCTGTCTTCAGCATTCTGCCCTCCCGGGTGCACTACAATGCTATATAAAGTGTGTGTGGACAGACTGAAAAAAACACCCCAAGCTATTTTTTTAATTTTTCAGGGGAACCAATTTTTCTAAAATTCTGATTTAAACCAAAATATTACATTTTAACCAATAACTTAACACCTTACATAAATACTTCATATACTTTTCCTTCCACAGTAATTTAATATACCTGTAGAAATTATAACACCTCTGAATCCAAATGAGGAAAATTGCCTATTTTTAGTCAGTTTAATACCGTTTGCCACAGGTCAAGACAGCTGAAGACAAGGATTATATGTCAAAAGAAGCTCAGTTAAGGAATTAAAGAAATACAATAAAGTTTGTTCAACTGGGAAACAAAAAGGAGAAATTAGCAAACAAAAGTGGACCCTGGAAAAATATAAGACAGTGAAAACACAAATCCTGAAGCCAGGGGAACCGCAAAAGGTGTAAAGAACAGAATACAGGATGCAGAGCAAAATAACGAACAGAAAAAAAATTAAGATTGTTACAAAGTAAAAGTTAGCCTAAACGATGGAGAAATCTTTCTCATGTAGGATCCACAGCACTGGCGCTCAATAAGAAGTAAGCAAGAAGGAACAGCACCTTTTAAGACGTTTTTGCTGACAAAGGAGATCCATCGATCTTTCACAATCCAGGAGGTAGGTAGACCTGGACAAGTCCACAAGCCTCAGAAGAATACAGGAAACTAGAGATCAGATGATTTCCACTGAAATTCTCTTATCCCGGAAGGTGGGTGAAACTCTCATAATAATGAAAAGCTTTCCGGGTTGTCTAAAATGCCATGGGGAAGTTTGACCACTTGGAAGCAGTCACAGGACAGAACAGGCTCCATTTGCGAAGAAGCAAAATCACCCTCCTGGCTTCAGAACAAGATAACTAAAGCTTTTCAGTTAAATGATGGAGTGATTTGAGAAAAAGTCATGTAATCTTTTAATCTGCTTTTAATGTACAAGAACACTAGGAAAATTACTGCAATGGATTAAAAAAGAAGTCATCGGTAGGAAGACGGCTGAAGAGCATGGTGGAAAGTATTAATACTAGTGGAGGTGGTAGTCAGGTAAGCCCTGGAAAGATCTGGTGTGATGACTCAGCAACGTCTGGTATTTCTGAAACTAAAGAAAGATGAGTAACATAACATTGGCATGAGAACAGATATGACACAACGGAACAGCAACGACAACGCAGAAATAAGAATCCCATCTTTCCTCCCTCGCTGTTTTGGGCAGCATTGTTGTGAGTTGAATGAGATGGACTATGCAATTCCATTGATAGACTGGAGGGAACAAGTCATCCTGTAGAAAAACATGCCCTATTGAGAACGTCTGCAGGATGCCCAAACTACTCCATGAATCACTCTATTCATCTACTACTAAATTGTCAAATCAAAACATCCAGAAAATATATTAATCCTTCAATAAAATTGTCATGAGCTGGTGCATGAGTAGAAGGACTTTAGAATCATAGAATGTGTTGTGTTGGAAGGGACCTTTAAAGGTCACCTAGTCCAACCCCCCTGCAGTGAGCAGGGACATCTTTAGATCAGGCTGCTCAGAGCCTCATCCAGCCTGGCCTTGAATGTCTCCAGGGATGGGGCCTCCACCCCCTCTCTGGGCAACCTGTTCCAGTACCTCACCACCCTCATTGTACAGAACTTCTTCCTAATGTCTAATCTAAACCCACCCTGCTCTAGTTTAAAACCACTGCCCCTCGTCCTGTCGCTACATGCCCTTGCAAACAGCCCCTCCCAGCTTTCCTGTAGCCCCCTTCAGGTACTGGAAGGCTGCTGTAAGGTCTCCCTGGAGCCTTCTCTTCTCCAGGCTGAAGGAGTTTAGCTCCTTTAGTTTAGCTAGATCCTCCAAAGAACTGGAATGCTAATATTTATGTACCCTTAGCCTACATACATGCAAGGAATAAGCACAAAAGAAAAGGCAGTCCATCTTAGAAAAAAATTCATTTTCACTATGGTTCACCTTAACTTTACCCAACGGTAAGAAATGTCAGATGTGACCTCAAGAATCTGGCAGTGAATTAAAGGTTAGAGGGATCCTCTTCTCAAAGAAATTAATAGAGGTATTGCTCTATTCTTATGCAAGACACTCTTTGAATTGCAGCAGTGTATTTCTAATGTACATAGTTGAGAGAATCAAATCTATTCAATCAAAGTAAGACAACTGGGGAAAAGAAGGAGGCAGAATCCCTCTTTCTCGAAGGGATCAGAACAAAGACGTACGGAGAGCCTACCTATTTCTTTTCTATCAGTTTGATCTAATAAATTACATACTACTTTCTGTACAAGCCTTGCCTCATTTGCATCCCTAGGTCAGCACACTTACAACACTCCCGCTTTTAAAAAGGGACGTATAGGGTGACTCACCGCCTGCTCTCACAGGAGCAGATGTGGGATTCATCTCACCTATCTACCACCCATCACGCCACCAAAGGTCTGCTTATCTAAACTCCTGCTGCTGCCTGGGCAGGAGGACAGCAAATTCCAGCAGGCAATCCATTTCCCCCTGTCTGCCTGCAAGGCCTGTGCCAGCAGGAGACGGCTCCTTCTCCAGGTGCGTGCCACCACTCGCTCCTGATTAAACAACCAGCTTGAAGAGCTCGGCTGTACTATTCAACCGCCTCATGCACCGTGAAAGTTCAGTGAATCCCACACAACTACCATCTCCAGAAGCTACACCAGTGTTGAAGCAAATCATAATCTGAAAACAAGCCAATCTACATGTTAAGTTTACATGTAATTTCAGTGCAACAGTAAATTCAGATGTATAACCACATCTTGCCTTTATTTTTTTCCCCTTAACAAAAAATATCCACCTTTTATCCAACTATGTCAATGCTAAAGGAATAAGGAAAAAAACATGGAAGTCAATTTACTACTCAATGTCATAAAAGATGTACAGCAAATATGAGGAGAGCAGTTTAATGATAGCAAATCATACATTAAAAATACTTAAATGTTTTTAAATTTTAAAGTTGTAAAACCATTTTCGAGATTGATCGTTCTATCCATTTACATGTAGTATTTTACTGTAGCATCCAAAAGATGCAATTTTATAATTATTTGTTTATAAGCCTAAGCACATGTGAAAAAAAGACTAGTGAAGAGAAATATCAAAAGGGGAAAAAGTAAGTTTATTTTAAAAAGATGCAGAAAAACTCGAGCACAAAAATAAGTACATTACAGTGTATTTACCTTCTTACAGATCTATCCACATCCCCTAAAACACAATCTGAAAGACAAATCTTACATTCATACTTTACTCAATACTTGTTCTGGTTTAATATGCAACTTTCAATTATCAACACACTGTCTATACCTTAATTCACAGTGTCTGCATTTAATGTATTGGAAACACAATTTTTCCTTGTGCCCGTGGGATGGAATTTCACTGCAGATAAATGGCCCCTTCTATGAATGGCGGTGACCTTCTATTTAGAAGTTTTTTGGGTGTTCCCTCCTCCTCCACACACTCCTTGCTCTACACAAGGCATTACTCAGTATCCCTCTATTTGGTAACATTTCCTTAGTATTTCACAATGATCAGATGTTACCTACAAGCACAAATGAAACATTTCATAAATAGTTATTTTATTCATTTCTAAATACATATTCCTAAAATACACTCATTACCCCTGCTCATTTTTTTAATTATTGTGATTATTTTATTTAAACTTTTCCATTTCACCCACCATTGCTTTTTAAAACAGTGAATGATTCAGTGACATCATCCCTTACCCCGCTGCACGAGGCAGGTAAGCGAACCAGTGCTGCAGAGAGTTACGCACAATAGAAGTTGCATTCCTTGAGAAACAGCGTATTTGTAGTTAAACCAGTTATGGATTAAATTTTTGTGGCAGTTGGAGCAGAATGTTTTTTAATCATCGTCTTTCTCCTAAGAAGCCCAACCACCAGTGATGGGAAGCAGCAGCATGGAGTGTATTTCTGTACTTTCTAATTGCACGATCCCACATATTAATGAAAAATATCCATTCTTTATGGAAATGTTAATAAAATTTTAGATAAAGTGTAAATTTGTCTTGTAAATAATATTATGACAAGGTTTAATTATGTTATTCATAAGTACACAATGTTCCACGAAAGAGAAAGGAGTATTTTGAATAGTTTCTCACAATCCTGTTGAAAATTTGATCTGTGTTTGTAGACATTGTAAGAAACCAAAAAGAAATAAACCAGAATCAACCAAATATTATTAAAAATATACATATAACATTTCCCTGGAATGATAATCAGTATTTTTAAAAAGTTGTTATAAATCTGAATGCTATTTAAAAAAAAAAAAACAACTTTGAAAAGTAAAATGTTACTGTAATTCCACCCATTTATCCATCACCTGTGTGGCACCAGTTTAGCTGACCTCCACTTTTAATGTAGCTTGAAAAATTCAAATTGTAATACAATGCGTATTTTATGTTACGTATCAAAGGCTAAAAATTCTAGTAAAAGAAAATAGACTTTGTATATGGCGTTTATTCCACATTACGTTTCTGTGTTTCATGAAAATATGTTCAATGAAATTATAAAATGTCATTGTTAGGGAAACTACATCTCTACATAAACAAGATGATATTGACAAAAACTGTCTTTCAAATACTGCCCTTCAAGGGTTTGAAAACAGTATTTTCGTATTGCACAGTTTTAATATTAATACAGTGTTCACCCCTACATAATACTCAGAGTCCTAACATCGTAAGGTTTTTAGTTTTCAGTGATGCTTGAAAAAGAAATTAACCCAGTGCATTTGGCAGGGGGGATTGTTAGAAGTGGTTGATATAAATGAGAGAAATGCCTCCACTCCCACATCCGTATGTTGTGGCGCCTGTTGTCTCAGGTAGAGGTTACCTAGAACTGCTAAAAGATGCAAGGGGCCACTTTTTTTTTTTTTCTTGTTCTTCTCCATGAAAAGCATACCTATTGGGTTTTTTTCTATTTAAGGTATACCTTCCCAAGATTTCATTTGCAGAACCTGTCTGACAGTGGTCTAGGTGAAATCATGCACATTAAACACTGTCCCTCCCGGAGATGGACATAAATGCCATTTTGGTGATAAGTAAAGGTAAGGAAAAAAAAAAAANAGGGAAAGAAAAAAAAAAAAAAAAGGAAAACAAGGGGGGGTGGATGGAGTGGGGGGGAAGAGAGATAAAGAGAGAGCGAGAGAGCACGATGGTGCTTGTTAAGCCCTTCACAGATTTCTCTCTCTCACGCGCACACATACACACAGGTGTTACTCCACGCTTTGGCATGGTCTGCTGGAGGAGTTTTCAGGCCTGAGCTGTTACTGAAGGCTGTATTTTCTCTAAATAATATAATTTCTTCACCTAAGTACTTTAAAAAAAACGCCATAAGCTTTACATCGCTTCCACACATGTAAGTGAACAGGACAAATTTAGCACCTCTGAAAATATCAAAAATTCATTAAGGACTTTTGATTTAGCAACAGGATGATCCAATTTTGACTATGGAAGAACTTCAAAATAATAAGGCTGTGCAGGCAAAACACCCACTGGGACACAACTGCTAGAACTAAGTCTCTGAAGTTTCCATGTTAACGGACTGCATAACCAATTTCAAGTGCCATTTTCATCTTAGGAGAGAAAAGGTGTGTTTTCTTGTGTTTTTAATTAAATATTTTTAAACAAGTCTCAAAGTAAATATCAGGAATTGGTAGGGACTAATGTAAGCTAATATTTTTTGTGTTTTGCTTTCCCAAATACCACTAAAGTTTACAGTCACTTTCTGGAATATTCAAGTTGTCGAGAAAAATGTTTGATTTTTGTCTCCAAGGTTTTTGACACATATAAAACCCCATGTTCTCACAGCTTCAAGTGCAAAAGAGATGCCCATAAATTTTCATGAATCCAAAACTAAATTAAAACATCATCCTAAATTGAGGTAGCACATTTAACCAAGTTTCTTTCCAAGAACTTTAGAAAGAAACTGAAGAATTATGAGAGCAGTGTCTCTATCAGCAAACATTAAAATCTTTAATGACTGACGCGCTCTTTTCTCTCCATTCGAGCATTTTAGGAGCTTGGAAGTTCTTCTTTAACTCTTCCTTTTTTCTCAAAAAAATACTGTTTAGTCCATGCACTTTTAGGTCCTGTAGCATCTATTGCAACATCGATAATGGAATCTGGAGTCATCCACCTCAGAAACGCCAAGAAAAGGAAGTTCAAAACAGCAAAAAGAGCAAAAATACACCCAGTCACTGGGCCACAGTGAGACATTAGTCTATTAAGTCGCTCATCCATTGGCAAAACGACTTCGTCTGCAACTCTGTCATAAACCTAAATGGAGAAGAGACAGAAAGGAAGAAGCAACACTGTTTTAAGATCTACCTCAGTAATCAGGCACTACTTTGTTGTCAGCGTACAAAATAAATTATCTATTCCTACCTAATAGAAAGCACAAATATCACCCTCACAAAGCTGTGCAGATTTTCAGTGTTGATTTATGAGTATTGTTCCAGATATTTCGTTAATTTATTTAAGGAGAAAAAGGAAAACCAATGTGGGGGTTTTTTTGACAGACCTCAAGAGTATTTCATTGAATAGGAAGGCTGCATAATTTGTCTCTCATATAATATTATATAGAGAGGGCTTGGGGTTTTTTAATTAATTGAATGGTTTCTAATCTCATATTCACACCAGTCACAGGAAGAGAGCAAACATGCAATTACTAGATTTTCAACACAAAGATGGATGAACTGATAGATGAGTTGGCAATCTTCCAAATCTCTGTACTTAAACAATCAAGCAAATCATAATAGGATACTGATTTTTATTTCAAGAAACATTAGTAATTCTTAGTAAAATGCTTAAAACTCAATGTGAAAAGAAAATACATGCTACTAGTGACTTAATATGCGTACTAACCACAACCACTAAAACCAAAATAAATAAATAAAAAATATAGCCCTGTATTTCATAGAACAGAAACATAAATACCCACTACATACAACTCAAAAAAGGCTTAAAGGATAGAGATTTTTCTTTGAGAACATTACAGACTTCATCCTACAGGTATCTTAACAACGAGCTAACAAACAACTGTCTTTTGTAAGCAAAGTTTTTATGCTGAAGCACAGTTATAATTCTGAAATATGATTTCAGAAATGTGATAATTTATTTTCATTACATCCATAGCTTAAGTAATTTCATCTACATTCAGCGTACTGGTTGGGTCTCATGATTTTAAACCACTTGTTAGCATGTGGCAGACAAAACTTTGTTGAGCATTCTCTTTTCCTTTTCATCCATCTTACACAGCATGTTCTCCAGTTAATGCGAAGACTGGAAAAAATATATGAGTAGAAATGTAACTAAAGATCTAGACTGTTTCTCATATTTATCAGTAGTTATGGTAGAGGAAAAAAATGCATAGAAACAGAGACATACCTAGGGATGTACTGTGTTAAAAAAAAAAAAAAAAAAAGATTGTTTTCTGAACCTTTTATAAACCATGTATTTTTGACAGGAAACAATGAAAAATTACACAGAAAGATTACATAGAGAACATACATGGTAATGTTTCAAAGAAGTGGCTGTTTCAGAAATGTACTTTAAGAGGATTTAAAAGAAATGTTATACATACTTTCTCAGTTCTCTCTGCTACATTCCTCCATGTATAAAAAGTCTTTACTTTATTATGAACAGTTTCTGGAGATGGTAGCGTTCCTGATCTGAGCTGCGCAATAGCTTTTTCTATTCCATCACACAAAGATTTCACGGAGGGTTCACATAAAATAATGAGATTTTCTGGAAGCACCTCAGGAATCCCGCCAACTCTTGTACTCACCACCTTTGAAAGAAACAAAAGAAACAGCACATACGCTGCAGAACAACAAAATAGAATGATGACACTGCTATTACACTGCTTAGACGCAGCACTTCAGAAGAATAGGAAAAAAAAATACAATGAGTGATTGCCATGAAGGCAAAGGCTGATATCATGCTTTGGGAACTTTACTTGTATGCAAACTAAGGGTCTAGGCCCTAGAAAAGACCTAGCATAGCAGATTACCTTTAAAGACGTTCAGAATGTTTTTTTGGTAGTATGACAAAACAGAAGACTTGGTCTAATGAGTGGTTTATCTTGTATATGAGATACTCTTATTAGCCTGTCTTTTAAAAACAGTTTCTTTATATTTTAATGTGAGGATTTAAGTTCTTTATGTCTGTTGGTTTAACTTTTTTGAGTAGTCAATCTGAATTGTAAATTAGACAGAAAGGGCTTTTACTGCTTCCTCTCTCTCCAACTCTTACCTCAAATCCCTAGAGGGTAAGGAAAATACATCCTCAGTTAATAGAAAAAACCTGAATGTCAGTTCTTGGTGCAGGAAGAAAACAGTTCTTATACAATGGTTTAGTCTGGTAATTCAATATGCCTGACTGACCAGTCACCCATGCTCAATGAGCAATTTTTCTGCAGCTGCTCTTAAAGCAATGTCAAAGTAAACCTTCATGAACATCAACTACCCAGAAACTCTGTAAAGGAGTACATACAAAATAGCAGTTTGGAGAGGCAGTCTGGTCAGTTCAGCAAACTGAGAGTTAGCAGATCTATATGTTATTCCTAAGTCTGCAGAAGTTTCTTCTGTGAACTTAAGCAGTTTTGATTAACCCTTCTGTTTCAGCTTCCAGGTGATCTGTAAATGGGGATATTTCTAACCTTTGTAAAGACAGAGCCTCAGATGAAACCAACGTTACAAGCAAATATTATTTAATCATGAACTTTGTTTAAAATGGTTACATGTGTTTTAGATAGTTGAGATTTTTTTAATTATTTTTTTTACCTGTAAACCACAGCTTGCTGCTTCCACAATTGCCATACAAAAGGCCTCAGTGAGAGAAGTGTTGAGAAAAATGTGCCCCTGGACTAGAACATTCCTAACATCCTGGTGTTCCAAGGCTCCTAGGAGACGTACCCTGCATATAGGGCAGGTGGGGTGGGGGGGTGGGACATGGCATGGGAAGAGAAAAACAGAAAAAAGAGAGAAATAAACATAAGCACTAGATTTGAACTGCAATAATGCTGTATAGTGTTACACATATTATGAAAAGTGTACCAATGGTTCACACATATAGCAAGAGAAGGAACACAATCAACTTTGTTCCATTTTCTTTAAATTTTTCCTGCAATGAAGAAATAGCTTTCTATTTTTGCTTCTTATTTTCACACTAAAAAAAAATATTCTGAAAGTAGAGAGGAGAAGGAGCTCTGTTTGTTTCAGTGGGAACTGCCTTCAAAACATCGCTACTGAGCTTTCTAACTCTGTAAGAACATGGCTTCATGCAGTTAATAGTTAGGAATTGTCATGCTTTCTTTGTTTAGATGAATTTTCAGTGTGAGGTCTGATCAACCGCAAAGTCTGAAGGGATGAAAAAAAAGTATTTGGGCTACAATGCTCAGGACCTATTATTTTGAAGAGATACTGGGAAACAGAAAAGGACAAAATGAAAATGATACTAACAAATGGTTTTATCAACGGAATCCCTGACTGAAGTACAGAATGGGCAACAGAAAACAGAGAAAAGGAAATGGAAAATTAATAACCTTGTCCTTGCACAACATGAAAACCTCAAAGAAATACAGAAATGCATATGCACCACAAAAATATTTTGGTAACACAGTAGCATCAGGGAACATATCTGTAGTGCCACAAGAATGCATACTAAATAAGGACTACCCTGAAGAGTTTCATACTCTTCAGATCCTCACAAGCAGCACTGACACGAACTAGCTGTCTAACACCTTACGCCATATGGTAATACGTGATCCAAACATCACAGTTCCAGAGAGGAATATGATAAATTTATGTCTTAGCTTTTCTCTGACTCAAGTGAAGATTCATACAGGGTCTATTTCTATCACTTAACTTGGAGGATCACAGTCCAACTATAAGTCTTCAGTTAGCATCTGGTCTATCTGCCTTGCCTTCAATAGTTTTCATCTTCTCCAGCCTCAAGTTTTTGGGTTTTACTGGGGGGAGGGGGACAGGCAGAAAGGATGCTGCTGTTGTCTTTCCCACCCCTAAAGTACATTGAAGGATCATAGACGTGCATAGAACAAACCTGTCATGTAGCTGGTATCTTTCCCGGACTTCTTCCAGTATGATTCGTTTTGGTCCTTCTCCTCCAACTATGAAATGTAACTCTGGATATTTCTGACAGAGCTCAGGAATTATACCACTAAGCAAATCTATACCTAAGAGTAGAAAATTTAGGGCAAGCCATTATTGTATTTATTTTAGAACTTATCATGATGTAGCCTACCACTACAACTCAAGAGAAGAAAAAAAAAAATAAATCTCTTGAAGACAGCTACACTGCTGAACACAAAATTCTGAAAAAAAAA
>VXBO01011463.1:863770-970931 GCA_013400135.1 Rhinoptilus africanus
GGGCTTCAGCCGAGGCCTCGGCCGGGCGGCCCGGCTGTGCCAGTGTCAGCTCTCCTGCCACAGCGGCGGCCTTGCTGCGGGGGGAAGCCTCCCTCGGCTGGTTGCTGTCAAAAAAAAAACAAAAAAAAAAACAAACACCAAAAAAGGCTTAAGCACAAAAAACCGTAGTCCAAAGTCATGAAAAAAGTGAGGCGTGCACTGTAAAGGGATAGAATTGCCTTAAAACTTCGCCCTGCCCTCAGAGGAGGAGCTCCTCTGGTTGACTCCTTGGCTCAGTCACAGCTGGAACTCCCAAAATGTTCTCAAGGCTTTTGCCACAGGTGCTGGAAACTTGCTGCCTCTAGTGAAAATGTCAGCACCCCGATTCCTACAGACAGTCCAGGAGCTTGGCCTCTGAGAAGCGCGTCGAGTTGTGCTGTGGGACCCTGGAGTGGCAGCGCTTGGCGGTGGGTTTCTGCTCTTCTGGAGGAGCTTTGCAGTCAGCCGTTGTCAGCCCAGCCACTGCTGACTGCCAAGGAGGATGTTCCCTCGCCAGGCTAGGGTTGTTCTTGCCTTTCCTATCTGTTCCCAAAATTATGTTTTGCAGCTGCTTCTCCTTGCCAGGACTTCTGATTAGAACTTTGTCAGATTTGATTCTGTCATCACTCCTATGTAAATATGGGGGTTGTGAGTGACAGCACAAGCTGACCTAGGCTGCAGTGCTCGCTGGATTCCTGGTTAGGTTGAAGCTTGGAAGAAGGACCAAGGAGGAAATCAGGCCCTTTGTTCTGGGGACTGAAAGATGTGAAGGACGTTAGTGTGCTGAACAAGAAAAACATTGCTCATTGTTTGATTTTTTCTCATGTGTTCAGAAAATGTGTTTGGGTTCCTGTGCAACCTGCTCTAAGGTGGCCCTGCTCTGGCAGGGGGTTGGACTAGATGATCTCCAGAGGGCCCTTCCAATCCCTACCATTCTGTGATTCTGTGAAAGGCGAGACTGGTGTTGGCACATCTGAATCCATCATCAGGTGCTCCTCCCAAGTGACAAGAACCTGAATTTCAGGATGAGAAGCTGAGTATGAGGCCAGAAGGGGAGAGGCTTCTTACCTGCCACAGCATGTATCTTTGCTGTGAAAGAGGAAGAGCATAGGAACGAAGGGGCCATAGGGATCCTCGTTATCAGGAGAAACTGCAGCCTGAATATAAAGCAGTTGCCTTAAATTATATCTAGGAAAAAAACCACCACCACCACCAACAAAGTAGTACCAGTAGAGGAGGAAAGCACTTGGAGGTTCTGAACTGCAGGAGCCCGTGATGTGATATCTGGTAAATGATGGTAGTGGCCTCCCTCAGTGTCAGGCTGCCCTGAAGAATTGATCTGTACTAGTCACACAGAAAAACAATTGTTATGGTTTTAACTATTTGGAAAATGATTTTTTTTTTGTCTACTTCTTCTTGTGGAGAGGTTTTAATTCTTGGTATGCAAGCTTAAAAAATCCAAAGAGAAATCATAACTGGTGTGCAACATAGAAGCCCCTCTCTTCATCGAAAGAAGTGTGATTCAACATGTTCCATAAGCGGATGCTGACTGACCACTGTGCAAATCCAGAATATGGGCGCTGAACTATGAAACCTTTCCACAAGACAGATCCCCTTAATCTCAGAAACCTCCTTTTATACCACAGCAGCTGTGATTTCTTGTCCCTCTATATTTATCTGAACTTGGAAGAGGAGCTGACGCTTTCTCAGCAGCTGACCGTAGACTCTGAACGTCTTTCTGTAGGAGGTTGGGAAAAGTATTGTGGACAAACCTTCCTGCCTTTGGCCCAGAATGTTAGCTTTGGTGATTTTCACTAAAAGTTTTTCATTAAAAACTTTGTTCTTCATTAGAAGTGTCTAATTATGCTTAATGTCATATCTGTCAGTGGTCCAACTCAATTCCCTCTGTATCAGCAGCCTCCTCCCGTTGTCATGCTCTAACGACTGAAAAATTTGTCTTCCAAGGAGCCTAGGAAATACCTTAATGCAAAGGAAAGGAATCTTTGCTTCTGTGAAGTTGACAAACCTACTGCTAAATTTTCTATCCATGCTGTTTCATGAGGACGGGGTACCGCACACTTTGCACTGGCTGTGTTGTTGTGGTGTTTATTCATAAAATTGCCACTAATCCTGGGCAGATCCAGTGTCTGGCCTGTTGTGATCTGAGGTGAAGCCATTGTGGAGGGACCAACAGATGAGAGAATCACATTTTCTTCCTTTCCACATCCCTGAACTCAATGCTCTCACTTCCTCATTTAGAACACATACAAGGTCAGAGTGACACCATGGGATATGTAAAGTAGAGAGTAAAGGCATCAAACCAGTGACAGCAGAGTAATTACTGCTTCCAAGCCTGGTCCTCGAATGCTCCCTAAAGTACCCTCATAAATTGAGTTAACGGAGAGAGAAGGTGAAGGAGAATTACAGAGACTCCAGTGGCTTTGTTCTGGTAGCAGATGGTGCCTTGCCTCAAGGAGACCACTTCGGTGTTCCTGAAAAGGCAGGAAAACTTTCTGCCAGGTACTCTGCTGTGTCATCTCCCTCTTGGCCTCCTCTCATGCTGAGGTTGCTGCTCTGCCCCCAGCCTGGTGGACAACGTTACTTCTATTGCATGTCTGTCTTGAGCACAAACTATCAGTTTGGTGAAGTGGCTTTGCTGACTGTAATGAGCTGGTGTATTGAATTAATGCATTTTTTTACTCTTACTATGCCTAAAGCATGCACATTTGTTATTTCAAAACATTAGTAACTGACAAAACCAAGCCACCAGTTGTTCACAAAGTAGTTCACAACAAAGCTGTGAAGCAGGGCTGCTCCAGAGCCTGATGCTGTGGCAAGGGAGTCATAGTGCTTCTGGAAAAGAAATCCCATGGTGTGAAATAGTGGTGTGAAGAGTGCAGAACCAAATCACAGTGAAGGACATTTTCTCTACTAGGATTCAGGAAAGCAGAAACTGTTGGAAGCCCCAAATGGAGAACATTTGTGAAAAATAGTACTGCTGGATGGAGAATCATGGCCTATAGATGCAAGCATAGAGCGAGATTGATTAGTGAAACCGAGCAGGAAAAACAAAAGACAACCCAACACCCTGTTTGAAAAACCAGTGTTTTCAGTTTCTGATCCCGCTGGAATTAATTATGCTCCAAAATGAGAAGGAAAGCAATATTTGGAATCTTTGTCCTGAAGGAGAGAACAAACTGTCCTTCCACTTGGTTTACTTTTATATGGTAAGGCTGGAGAGCCTGTCACTTCTCCTAACACTCCTGTGAAGAGGGAGCGAGGGCCCAACCGTCTACCCCAGCAGTTATTTTTTGTGGTAAGAATTGAAAAAAGATCTAAGAGGTTTCTATTGTACCTTAAAAAGGATGGGTTTACCTGGTTTCTGCTTCGTACAGCCAATCATGTATCTGGCTGAAATACCACACAGAAAGCAGCCAAGACAAATCATGGGTGTCTCATCCAAGCACCAGAGTTTTCTTATGGTCCTTCTCCTGTATTCATGAAATCCCACAGAAGCTGGATGAAATAACATGTTAATATACTCTTAAAATACACCTTTCAAGTTGAAAGGTTAACAGACTGCAGTGTAGTCCCTGAAGGAAATGACCATTAAATACAAACTGTAAAAAGTGTTTATTTTCTTTAAGGCAGATTTCTCTCTTAGATGTCAGAAAATAAGTTGGTTTTCCATTTTACAGGCACGTCTCCCTTCCAAGCAGGATGGAATTCATCTGTGACAGATGAGTATGCTAACAGAAGTGAGAAGCTGATCCGCAAGGCTATGTGCGTTAGGTCTCACATCTGTATGTAACCTGTGCCCCTCACGCACGCCCCAAGGTCTCGACCACTCAGTCACCCCCTGCGTACTACAGCGCTCTCCCATCCCGCAGCCCAGCTTCCCTTCCCTCTCAAATCAGGACAGTGAAGGTGGGGAAGGACATGAGGTCTTGGGAGCAGCCAGGAGGTGTATACCAGGAAAAGCTTCCCTGGGCTTACACACAGGTCACGTCTCTGTCCTTACCAGTACAGCACAGCTCCATGCAGTTGCTGGGAATTGACAGCTGCTGCGAATAATCCTCTTTTACACCACCTAGGCATAAGTTGTTCACCACTTCCATGCAGGGACCATTTTGGCCCATGAGTACATGGTGTCAGGGTCCTTCCCGGTCCCTAACAGAAGTAGGTGTCACAAACAGGTGCTGGCTGTCTTCTGCCTTCTCAGTTGAGTCAGTGATCCAGCTTAAGGGCACCCTGAATGGGGCAGAAGAGATTCCTGGGCACACAATGCAAAGCAATGTCTGTGCTCTCCCTCACGTTTGAAATCCATCAGGACCGGTTACTTTTGTACTGACAGACCTAAGGGATCTCTGTCCTGCAGCCAGCGTACAACCAGCATCAACTCTCTAGCAAGACTAATTTGACAGAAATGCAATTGTGTGCCTGTATCTGATCAGGATCAAATGAGATACAGTAACACACAGATCTGGTATCAGTTATTATGAAGCCACAGCTTGTTGACCAGACTAGACTTGGTCTTACTTTTTTTCTCAGCTTTACTAGATTTTAGTGTCTATTTAGCTGCAGATCTAAATTTCCATTTCTGCAGCCTTGAGGCCCCATCAAAGTGTTTTAGCATTTGTGATTCATCTGCATTAGAAGAGAAGGTCTGTTTTAGAGGTCTTCTGTTTGCACTTGATGACCCCTTTTAAAAAATCCTGGGAATTTATGTCATAGAGTCCATAGAAACTGAAGTGCCAGAACTCTCAGATGGGTTTCAGTATTAAAATGCTAACAAAATGGGTTTAACTGAAAGTTAAACAAGTGTAAGGACTCTCTGTGGGGGAAAGAAAAAGATGCAGTGACAACAGCAGATGGAGCTGTTGGAAACTTCAAATATGTTGGTCCTGCTGGGGATATTCTCAGTGCAAAAGGGGTAGAACCTGTATCTCATATGTTTTATTTCCTACCTCTAATGCTTCTGCTACATGTATGCTCCGGAATATTACCGGCAGTGTTCTCTGTGCTCATGATACCCATTAGTGTAGTACTTGTCTGCTTTCTGTAATTTGAATCAAAAGAAAACAGAGTTTCTTACAAAAGCTAAACACGGACCCTCCACTATTTTGATAGTTTATATCCAGATTTAACCTGTAAAGGAAGAATAATTCATTATTAATTACACTTTAAAATCCAGGAAATGAAACAAGGATTTCTTTAAGATTATAGTGTTATTGTAGCTTTGAATATCTAAAGATAAAAATAAGGTAAGGTCCATGGAGGAAGCAGTAGTTTTTATTTGACTGTTAGAACTGGCAAGACTCAGAGAGGCTTCCAGGCACACAAACCCTTCCTGAGGTTTGAAACGGAAGCCATGGATTTCAAGCTTTGTGCAGGTTAGAAACTAGTGCTCTGAGATTAATTTCATTAATGTGGAGCAGAGCAAGGTGATAAGGCCTCAGGGGACAGGTAGAGAGGCTTAGGCATTGTTAGCTATGAAAACTTTAGGAGTGAGCTGTGGGTGGTTTTAAAATGCACAGGGAAATGACAGATCAGAGAAAGACTGGATGACTTTACGGGGATTTTCATTGCATGCCTTTGTAACTGAGCTACAGGAGACTGTTGCAGTTCATTATGGAGACAATATTGATAAGAGGTGGTGCATAGTTCTTGTGAATATGTTGAGCTTTTCCTTGTGTTTCATCACTTGTATTGGTTATTTTATTCTGAGGAGTGATGCTAAAAGACCACTATGCAGCCATATTCGAGTGTTCAAGCACAGTCTTGAACAGTTAGCCCATTCACAGGGAGCAAGAAAAGCTTTCCCAGAAAGAAAGAAGAGCAAAGGAGGCACACGAGTGTGCTTACACAGTGGGATCGAGGGGCAAGGGACGGTTGCACACTTCCTTCACTCACACCAATGAATCCTACCAGAAACTGATGCGTTATTCTGGGTATCTTGCATCACCATTTCAGCTCGACCTGGGATACTAAGCCACACGTTGGAAATACAGTCTTCACCAATTAAAAATCGCAAAACAAGTGGGGCAGAGGACCAGGTGGAATGCTTCCTATTTTGTTACCATCTTTTCTTGATGCTTAATTTGTAATCGCACTCGATAACTGGATATTTTTTATATAATCACTGTTATATTTTGAAATACGTAGTATATACCGATGCAGAGTAGAATCAAATTATTGATTATTCAACCATAAACATTTTAAAGGTAGCTGTTGATTTCTAAGTAATGAAGCAGCGCATGCTAAGTCATGGATCCTAAATGCTCTCAACCTGGGAGGACCTTTCACATCGAGAAGTATTGTAAAGCATGATAAAAGTGGAAACAAGGACGGGTGTTAATGGCATAGAAGTCAAAATAGAGACTGAGCCCTGACAGCATCATTTTATGTACTCATTTTGCTTTATTGGCTAAAGGAATAGTTTCCTTTTAACTTAATTTAAAACAGACCGTCTGCCCCCTGAGTGAAAAGTTTTTATTGAAGTTTTTGGGTAACTGCTGATGTAGGAGTCTGACAGAAATAAAACAAACAGCAGAACATCATTTGTAACCCCTGACTTGTTTGTTTTTTAATGTAGACTGTAATAAATGAGAATGTAGATTCATTTGTCCTAGTAACCACCTTGTAGATCCAGAGAGACTGATTCACTCCATGAGTCCAAAATTAGAAGGTGAAAAACTCTTTGATATTTTAAAGATGAAAGACATTTTTCAGTTATTTAGAAAATACAAAGGAAACTGGCAGCTGAAGGAGCTTTCACAAACTTTGTTTTGGGTTTTCAAGGTTTCCCTTACCCATTTTTACACTGCTGTAAAGCAAAATACCTCTTGTTTTCAATAGCATAAATCCTGGCTTACAGTGGTACAAGAAAACAAACAAAAATAAAAACACCCAAGCAGATTCACTTCTATTTTTGTCTGGAAAATGGGAAGGGACCTTAAGAGTCAGCTGGAGTTGATGCCCAAAAGATACATATAGATTTATATGTTTGCAATGTATATGAGTATGACAGGATTTATATATGGTCTGTCAACCTTCCTATGAATAATGTGCACTAAAAGCAATGAAACAGTACATGACGTAGGATGGCTTTCAAAGTAAATGGCAGTACTTTCAAGATTTGCTTGAATTTCTTTAGTGTCACCGGCATTTTATGAGATCAATTTTTGCAAGTAGATAAAGATTTCCTGACTCTTTCAAATGCAGTGTGCATATTTTGCTATTATTCAGTCTTTTCCCCTGCCCGCTCCCTGCAAAAAGCACATGGAAGTGAAAGCTAGCTTCTCATAAAAACTGGTATTTTCTGAAACTTCATGCACATTTATGTAGAATTAGCAATTATTGTTTAAGTATTCTCATTCCTTTTATACACTTGAATATGTAGAGGCAGTAATCCAAATATCATGTTGAAGACCCCTCTCACGATATAAAAATTAAGACACACTGTAACAGAAAGTTTTAGCATTATTATTCTGGCTATGGAATCTGTAAATCATGTCCATATGCTTAAAAAGCAAGTCACACTGAACACAGTAATAAAAGGCATTTCAAACTTCAAAGAGAATGTTCCTCTGCTCAATAACCTTCCCTCTGAGAAGGTCATTTAGTCATAGGTTAAGAGCTAATGACATGAGTCAAAAAACAGATCTGCTATGAATTTTACATACCTCATTTAAGTCTTCTGAGTTGTTATATTAAATCTCTGTTATTAAATTCCTATGTATAGATATGAAAGATAACACAAAGCATTTCTATTTTAAAGTTTGTTGAACATTTTTTACTGGATTGAAGAATCCAGAATTTCTTGAATAAAATAATATTATGAGGTTTTATAAATCTTCATCCAATTCTAATTATCTATCTCCACCCAGAGCCTCCTTTTAGTCATGGTTTTCTGTGTAAAGGATTTATGGCTGTGCCACGGCGTTAGTGACATCTGGATCTTCTTGGGGCTGTGACAATGAAGACTATCACGCGGCACTGGCATTTACAGCATTCTGCTTAAACTCTTGAGATTTTCCACATAGTAGTTTAGTGAACGCTGCAAATATGCAGTACGTGCTGGAGCTTTGGATTTTCTAATCATACAGGAGAGCGGGATGGAAAAGAGCAACACCCTGCAATGTGGAAACTGGCACAGGGTGTCCTGTCATTCATCTAGTGGCCAACCCAGCCTAAGCCGTGACACAGGGCCTTAGGACAATGATCTGCTATGAGGACAATGATCTGCTATGAGGACAATTTATTGTACAGAAAAGAAGCTGTAAGTTCCCTGTGCTGCAAACACGGTAGCGCATGAGTGCAGCCCAAACTGCAGGTGGGTCAAGGCTTTAGAAGGTGGAAGTGCCTTTCTTCTACAGGGGAAGGATGGCCAATGCTCATGCTCAATTAACTGTATAGATAGGGAAAGGTATTTTCATGTTCCTATGCCAATAAGTGTGAATCTGGTCAATGCAGAGCTCTTGGGGGTCTCTCCTTTCCTGCCCAGGACAGTGCCGCATGATGGCTGAAGCAAGAATCATAGAATCATAGAATCGGTGAGGTTGGAAGGGACCTTTAGGGTCATCAAGTCCAACCATTAACCTACCCTGACAAAAAANCATACTGAGTTTCAGGGGAAGGCTGCAGGACGGCAGTGCTGTCTCGGTGTGTGTGGTGCCCTTGAGCACCGCACACCAGCACCCCCTTCACCTGCCAGCCCTGTCACAGCATGGGTGCTCACCTCTACCTCATTCTGTGACCTGGTGGGTCAGAGGCAGTTGGGTGACAGGTCAATGGATAAATGGAGAGAGAAGGCGTTGTGTGAGGGAAAGAGCTGAGGGTGAGGTTCGTGTGTGTGTGTGCACACACATGTACACCCAAGTCGGTTGTCCTGCAGAGGTTTGAGTGTGAGTTTCAACTTTGTGTACCAGAGTTGACAATCCTATGTGAAGCACAAAGAATTCCATTCATAAGCCTTCTGGAAATTAGCTCTGAGAATCTATAAGGAGCACGAAAATTATAAACTAGATAATTTTTAAGTGTACTGGCTGCTTAGACCACTCTTTTTAGTGAATGCCACCACAGGCAGTTTCCTTTTCTGCCTTCATGGTAAGCCTAAGACCTGTTCTGATTTCACAACCTTTCTGGCACATCGCTGCTGCAAAATGGAAGTCCCTCACAGGAAAAAGAACCTGTAGGGGATTAAATGTGAAAGTGACGCTGAATTTTACGTTGGCCTTCAGGTGTGTTTTTGATAATCGCACATTCTCTGTTTGAGCATATTTCTATCAAAAATATTTACCTAAGCATTTCACAAAGTGATCCGCAAAAGGTAAGCACAAAATTTTGAGGTTAAGGCTTAAATACACACAGAGGCTTAGGCTTAGCGAAGCCAGTGGACATGGCAACATCTCACTCCTTCCCACTGGGATCTCCAGTCCTGAGTTAGACTTCCAGGCACAGGTCTGTTTTTCAGAGGTCTAGGGAGGTGTGAAAACCTCAGAGCAGGGTTCACAGCGGTGGTCAGCGATGGCACCTTTCTAGCCTGGGTATCCTAATGGCTATTGCACTCTTATGGGGGTTTGGTGGCTCATGTTCAAATCCCTCTCTGCCTCAGTGAGGAAAGCTTTTGAACATGGTTTTCAGCCCCCTGGGGACTCCTTTATTTAAGAGCCTTCTGGAGTTGAAGGAGACTTATTTGTCTCCAAGGTTGGAGCAATTCTGTTTTGTAAAAAGTAGTTAGTATATTCACTGGTCAGGGGAGAAATCTGAGGAAGCCTCTACAGCTCATCACTGACGAGAGTTGGGCATAATTAATACAGGGTGCCAGTTGCTAAGCTTCAATTTAAGAAAAGCTAGGAAATGCAAAAGCTTAAACTCTTGTCACAGAATTTAACTGTACAAATACTGTTGTATAGTTTTACACAAAGGTGTATTTTTACTCCATGTGCCTCTGGTGCCATCCGTTAAACGTCTGGTTTGCCCCTGCAGCTCCCTGGCTTTCTGAGGAACATACTAATGGTGTAGCCTATCAGCGATCCAACCACGAGGTCGGGGTGCCCCAGACTGAGCTAGGTGAGAAGAGGTGGGGCAGATCATTCCCTTTATGGACCCTTATATAGCTCAGGGATTTCACCCACCACGTACACATGTCTGAATTTAGAGCCTCTTGGAAGAGCGAGGGAAATGGAAGAGTGTGCTTCTGTGGCCAATCTGGTTCACCTGGCTTCACACTGAGGTCACATTCCCCTGCTTATCCATGCAGACTGCATGTTGGTTGCATCTGGCCTTTGCTCTGGAGGAGGACCCTCAGCAGGGGAGCCCAGTGCAGGCCAGTAGGTAACTCTGCTGCGGGGGCTCCACCAGTACGCTCAGAGGTCAGGCTTGTGTTGCTTGGTCAGAGGATGGCAGGCCAGTTCCCAGCACAAATAACAAGAACAGCCTGCCGGTATGTTTGCACAGACGTAGACCACAGACAGAATCATGCTCAGGAAGCGTGCAGAGCGGTCTTCTAGGGTCGAATCCTAAATGCTTTACTCAGATAAAAGACCCGTTAAATTGTTTGGTGCTTCATCCAACAATTCAATCAATCTTACAGGATTTCTCTCTAATTTTATTTCAAAGCAATCTATTTTTTACCCTACATAAATGTAAAAAAATCTCAGATGCACATCAAAAAGCCATTTTCTATTCCTTGTGTTGTGTCAAGCTTTCCAGCTCTGTAGCAGTTGTTTCATTTGTTTTTCCCTTCATATAGAATTGGAGAATTCAGCAAAGGGGAAAAAATTATTCAGTCGTCAAGACTATCCCTTCCAGTTCGGGATTATTTCTCGCAGTATTTTCTCTGGACTGGCTTAGTCCAGACTTCAGTAGCTCAGAAAACAATGCTGTCATTGTACTTGATTTGGTTAAAACACTTTTACTCAGGTCTCACGCTGGTGAAAGGAATTTCAGCGCAAAAGAGCCATTTTCAAAGCATGGTTAGCTAAAAAGAAAACCACCCTTTAGTGAACCATGCCTTTTCCAAAATCACTGAAGAGTAAGTGCTACTGTGGCTGTTATCCCCTTAGGGAGATTAACACACTACACCAGGAACAAATAAATAAATCACACAGATGTGGGAAAAATTATTCTTCTTTACTGAAACTATTGGATCAAGTGACCTCGTTTCAACCTGGGTTTGGGCAGAAGCCAGTTCCAGTGGGACAAACATAAGGCGTCTGTCCTTGAGATTGCTTTGGGTTTTTGCTTAATTTCTTTTTGTTGGGCAGAGTTTTACAATAACAGAGAAAAATCAAAACCACTCGAATAACTGATGTATTTATTTTCTTATATACACTTAAATATGGCACATCTGACAGTAGTTGTACAATAAACTCAAAATAATAATCAAAGCTGGACAGTAGATCAAATAACTCAGTGCTGAACCTATTAGAAGCCAAATCCTGTACACTGAATTTCTGAAGAAAGTTTCACTCAGGAGCTGCATTACCTAAGGATTCAGAGGCCAATATTATCTAGTCTCAATTTCTGAAAGCTTGGCTGGTGACAGTGACTCTATTACCAATATACCAGCTTCATCTTCCGTAACGTAACATTGAACTGGCGCTTTCCACTCTTTCCTCTACACAGCCAGCAATTCGTCAGTTGTTGTTACCTCGTGGAGAGCAATTACCAATGTCCCAGAGGATTCACCTGCAGCTAGTGATTACTCTAATAAATAAATGCAGACTGGATTCATTCTTCTGCTATTAATGTGGAAGATGTTCACATTTACTATTGTTGGAAAGTCAGTGACAGCTACTTTGCAAAGCAGTGGGTTTTCGGTGAGTAGGGGAAGCTCAGTCAAGGAGTTTCTCTGCTTTGGGACCCATGGGAACCTCTTTTCTCCTTCGGACAACGACAATGCCTGGAACACATTGGTTTTGCAGTTGGGCATGTTCTGGGTTGAGATGGACATTTATCCTCACAGCTGTTTGATAAAGGAGAAAAAAGCAAAAAAGAGAGAAGCATTGTAACATGGCAGTTCCTCACTGTTGCAGTCCTCAACTTCTTCATCACCAAACACTGCAATGCTCTGTAGACAACGATTGGGAAAATGTCAACACGCTACAACACAGGGAGATAAGACTTTACTGCCTGACAGTTCTTGTTTACAACAACACGTCTTGCTGTTGTCCATTTGCCCACAGTCATGACCTAAGTAATGCTTTCGTTTCTTGTGAGCACTGAAGTCCAGAGTGTCAGCATTAGATGGTGCTGCTCTCAGATTCTGCGAAGTACCTTAGCTCACCTGACACTTCAGTTTTGGTCCTTCAGGAATACTGGGCATAAAATTCTGGCATAAAAATCCTGTGTCCATATTATAGTAATTTCTATAACCCAACTTGTAAACAAATAATTGCATTGATCCCCTCCCACTTGTCTGGAACACATGCTCACTTTAAGATCTGTTGGTACTTTTAGCTATTTTTAAACTTCTTGTGAACTATTTAATCTTGCCCCTATTAACAAAGCTGAACCTGAAGTTGCAAAGGTAACTTTTTCATGAGCAATGTGCCCTTGTGGCCAAGAAGGCCAATGGTCTCCAGGGGTGCATTAAAAAGAGCATGGCCATCAGGTCAAGGGGAGTCATCCTCCTGCTCTACTCTGCCCTGGTGAGACCACATCTGGAGTACTGTGTCCAGTTCTGGGCCCCCCAGTTCAAGAAAGACTACTGGAGAGAGTCCAGCGTAGGGCTATGAAGATGATCAAAGGAATGGAGCACCTCTCTTACGAGGAAAGGCTGAGAGGCCTGGGTCTGTTTAGCCTGGAGAAGAGAAGACTGAGAGGGGATCTCATCAATGCTCATAAATATCTGAAGGGTGAGTGTCAAGAGGATGGGGACAGACTCTTTTCAGTGATGCCCAGCGATAGGACAAGGGGCAATGGGCACAAACTGAAATACGGGAAATTCCGTCTCAACATGAGGAAAAACTTCTTTACTTTGAGGGTGCCAGAGCACTGGAACAGGCCTCCCAGAGAGGTTTTGGAGTCTCTTTCTCTGAAGATCTTTAAAACCCACCTGGATGCATTTCTGGCCAACCTGCTGTAGGTGAACCTGCTTTGGCAGGGAGGTTGGACTGAATGATCTCCAAAGGTCCCTTCCAGCCCCTACCATTCTGTGATTCTGTGATTCTTCCACAGCTTGTTCTCCATGAATGAATTTATGAAGTCCATGAGAATGGCCCCTGTGGCTGATCATTCGGTGAACTGCAGCTCTGATAAGGTGCCCAGGGAACCTGGATGCTGACTGTCCTTACATAAGCTTTCAGACAGAGCTCCTGCATGCTCTTGGGTCTCTAAATGTGGCCAAGGCTTTCTGAGAAAGAAATTCTGAAAATAAACTAAGGAGTGTTTTAAAAGGGTGTTTTCTATTAAAGTTTTGCCAGAGAAACCTCAAAACTAGTTACACAAAAGGATTAGGGAAATGCATGGAATATAACAGCCCCAGAACAATTTTCCAGCTTCTCAGTGGAATCAGAGATGATTGAGTGGCTTTGTATGTGTGCAAAATTGCATTAACTCTAGAAAATTACTTGTTCTGAGGACAAACTGAATAAGGAGTGAGCTGTACGGTGTGGGTGCCGATTCAGGGAGCTTTTGTCCCTAGACATCCGTGAGTCTGCATTCAGCTGTGACAGAGAACACAGGATGGGTTCTACCTAGTGACAAATGCAAGACTCGGTATCTCACTGTAAATCCCCTCTGTCACACAGTAATTTCAGTTGTAGCACAGTTTTACTCATCATTCCCTTAAGATTAGGGGGAAAAAAATAATAAATATTGGTAGATTAATAGCATTGATGTCCAGATTTCTTTAAAACATGTTAATTAAATAAACCTTAGACTCCTTCTATGAAGTAAGCATTGTGAATATCATCTCTGTTATGATTATCTTCCTAGCTGCAGCAAGGTATTGAATCCCGGGTGGACCTCCTAGCTAATTCAACACTTGCACCTCCAGCATGTACTCAAGCTAATTCAGATCTTGCAGCATGGACACTGAACGACAGGGAACACTTACCTGCAGGTTTCAGCGTGAAATATCTTGTGTTTCAGAGCACAGCTCTCCTGGCTCTCCCGGCACAAATAGCAGCTGCAGTTGTCTTTACTTTGAAAAAAATCTGTGGGACACTTCTGTCTACAGATGCATTCACAATTTTCTTCGTCAAATTCCATATGTTGTCCACACATAGCCAGCTCAGCAAGAGGAGGGAGCCCTGCAATAGCACATACGTCTTTTAGCGGTAAGCTTTACATGGCTGAGTCCTGCTTTTGAAGAGACTCTTTCTTTGCAATCACTAGGACTTACACACGTTCTCTCCCATCGATTCTGGTCTTCAGAATTTCTGTTGTAATTTACAACACAGAAAAGGAGTTGAGAGGATTGGGCTGATTATCTCACTTACTCTAATACAGCTATTTCTTGTGGGTTGAACCCCGCATAAAAATACTTTATTTTGGGGCTGTGTATTAAAAGAGCCAAGTGTTAGGTTTTGGAATGCACAAATCTTTACTGAACAGCAGGTTTTAAAAAGAAAAACTCAAAAAGGATTTAGCCTATACCCATGACAAAAATGCATGTTCACGCAAACTGTCACACTCACTACTCAGTGTACTTCATTATCCATAGACTTCCGAAAGTTTTGCAAAAGTATTACTAGAGTGTATTAGAGTGCAAGATGCTCTAGCACTTTGATAAGGCGCATATGCACACTTGTCAGTTAAAGAAAGAAGGAAATACTTTGCTTCAGGAACAAAACCCCAGCCAAGTGAACGCACTGTCTAATACCTCATCTATCTTCCCTCAAAATACACATCTGGAGTACAATATGAGGCTAATCCTACCAAAAAGAGAACACATTTTGGGAAAGCTTTATTAAAATGCTAGCAGCACATCCCCGGTTAAAGGTCACAGCATATAATTTGTCTTTGGGAAGGTAATTTCCTGTAGTTTTACAATTAGCTGTGGATTTAACCTACGGAATGTGGAATGTAACCTGCATCCACGACCTCTGCAGCCTCAGCTCTGATCTCAGTGGCCAGAAAAGTCTTGCACATTACTTGAAAGAAACCTTAGTTATTATTTACTTAATGTTGGAAAACCAATATCCAGACAGAATAAAACCCAGGTCCTCTTGGAAGGAAGGAAGGAATCTGCCCCAAATTCTTGGAAGACAAACTGCTTCCTCAGGGTGATAAAGCTTGGCGTGTGTGAGGTAGTGTAGAGTGTTTTAGTCTCGCTTTGTTTCAATCTCAAAGAGAGGTTTTAAGTTATTTTGCCCCAGACACTGCCAAACACAGTGTACTTCAGAGAATGATATTTAATCTGAGGAAGTATTGAGTCTATATCAATAAAAGCTATAATTCAACAAGCCACAGTTTTTAGTGCTCCAAGCTGACCTTACAAAAGGCTAAGAGTTAGGATGACTCTGGCTATTCACAGTCCTTTGGACATACTCTGAAATACAGAGTACTAATCCTTTCTTGAGTGAAAAGTCTAACTTGAGTTTAACTACCTAACCTGATGGTCAAATAATCTGATCTGGAATAAGAATAGATTTCACAGAAGCCTCCACACAGCTAATCTCTTGCTTATTAAAATTAGGAGACTGTAATCAACAGGCCAGTTGATGAGGTTATTTAGTTTTATTTCAGCTTGCTAGTCTAGGAATTGTTTGCCAGCTTGCTTTTATTGTTGCCTGGGGTGTTTTATTCTTTTGCTTGCTGCATGTAGGCTAAACCACAAAGGCGGGGCTTCCTTCTGTGTCTGTCTGCTCTACTGCTATAATAATTTTATTTTGACCAGGATAATTTCCTGAGAAAAGTAATTTAAAAAAAAAATCTTATGCAGGTCTTAGAGAAATTTTAACTTCTTTAAGTGTTTGCTGTTAGTATCTTTAGAGTCACACAGTTTCCCCCCCCCAGAATATTTCCTGCACATTCCTTTGATGGATTAAAGTTTTCTGGGAAAAAGAGAAGGAGAAGGGAAGAAGTGTAAACTTCTACTAATTTTACCCTCTTCCATTTCCTTCCATAGACCTGAAAGGCTATACCTGTATACTCCTGAATATGTAGGGCATATCAGTTTGAAAGCCCTCTAAATCCCTCAGTATTATCATAAAAAAATAGTAAAATATTTTGAAAGGTCGTATAATCTTTTGCACTGACTACAGCTAATAATCTTATTCCTGATATGTCTGTTCTTAAGAATTTCCCACAATAAAGATTCATCACCTTCCCCAAGCAAGATATTCAAGGGCATGTTTTTTCCTGCAGTTAAAGAGTTTTCCCTAATGTCCATCATGCATTCTAAGGCCCATGTGAAATAAAAATTCATCCAGACTGTCTACTTCACTAACTCTTTTTAAAACTTTACTGTTTCCTTTTCAGTTTGCAAATATAGAGGGAGTAAAATGACCAAGCAAAAAAAAACATGAGCTGGGGATAAGAGTGTTTATTTTCAGGTGAATTTCTGCATCATAAGCCAAGTCTGTCTAGGGATGTGGAATCAAAATTTTAACTCTCCCAATGAAAAAATGTGACAAAACCAAAATGAAACACAAGCACCCTGGAGATGGCAAGCAAAAGTCTCCATTTGCAGTTTCATCTTTACCTTCTCGTCTGTTGGGATGCTGTACGTCTACAACACATTCACATTTGTCACTATCCCAGATCCATCCATTATGGCAAAGTTTGTTGGTAAAGGGGCATCTAGAAGAAAAAAAATAGTAAGGTAGAAATTTAAAAAAACCTGAGGAACATCAGTGTAGTCATTTGGCAGGATGAGCCTGCTGGTATGCTGGGTCTGACATTTGTGCTACGTGAAAGTACAGCACCTGTGTGCATTGCTGCTGCAAGAAGACCTTGGGGCTGGATGGTTTTGCTGATAGGGCTGAGCTCTCTGGCTCCCAGCAACTAGATGGAGCAGGTACAGCACACATTTCACATTACATCCCTAGGAAACACCTACATTTTCGCAACTCCACTTTTCCACAAACCAGGCTCTACCCCATGCAGGGTAGTCTTAGTCTTACAGCTTTCATGCCATGTAACCATATTCGATTTTTCCATGCTGCCAGAAAGTGCATCCCCAGTTTAAATTTGCCCGTGCTTAAGGACGTACTGTGGACTGTTTTCAGGGTCAGAGGGGCTGGTTTGACTTTTAGGCACTTGGCTTTGTGAGGGGAACTCACAAACTGGAAGAAGGCTGAGGTTCTTCTGTATTTGTGCAGGAGGAGGGTTCTGAGTGGCCAGCAGGCTGAGCAAGGGCTGGAGTGGCTTTGCTGAAATGCCACCTCGCCCCCAGCCCAGATGTCTAACTGAAGGGCTGTATGAGGGCAAGCCTACATGCAGGGCTAGACAGAGACGTCTGAGCTCACTTCCAATGAGTCGCTCAAGTGATCTGTGTTTTTAGGGTCTTTGTTAGATTCATGTAGCCTGTTTTCACCAGGACTACTGGTATTTTATACTGTATTTCAAAGTCAGATGTGAGATTACCTTTTCCAGCCAACAACCCTGACAGGTTCAAACCAAGACTGGACCAGAAAATGCAAAGTAAAGAAAGATCACACTGATTCTGACTCAATGTGCCATGAAATACGGCAGAGGGCTTTAGCTTGACCACAGCATTCTGTGTTCCCTGGCTAAATAATGCGCAAGCAGGGTTGCCTGTGTCAGGTTGAATAAGTCCATGCACACCTGCCCAAATTGCTCAAGCGGAGCGTAGTGCTAATATGTGCACTTTGAGTCCGCTCTCAGGCACCTAAGTGTCTTAATGACTCCAGATCCTGCTGAACGAGCCTGCTGTTTGTTGCATTCTGCTGTCCTTTCACTTATAATTCACCAGGTTCAGCTGAAGCTATCTAAACCTGAGTGATAACCAAGATACTTGGAAAAACTGTTGGGATAACAGAAAGTGAAGCGACCATTGTAATCACCGAATCAGAACAAAATAATTTTCCTACTTCGGACTGTGCAACATGTGTAGCAGTTTGTAAAAGAGGGAACTTACCCATCTTCTTCCGGGTACTGGACAGATCTTCGTATGATGGCATACTGATGGCGCTGGGTATTCGATAGACACTTACAGGCTGTGTGATTGGCAATTTTGATTGGCACGGGCTCAGGAACACTGGTCAAGGGAACCGAGATCTCAAAGAGCTAAGTGGGTGAAATGACATTTATTTTTCAGTTTCCATCATAAAGTTAATATTTGGAGGTTTTAATCAAAACTCCCCACCATTTGCCCCATCCGTGCTCTTTTCAAGAGGTAGTTACCATACATAGAAATGAGCAGGTGAACACTGAGAGTTTTGAAGAGCAATGCCCACCAGGGTAGAAACTTGCCAAAACAGTGGTCCCAGTGCTGTATTACCAGCTATTAAACACCCAAGACCATTCAAAATTATTTGCAAATACACTGAAAAGCCTCTTCTGGATGCTAGGGCCAAATGAAAAAGATAGAGATGTTGGGAACTTTCTTCTCTGTTATATCATTTGTTGAATCTCAACCACTTACAGAGACAGGCATCTAACTGTCCTAGGGTATAATCGCAGCACGCATCTTTAGGGCCCTAACTTAACCACCACAGCCTCCTCCGAGAGCGAAGAAACAGAAGTAAACAGAGGAGAGTTCATTCTGCTTCAACTGGGTTCCTGCAGGGAATCATCCTGGAAACATCCCTCTTGACTATAACAAGAGCCTAAGGAACCAAGCAGCCTACCTTCAGCACATCCAAATTGTTTAGTGTGATCTCTGAGTGGCCTTGTGGAAGCTCTGTAATGCTGGGCAGCCATGTGTGAGAGCTGTGGAAGTGACCCACACCCCCTCAGCCTCCCCAAGCCAGCTTCCTTCCCATGGAAACCAAGCATAGGGTCACATCTTCGCATGCCAGCATGTCTTGGCTTAATGCTCGTCCACATTCAGGGGCTGAGAAATAGCCCTAAACTTGACTGTTTAGACATTTAAATTTAGGTGTTGCAGGGTCTAACTTTAGGTGGCGTGAATATCCTTCAGTGGATATTTTATACCAGGAAAAAAATAATGCTGTCACAAATATGGGAGTAATCCCATTTATTTTAGAGGAGTAGACCTGTACTGATGGTGGTGTCTCCAGGAGTGGAACTTAGCTGGGGGCTTTTGAGGGAATGGTTATTTTGAAGGACGCTAAAGGAATGTTACAGCTTGCAGAACTGCAGTTTTTCAACAAACTTATTAAATGGTGCTCCAAAAACACATAAATAAATAAATACTTTTTAGCCTGACCTAGCTCCCTGAGCTGATCAGATGTCTTTTGTGTGGGGCCAACAGCTCATAACAGCTTTCTCCTTCTGGTGGGGAATGCAAGCAATTAATGAACATTGACGCAAGAAGGACGGGCCCTGATTTATTTTACTCCAACTGTATTCCGGTACAACCAGACACAGTGGAATTACATTCCAACAAACCTGAAACAAACACAGAAGTGAATTGGACCTGCTCCCCAGGAGGATTCAATTTGCTTTTTAAAACAACTGCTCTCAATCTTTGCTCTGATTTAAAGAAAAGTTTTTAATAACTGAATTTAAGACATTACTCCAGGTCACAAGGTTTTATCTTTTTGGTAGGGATGCAGAAGGTGAAGGTTAATCTAGGAGGACCGGCCTCCTGTGCCTCTTCTGTAGGTATTAACACAAATGGTTTCATCTGTAGAGCTGATTGAAAGAGTATACTAAGTTTGGAGCTCTGCTCAGTCACCCAGTGGAGCAAGATATCTCTGTACGCAGACACTAGAGGGAGTCTACAGAAAGAAGCTCTTTGGCTGCTCTGTCCTCACCTTTTGGAACCGGTCATTAAAACTCAGGTATTTGTTGCTTGTTACACCTAAGCAGTAATTGACTACTGGCTTAAGCCTTCCCTTTCCGAAGTGACTTGTTATTTGTGACGTTCCATCCTGAGGCACTCAAATTGAGAGCATCTGTCCTCTCCTGTTGAAAATGTCCCCATTTTAGGCTTGCAAAACTGCACATCCAAAATTATTAGGCAGCCTTTTTGGCACTGATGGCAGTTTTGGAATTGCAGCTTTCAGACTCCTGGCCTCACACATCAAAATTCGCCAGAGTCTCTCTTAATCCTTTGGTGCAGAGGTTTCCCATAAACCAATAATCTCAAGAGGTCCTAGGTCCAAGTAACAATACATTAAAGAAGGATAAAACTCCTTAAGGCCATGTGAGCCTGCAGTCACTTTCTCAGGGCCTGATTTTCTGTCTTTACACATATATACCCATTTTTAATAATGAAACATGAGTGTAAAATGCTATTGCACATGCCTGCATTCCCTCCGCATGGATACAAAATTAATTCTGCTGTTTGTTATGATAGTGCAGACAGGTCTTTCATAACAGGATCTAAGAAACCAAACATCCTCTTTCCCCTCCCTTCTTGGAGACCCAGGGCAAAAAGAAAGCAGATGAATAGCCTCATTTACCGTTTTTGACACGTAAGTTGTACTTGTATTCATGCAGCTCAGACTCTCCTCATTGCAGCAGCCTCCGCATCTAAACACGTTCACACAGGGAGGCTTGAAGAATTTGTTGGTTGTTGTACCCAGCTCCTTGGCTACTTCCACGCAGGTTTCCCTTGGCACACATTGAGTCTTTTGCCATTCCTCATCTATGACTGGAGAAAACACCATTTTTATGAGCAATTATGGCAAAATTAAACCTCTGATTAGTGAGGCAGAAGCATTATATAAAGAAAAATGAAGTGCTGGAAGGCCATTTGCACTTACTTGGATCGATTTGCACTTACTTGGATTGATCAAAGGACCAGAGAGAGCCTGAGTGCAAAATTATCCCAGTAACTTACACCAGCTGCACTGGCAGAGAGGTCAGTGCGTTTATTCGCCTTTAGATTTCAACGCGGATGACCAAAATCTCCGTTAATTCCAGTGGGTTAAGTAGAACTGCATCAGTTTCCCCTAGCCAAGAGTCAGCTCCAAGGCCTCTGTCTGACAAAGCTGGCCCCCACCCTGTTCTCCTTTTCTCCAGGGTAGACATCCTTATTGTCATTTTATCCTCTCTTCACATGTACCCCACTGCGGGCCCAGTAGAGCCTGGGCCTGACTGCAAAACCACATTAATGATTACCAGATTCTAGTCAGAGGGTATTAATACTCCTACTGGATGTCAGCCAGCGAGCACCGTTTCCAAAATGTCTGATGAAATCCAAGACAAACACTCTCACACCTCAGTACCCCCAGGGGTTCGAGTTTGAATAACAGGAATATGAATTCAAGCATGATTTATCTATTCAAAACACTGTGACATCTTTTTTCAAATACTGAATTGTTGTCAACTAGTAATTTATTTTAGACTGATCTGTCAAATTCTGACTGTGAGGAGGAATAATGCATTCACTGACTGAACCAGGGGGAGAAAATAGTGACGTTTACGTAATATTATCTCGAGTCTTGTTAAGAGATGGCCTTGATTTTTTTGACTTTTGCTTACCTGATTCAAGTTACGGAATTACTCGAGAGTCATCAATGCTTATGCTTTATATCCTCCTTAAAATTATGAAAACCCTTTTTCCTTTCTGCCTCTCTCCATCAGGCTTCTGAAAGATCAGAAGCAACTTCTACACTATTAAGAAAGTTGCTCTCTCTTCCAATGTAGTCCACCTCCCTACTATTGTGCAAGCAGTGCATACAATTACAGGGAAGTTCTGAAAAAAAGACCCCAAAAATTCCGGAAGACTTTTAATCTAAATGCTGTATTTTGTATTTGGGTGAGTATTTACTTCTCTCTTTCCTACCTGACTTTCCTTTTATTATTTATAAGTTTTTCGTCAGATGACTGTGTATATTTAAAACAGTTTGTTTATTCCCGCAGAGTCTGTCCCCAGCGTTGATTCACTCCACTTTCCAGTCTCAGAAAAAGTACAAGAAATAAGAGCTTGAGGCCCAGTTTCTGATTTTACAGCATAAATTAAGCAAAGAATCACTAAAATCAGTAGAATTTTCTACAGTAATGTTAGTCTATCAAAAAGGAATGCAATCCTAGGCCTTAAAATAGAAAAGAAGGTGTTTGCCAAACTCATTAAGGTATGTGCGTGTAATCACTTCAGATGTCACTTCAATGAGTGTTTGCGCTGATGACCTTTCCAACTGCCCACATCCTCACTTTATTAACCACTTCTTTTTCGGAAAGGCTGTTATAGGGAGGGGTGGTCAAAGAAGTGGGTGCCACATTTTGCTCAGAAGCACCGTGGTCACCCTGACCTCTTCCATGAGCAGGCACAGGGCATCTCCTGAGAAATTTGGCTCCGATACAGACTCAAGTTTGAAAGTACTGCAGTCCTAGGTGAGCTGAGGTGCACGGGGGAGGCTGTGGTTAGAGAGGGAAACGCAAGCCTTCAGTGAATTAATCATTAAAGCTCTAGAGAAGAGGAACAGAGTCCTGAATTGGACCTGCTGGAGTTTGGGGTGCTGTGGAAGATGGTCTAGCAGTGAAACAATGAGGAGCCTCGAATCAGCCTTCTCGTCAAAACACTTTATTAAAAGAAAACAGATGCCCTTGGCAAAAAGGTCAATGCTTAATGACTGGAAAGGGTGTGGGAAAGAAATACATGTTTATAGGCTTGTTTTTTTAAAAGGACCTTTAGTACCTTGAACATATTAAGATATTAGAACAGAAGTAGTTTCTGTCCTGGGGTAATTCCACTTTGGATGGAAGAATGGAGAAGATGACCCAATAGGTTCTTTTTAACTTAAATTTCAGTGGCTTACTTTGAATGAGAAAGCTGACATCTCTGTGTCTGGAATTAGAATTTTAAAGGGAAAGCAGGAGATGGCCTAATAGCTGTTCTGAGAAGAAAAATTACATCTATATGTCTACAGTTATCGGACTTTATTACCCAAACGGTTACATTATGCACTTCCTCAGTAACACTTAAGAACGTCCTCTATTGTCTTGCTGTTTTGACAAAAGGAAGATTTTAATTTGTGAGAAATGCTGGTGAGCAATAGTGACAAGAGAGGTACAGCATTTGACACTGGGTGCTACTTCTAATAACAGCTCTATCGATTCTTAATGTTGCTGTGTAGACTTGTAAAGGTATGTAAACAAAATGTTTATCATGAATTGAAGCCCTCTTAATTGTTCTTCCAATGTGTATTGGATTTAGCTTTTTCTCTACAAAATTTCAATGAGAAGCTTAAAACCATGCCAGTTGTATGAAAACTCTTTTCAGACTCTCATTTGTGTCTGCATTTCTGTGCTGCGGCTCAGAGATGAAAATTTAGGCCTTTGCTCAGCCATAATTTAGCTGAGTAATGGTGTGCGAAGTGGCTGTGGTTGTTGTAAAAGTATCTGATTTCCCAAAAGGAAAGTGATACGATCACATCACTTCAGGGTAAAGACTGAACAAAAAAAGAATAGCTCGGTCTGTCCTTCGTTAGGCTGCAGTGTAGCTTTGCTGCAGGATATCTATTTGCTTGGCCAAAGTATAGTAACTGATGTTTTATTTTACATCACTAAGCACATAATGCCTCTCAGATCTCTCAGCTACAGGAAACAATATTAATTTTTACTCCAGGTGAGGGAATAGATTGTGATTCCCCACATTCAGGTGTTGGTTGGTCTTTTCAAGACCAGAGAGACTTCCTCCGATAGATTGAAATAAGGGCAATACCTCCTTCCTGAGGAAATCCCCCCCACACACTGCTGCTGATGCAGTGCCTTGTATCAGAGCACACCTAATAAAAGCAGGGATTTCCATGCCTGCAGTAAATCTCGTTTGTTTCTGCCTGCAAGCAAATTCTGAGAATTAGCACAATGCTGCTTGCCAGCCCCTCGACCAGTCATTCCAACCTGTTCTTTGCACGTTGACTTACCCTCCTTTCTCTGGACTGACAAATCCATACATAATACATCTTCCCTTTGGAGAGTATACAGAGAACAATAAGCCTGATTTGGCAACAAAACAGGGAGGCGTACTGGGGCTGTTGCCTGACATTTTTTCATACAAAGTCATTTTCCGTGAATGCCCTGTTGTTTCCAGTATGGGTGTATTCTAGGAAGCCCCTAGTACTTAACCCTTCACTGGTTAAGAGTCGGTGGTACTGCAGCTGAGGTCATTCAGCCGCCAACCTGCACCTACCTTTCAGTGTATCGATATCATAGAAAGCAGCGGCAAATCTGGTGGATCGATGTGATGCAGAGCGGGAGTCTAAATTGGCCAGACTTTTGAGTTTTAACCTGCATTTCCACAGCTTCCAGTCCTCAGAGTGAGTGATGCGAAGCAGCTCTTCCAGGCTGGATGCTCTCCTGATCTGCTGTTCTGACCGCTCCAATGCTGACAGAGACGTCCTCTGGAAGGGAAGGGGGAAGTTTAGAAGTGGTTTTTGTCAGGGTAGGTTAATGGTTGGACTTGGTGATCTTAAAGGTCCCTTCCAACCTCACCGATTCTATGATTCTATGATTCTAAGTCAGAAAGACAGCACCTTTGCAGCGTGTCCCCAGTGCAGCACATGTACAAAAGGCAGCATGCTACTGAGGACAGACAAGAATACCTGTGAAAACAGGAGCACACAGAGATGTCCCAGGCTTTGACAGCGCCCGGCGCCAGACCGGTCTGCAGGATTTGTGCCCACATAATTTGGGAAGGGGAGACACCCACTTCCTCAGCCTTTCCATCACAGCACTACAGCTGTTTGGCAAATGCAGGCTGTACTCCTTGTATTCCAGCTCCCCAGGGAATATGGCAGAGTCAAGGCTGACATTGCTGGTTCACATCGTTCACATTCACATCGCATCATCGCTGCTGTGCCTGAGCTGGCCAGCTGTGCCAGCGTGAATCCGGGGTCACCCCCCTAGACAATCTGAGTGAGTTCACGTGATGGCGTGCCTTGGCAGCAAGCCACCTCCAGTGCCCAAACTCTGGTGCCAGCCGTGAGACATCACTGCACGGGCAGGTGATACAGCTGGATGCTGCCCTAAGGATGAGGGCCTATCCACATGGTAGGCAAACACAACGTTCAACGTGCTGCAAAGTGCAAGATCCATCTGCCATTTCCCATCCTGGCTACCCTTTGGGTCGTGCTCAAGTCAGCCAAAGGGGCCTCCATCCAGCCTCAGTGCTGTGGCTGTGCAGCCGCATCAGTGCAGTCACTGCGTTTTCCACCTGTGTGATAAACGAGACCATTCTCCATTTCCACAGGAGAATGCTCCCTACAAAAACCTATCCCATTAGTTTAAAGGCGTTATTGATTTAAAAAATACCTATTCAACAGAAACTTAATATTGCACAGCACCCCATAACAATACTGGTTTCCTTGGCTGCTGCTTTCCGACATCTGTGTTTGTGTCTTTATCAAGGCATTGAGTATTTATTTCCACTGACTCACCAGATCTGCTGAAAACTATTGCCTCCAACCCAAGTAAAAGGTTATCTTTGTAAATGGCTGTGTTGCGCTGGGCTGTTGCTCTCAGCTGCGCTTTCTGGTCATGCAGTTGACTGTACTTTTTGTCTTGCAAATAACGGGCTGCAGTGCCAGCTCTCACAAGTAAAACACCAGTTCTTAAAAGCCAAGCTGAAGTGTAGGAAGCTGTCGATATGAGGTGTGCAGTAGCCTGAAGTCTGAACTGGTAGCAAGCCAGTCCTCTGTATAGGACTGGGGAAGTAGGGGGGGAAAGAATCACCTATAAGGAGAACATTTTGAGATGAGATCTGAAACCCAGGCCCTGAGTGCATCTGTTATTTGTTATTAAAACATCTGTGGCATTTATTTTGCAACAATACAGATGTTAGGCTGTACATGCGGGCCAAGTTCGTTTTTGGGTAATTACCTTCCACTGAGCTAAAATTCCCTATGTAGTTAACTCAGAAGAAGTTATTTGCTCTTCTTTTATGCCCATACAGAACATTATATTGTGCTCTAGCAAGCTGCCGTGTTTCATTATAGAGATGGCTGGTTTTTATCGGTGAATGATTTCTCATACATTTTATATGTGGTGAAAACTGGAAAGCCCATCTCAATACTTATGGACAGAGAGCTCAGAAGGAATGTGAATACTTAGCACCAGTAACTGAATTTCAAGACCCAGAATTTTGCTGATCCAGGAAAGCTGAAATTCAGCTTGAGATCAGTGCGTCAAGACTTGTTTGTTCTAAGAACCGCAGCTTATATTCACTCCCATTCACAAACTGTCTTCTTGACCTTGCAAAACATGCAAGTATGGGACCAGTGCTGGCATAGTATTGAGACCAAAGATAACCAAACTGAACTGTATTAACCATTAGTAATACTTATTTTTCCCCTCTTTTCCGTAAAAAGATTTTCTAGCTGAATCAGCATCCAAGACTTCTAAACTAGAACCTGTAAAATGAGATTACAGTATTCTGTAAATTGAAGACACATCCCTGCATTTCTTGCAGGAGTCAGTACTCTGAGGCTAGTCTTTCCTTTTTTTTTGCTTAAATATCAAGAGGTTTTATTAATGGTTATTATATGAGCAAAATAAAGTTTAAACCTAAGACGAAAGAGTACAGAAAAAGTATACGTGCCTCCTCATGGTAAGCAAAGATCTCTGGGTTTATCTAAAGCAAGAATTTGTACTGTTTTAAGGATTTTTGTATTCTTAAAGCGATACAAGTTCCTTAATGTGGACTGAATACACTGATATTAACTAACTTTATGCTTTCACAGGTACTGCTGTATAGAAAGAGAAATAAGTTATATTAGCAGAAATATATATATAATAATAATATAAGTTATATTAGTAGAAGTCATTTTTATACCAAAAAATACATGTCCAATAGGATTTGAATTCTAAAATTAAAAAGATGTATCTCTGATATTGGTGTATCATAGTGTTATTGACAAAGCCCACCTATGTGTACAGGTTGTTCCTCCTCTCACTTGTTTTCATATATTGGAAATTGAAGAAGCATGGTCAAAGGAAATGGAAGGAGCGGTGCTCATTGCAGAATTCGCTCTGCAGTCATCAGCAGTGTATCCTAATTGACTAAACCGTGATCATCCAAAACTCACACAGAGACCTTGGAACTAAGTTATCACTTCTCTGTCAGCTCCAGCCCCGCTCAGCATTGCCTGGGCTATTCAACCCTGAAGTGAATCTGTTGCATCTGCTCTCTTCGTGTTTCCTAATACCTGTCCAAGCTCTGCAGTTTGAGGGGGTTGCCAGTTGCCTACCATCGTAATGCCAGAATAATTGTCTTCCTTCTTCTTATGTTTGACTCGTTCCTGGAGGGAACAGATTTTACAGCTGACTTTATAATTTCTTCACAGGAATCCCTATCCAGTACAGAATTTCCTTATGCCCTTTCCCATAACAGCAACAGCACTGAGATAAATTACAGGCTCTCCCCCTGAACACTGCCGACACTAGGCAAGATGGTGGGCCAATGGCACTGCTAGCTTTTAAGGGAGGGCTGAATCCCTTTTGCCTGTGAGCTAGTCACTCTCAGCTCCCTCTATAGCCAAGACAGAGAAATATAGACACTTTTAGAGCATGATCCATTTGAAATCACACTGAAAATCTTTTTGCTGGCTGCCCAGCAAGGCCAGGCTCACCAGATCACAAGAGGTATCAGTGTGGTGGGTCTTTGGTCAAACAAATCTCACCGCAGCTATCTGGGATATAAAACACCTGAAGAGAAGCACCTCATTTTGTTCCAATCTACCCTAAGTGCCAAAACAGTAACAGTGAATACCACATTATGGGTTTCATTTGACTCCTTTGAGACTGCTACAATGCTATCACCTAAAATATTCTTTTAAATGCTTGCTAGAGCACGGACGGACTATGCAGCATCGAGGACATCCCTCATCCTTATACACTTTGACCTTAGAGGTAGCTACCCACAGCTTTAAAGCATTCAAACCTAAAAGTCTAAAAACCAAAAAGAGTGTGGAAGGTGCATCAGCCCCACCAGCAGGGCTCAGACACTGCACCCTCTTGCTATGGCACAGCAGCACCGAATACCGTGTTGTCATGAAATCCTTCCAGAGCATTAATTTCTGCTCCTGCTACTTTGAAAAGAACAGCATCAAAGGAAAACACAGAACCTCTTTTGGTCTCAGATAATACCATAGGTGATATGCCATAGGGTTGCTAGCATGGTGCAGATGTGGGGACTTCTTTCATACACTGCAGTTTAAATTCAAGCCCTGATTAGATATAGGCAAACGTACTCTGCCTGACTTGAAAGCCCCACTTAGAAGGGTGCAGCTTTGCACAGAAAGGTGAATAAATGTTTCAAAATATGAAATTGGAGGAAGGTGTTAGGTTCAACAGCGCCCCAAACTTACCACTCGTGGTGATCAAGGACTTTATCCCCTCTCAGAGTGATATCAAGTGGATGGTGGTTAAAATCAGCATTTGATCGGGAGGGGAGCTCCACACTCAGACACAAAGCAGGGGGAAGCATGCAGAGAGGTCAAACCTCCACTGACATTTTTGGGAGAACCAGCTCCTCACAAAAAGCAAGAGGAACAAAGCTGCCATCTGTCTGTTTATCCTGACTGTAAGCATCTGCACATGCTATTTCCTACTTCAGATACCCCTTCCTCCCTTTTTTAGGCTTTCTCTGGTAATTAATAATCTCTGATAAATCCTTCCAGGTTCCGCTCACATTCTCAGTTTTCCTCTCATCACCTTGTACTGCTTGGATCCCACTGTGCTTTTATGTTTATTTTTACTCCTTTCCCCATATTCTGCCAGGTGGGATTCTAATGAGACCCACCTCAGGCTGAGCTGTTCAGTCTCCTGGTGCAGAGAAACATCCATTTTTCTCCCTTCCATGCCCTCACTCCACTTCCCTTACGTTGAACCAGATTTTAGTAGTCAGCTGGGTTGAACCATCACCACTGTGGTAGTTGTTGGTTGTAAAGGCTGAAACCTATGTGGAGCAGGACTTCACTGCACTTGGTGTGGTTCATATAGACAGAAAAAATTAAGATTCATGGTTTAAAATATACATTAAGGCTTAAGAGAGAAAGAAAGTAGAGAAGGAGCTATTGGCAAAGGGCCAAGGCAATGTCCTTTACACACTCCCAAAATGAACAAATTACCTTATCACTGGAAAGCTTCAAATGTCCTAAACTTTCAGTACCCATAAATGTATACCCTGTCGTCAACTTAATACCTGATGCTATTGCCTACAAGAAATTTTTGCATAGAACTCATCAATAACAAATATCATAGTAAGTTTGAGTAGCTCATTCTTATCTCTTCATCTTACTGCTGCTCTTATTGTAATTTTTCTAAGTATCTTCTCTTAAGAATGAATCCCATACACAGAGATAAAAATCAGATTAATATTTAAATGAAGTTGTATATTTTTCATAACATTGACCTCTCATATGTTCCAAAACTATTCTTCAACTCAAAGAGGAATGTCTGTTTTCCTCTATGGGGCTATGAGCAAAATCACTGACATCAGGAAATGATAATGTGGGTTAGCATTGTGATTTTTGGATAATTACAACTTTTGTCCTTCCAAAAAAAACCATAATGGGCTATCTATCTTCTTCCTAGCAATCTCAGATGCCAGAAAAACCCTAAAAGTAGTTAGCATTGGAAAAGAACAAGAGAAAAAGCAATGATAGATTCAGTGGCCTTTCCTACCTTGGACACTAGCTTAAATCAGACACTGAGTTCATTACCCCATTGATTTATGCTAGTCAAATATTAGGTTTATGCATCTTGTCATACAGATGCACAATCCCACACATAGCCTGCACTGTTGAAATTTGGCCCCTTCTTGAGAATTACTATTGACAATCTCTCATCAAGTGCTGCAGCTCAGCAGTTTGCACCTTTTCTCCATATTTGACAAGATCCTAGGTTTCTTGCCTAAGAAAAAAAACCCTACCCTTTTCAAACTGATGTCTGAGTAAGTTAACAAAATTCATGTTTGCAGAACCCCTTTTTTTTTTTTTTTTGCACGTGCCACTCTTTTCATCTTGACACAGGTGGCCTTTGTATTAATGCTGTGGTTTAGGGTCTCCTGGAGGTATTTTGAACAATGAAGGAAAGATGCATAGAATACGATAGTAAAAGGAAGGCCCACTAAAGTCATAAATTTATTTGAGGATCTATAGCACAAACACATGTCTACAACCCAAAAATAATTCTTTTAAAGTCCATCAGAACTATTAGTATTTTTATTTAAGAAAACAGATCCATGGTGAATACTATTTTGTGTGCATGAGAAGACAAAAATAAAGGTTGATTGCAATCCATATTTTGCTCAGTCTGAGGACGCTCCTGCTTGCATTTCAGTCTGTACTCAAGCACACCCACAGAACCAAGGACATCCTGAAAGCTTACACAGATGACTACTTTCCTTAAGTCCCAGCCTCACAGTCCTTATCTACAGTGGGACACAAACCTCTGCTTAAAGTTAAACACATGTGTAAGAGCTCTTCTGAAAAGGAATGTTTTTCTGAGTTAGGATCACAGATACTATTGTGGCAAGTGCTGCATAAATACCAATGGGAATCTTCAACATTATCACTGTGTCTGGGGCCAGGACAAACGACTAAGGAACCTCTCAATAACCTTGCACTGGTTTATGATCCATTCTTCCAGCAGTTAAGCAATAACAAGAAGGTAATGGCTTTATCTTGCCAGGGAAAGCAGATTGTAGCTGCATAACACAGAGTAACGATTGTCTTAATGCCATTCTATCACAAACATGGCCAAACAGGTTTAATCTAAGTTCAAACTAAATCTTTCAAAATCAACCAGTCTGTGGGGGAGTTTTCATCGCAAAGTGAGGGCACTTGGACATGGACAAAGAGTACTGTCAGCATGTGAGGACATTTTGAACCTTTATGTGAGTGTCATGTGCTTCATGCAGCAGTAGCAGCTGTATTCAGTTCAAGAGGAGTCATGTAGAAGACAAAGACTTGACACAACCAGAAGATGAACTGCCCCCATCCCAGTGCTGCCCGAAGGCTATTCTCAGAACTAGACTCAAACCACTTTAAATACTCAGTATGTGATTCATCACCACATGAAAATACCAAGGAATTTTGCTGCTATGTATGCTACACCTGAAAATAACCTTTTTTTCTGTGATGCATTCCCCAAGGTGTTTTTACAATACTGTATGAGTTGATTGTTGTTACGGGCTCATCTTGCAGAGACAGAGTGCCTACAGCTCCCTGCTACCCCATGATCATTAAAAAAAAAATAAATCTGATCCTATGGGTATCATTCACCTGAGTGAATATAAACTAGTTGCCTGAGACGTCTATTATAGTTAATAGAGAAAAATAAGTCCATTGGCTGCAGGTTCATTTCATTCTAAAGTCTATTGGATAAACTGTGCCTCCAAACTGCCTCTTTCTCTCCATTGACACTAAAGGAGCAGTCAGCAGCTCTGGCCCCAGACAGTTTAAAATGTACATTCAGGCTTGAGAGAGAAAGCCTTCACTAGCTCAGCTGTAGTTTGCTGACCCACTCAACTGGGAGCAGTGGAATGAGATTAAATCCCTTTTCGTTATCCAAAGCACAGGCAATATCTGAGGGACAGCAGTCAATTTTTCTTGTGTATGCAAATATAAACATCTAGGAAGAGCAACTGCACCAAGGCCTGAAGAACCTGGGACTGGCTGAAGGCTGGCACTGGCAGATGCCTGGACTGAGAAAAGCACTTCATCCTCTGCCTCAAAGCCGTGGGGTAGTTGGCCAGCCGTGCTGTGGCTCGCAGCACACAGACTGTGAGCTGATGTGGCCTGGGAACTTCAAGGGAGCTCCTGTGGAAAAGTCTTGTTCTCTCTTGGCAGGAGAATGGGGCAGCTCCTGCCATTGTGAGGCCAACACAAGGATCTACATGGTGTCTGAAGGTCTCTTGTTTGATCATTTTCCTGGTGAGGATGACAAGCTTGTGTGGAGTCATTGCAGGAAGTGGAACTCCTTTTGAGGATTTTATGGGGTCAGGTGCAAACACAAAATAAGAGACGATCCCTAACCCAGTGTCTACAACCAAAGTAAAAGACAAGAGAAAACAGAGGAAGGCATTCATCCAAAGGCAGTACCAAGAAAACAAAAAAATATTGCTCAGAGTGATGGGCCATGATTTTGAGATATCAGGGGCTCAACCATTGCCAAATTTTATCATAACAAATATTGTCTATAATACAGCATCTTGTATGCTTGGGGTGTTGCATAACGGGTAATAAAATAGTGAGAGAACCTTCTGCAGCTTGTAAACATCAGGCTTGCAGGAGTGACTTACTGCCTTATCAACAAGCAACTGCATCACCCTATAAACATGTAGCATGAGGCGCCTTAACTCTAACACGTCTAACACATACTAGTTTGCACTAAGTTTATCATCACCATTGTATTTCATTTTGGGGAGAGAAAGAACATTTCCTTTTCAACAGCTCCAATAAAATCAGAATTTTGATTCTCTGTCTGCTATGAACTTTTGATATATGAAGTTGCATCTCAGACTGTATCCCCTCTGGAATTCTCTATGCATTATTAGTGCACAAATAAGTTGTTTTGAATTATAGTGAACATGACCACAGAGAGACAAAGCAATGAGATATTTTGATTTCCTACTAATATTGTTCTCTGAAGCAGATGGGCTTGTCATGGGATTTTTCAGTGACTATTACAGGCTTTGCCATAATTACCAGGAGCATGGATAAAGTTTCAGGAGCATGGAATAGTTCATTCCACCTTCAAATGCTGACTGTTTAAACAAATACTCAAATTTCTTCTAATGCTTAGAAAAAAGTTTAGGCTCTTTCAGTGCACTGCCTTATTCAGACTGAACATTCACTTGATCATCACAGTTACAGCATTAATAACCTGGAGGGACCTGTTGCTTATGGTGGGGACAAGTTTAGGTCCTATGAGGCAGACTTCCAGCTGTCACTTTTTTAAAAGGGTGCGTTTTTAAAAGGTGCAAGTATATAGCAAAAAATATGCAATTAGGATGACTTTCTTCTTTAAGGGGTTGAAAATGGCCTCAACATTATTTCCATGAACATAAAATTAATAAGAATTTTGTTACAGTTGAGAAACCCTAGGGCTGCAGCAGACATATGGGGCTTGGAGGTGAAGTACCAGGGCAGCACGTTTTGTTTTCCAAAACCCCTCAGAAAACTGATGCCTTGATTTGCCTGTTAATATTTTCAACTGTGCCTGCTACTACAGCATCTTCTGTACTGCATCGAAGGGAGACTCCATATAAGTCTCACCAGCAAAAATATGCATGTGTCAGACATGCATCGCCTGGCTGTAATGCCTAGACAGCTCCTCCTGCTGTGCCTGTGAAGGAGGAAATGGTACTCTCAGTGGAAAGGCTGAAGGTCACCTCTCTACCCTCATCAGTGCCTGCTTGCCCAGAAAAAACTCAAGGACTGAAAAGCAGTCACGGGAAAAAAAACTTATGCGTCCCCCACCCACAGCCTAGGCAAAAACTCTCCCCTGTCTGCCTCAAGACTTCAAGTGTTGGCCTTGGCCATGCATCCTCTCAGGAAAGGGTGACTATATCATCACTTCATCCTGAAGTCCTGTGTGTCATGGCTGATGAAAGCCAAAAATGCATAGAGCCCTGTCCTGGAAGAAGACCAGTGGAGAATTGGCAGAGCACAGAAAGAAGGACTGACAGAATCTCAGAATGGTGTGAGTTGGAAGGGACCTCTGGAGACCACCTAGTCCAACCCCGCTGCCAGAGCAGGGACACCTTAGGGCAGGTTGCACAGGAACGCGTCCAGGCGGGTTTTGAATGTCTCCAGAGACGGAGACTCCACCACCTCCCTGGGCAGCTTGTTCCAGTGCTCTGCCACCCTCAAGGTAAAGAAGTTCCTCCTCATGTTGAGATGGAGCTGCCTATACTCAAGTTTGTGCCCATTACCTCTTGTCCTGATGCGACAGATACGATACTTGTGGGTTATTGCTAAGGTAGCTCACAGTTTACAAGTGAGAATCTATACCTTTCTGCTGCATGGTATCTACCTACTGAAGGTAGAAGGGAAGAACCACGCATTTCAAAGAGCCTTGTTTTGTCTGGAGCATATGGAGGGATGTGTTTAGGAGAAACACTGTGCCCTAAATGAGATTGGTGTTCCAGCAGCGAGAAGCACATTCAGAGAGACCCTTCTGTTTAGCATGGAGGGCCCGAAACTGGGGAGGCCGAGGGGTCCCTGAGGAACCGGCGACTGGCAGTTTCAGGCTTAGCAGAGTTTCTCACACAGGTCTCAGAAAGCAAAAGGAACCATCTTTGTAATTGTGAGATGAATGGGAAGCCGTTGCAGAGTCTGGGAAGTAGGTAATGAATCCAGAAGACTATTTTAGTGCTGGTTGGAGTTCAAAGGGAAATTAGGAGCCTAACTGAGGTATGTGTTAAACATCTGGGAAGTATCAGCGCTGAAGAAAACTGATGGTAATTTCCTAAAATTAGTGGTCAAGGTGATGATAAAACAGCTTCTACTTTAGCTGAAAATTATATATTATCACAAGTCAATCATATTAGCTACCCTATGGCATCAAAAGAACAGCTGGTTTATATTTTGAATGGCCTTTTGAACTAGAATAGATCTTTTGTGGTGCTGTTGCAAACAAATCATACTTCTAGCACTTTAGTAGCATGCTTACATTATCAAAATCCTCAGAGACCAGATATTTTGGTTGCTGTATTTGTGGGTTCAACGAACCAAAATATTCAAAATGAAGAACAGAAAACATCGAAATTGTACATGATTTTGAGAAAGCTTAAATCTCAGAATATTTATCCTTTTTTCACTCTCAAAGCAATCAGAGACTGATAATATTTTATGAAAATACCTCTCACAACTATATACTTTTAGCCAGCTAGATCTTTACACCAAAATGAGGCTGGTTTTTTTTTGGCTAGCAAATATTTTGAGGATCAGCTACAACTCTCATTAAACAAATATTTCTTTCCACAGTCAGGTCTTTCAACTCTCATGGAAAAGCTCCTCACAGTAGCTGAAGTGTGATTTTGAAGGGATCAATATTCACTGGGCATCATTTTGTTGGCAGTGATGGAAAAGCTGGATGGGCAGATGGAAGAAAAGAGTAGGTCTGCTATGGTATGGAGTTTCTTTCTGTTGAAGCCTAGTCGTCTCCATTGAGAGTTTACCTTTAGGTCCCTTCTATGGTGATCACACAAAGTATATTTGCTTGGTCAGTGAAAGGACACAGAGGGATTGTCATAAACAAGCAAGGTGGTAACTCATTGATACATCCCAGATGCTACAGGCAGCTTTGTGAGTCTTACAGTACATTTTTTGAGCTTCTACTTGTACGCTTCTTCACATTGTCTTGAATTGCTGCAATCCATTCAGGCAGCTGTGATGCTCGGTACAGAGCACAGCTAGAAACATTACTTCATCACACACAATGTTAGATGCAATCTAGCACTGTGACAGGGTACACATATCATAAATAGCGTATTATATGTGATTACAAAGAGCATGTCCAGACTGTAGCTACTTTCTTTTGATATTTGTCCATTCTTTGTAAGTCACTGGGGCTTGGAAAGTAATTTTGGAATGGTTCAGCAACCGACACCTGAATGAAATCAGATGACTATGTATTCTTTTAATACTTCAAAATATTTTTTAATGTGATGGAGGTTCCTTCAGTTAGTGCTTTCATTGGTTTCTGGGTTTGCCCCAAGACACTTTAAGAAATGTTTTGGAAGTGTGACTAGCCAATCGGACGGCCAGGTTTCAAAATGTCGCTTCACAAAGCAAAGCCATTGCCAATACTGAATGAACTCATGTTACCCCAATCACATGCACACATTTTCCTGGAACTGTAATTTTTCTTAAGTAATATTTCCCTAGCAGTGCAGGAAAGTATCTTAATGTGGTTTCTGAGTCACATTGCTAATTAAAGTGAAAAGTTTTGCCTGTTTGTATGGCACATTCTCTACGTGCAACATGACATATGAGAGAGTAACACGATGCGGCTTTTTTGCAATTCAACCCGACTCAAGTAGAATTCCCCCCTCAACGGCACACAAATAGTGACCACGCTGCAGTCGGTGACAATGAATTCTCAAAAGCAACCCAGCATACTGCCCATCTGAAAGCATGGCTCAGACAAAGCCATCCTGACGTCCTGATAATAGGGAGAGTGGTCACCCCTTTCCAAACCCATGTGGCACCCACACTGGATTGCCAAATCCCATGTGCTCAACTGCACGTCCCTTGCACTCAGTATGACTCTGCCAAAGTGGCAAGGACCCTAGGTGGCGTTCTACCACTAGCTGAGTGGTCGCACATTTTAAGTCACTTTTGGGGGAAAATACAAAAAATATCCAAAATCCTCCAGGAAGCTGAATTTTTCTTAATGCCAGCAAAATAAAATGCCCTGCTCAATTGTTTTGCTGTTCACTGATACAGAAGTTCATATATAGCTCTTTCACAAGGACATCAGAAAAAGAGCAAATTCTGCTTGGTCTTCCCACGGGCACATGGGATCTTTGCAGCTGTACTGGGGACACATAGCATATTGTCCACGTTCCCCAGATCCCAACAAGGACTATGAAGATTTCCAAAATGCGCTGGGGAGGTAGGGAGCAAGGGCAGAAGTAGATAAGGGACTGGCACATAGTGGGAGGAATGAGCAATTCCTAAGGAATAAGGGTTTATTTAGAAAAGTTTATTTCCCTGCAGCAAAATCTCTTGGGTCATTTTTTCCCCCGCAGCAAAGCCTGGGACTGCATCTCAAAGCCAAACCCAAGAAACAGCAATGGCCAGTTTTGCCACTGGACTTACTTGCCCTGAGAGAAAGGTCTAAAAGAAACGCAGATCTCAGTCATGTAGTGATAACTCTAAAAACTGCTGTACAAGGTTTTTAATGGGAATAAGAGAGTTATAACCTACAAAAACTGTACCTGATTTATTTTTCCCAAATACTGATATGGTGTCCACAGTCAATAAGACACAAGTAAACTATACACAGCTCTAGCCTGAAATAGGGACAGCAGTGATCAGAACAAAATTTTCAGGCGCAACGGCAGAGGTCTCACAGGCCAGAGTTTGCACCAGTTTTGGGGGCTTTTTTCCATTTTCAAGCAGGCTGTTTCTCTCTTTGCCTCCTATGGGAGCCTCCATCAATACCACCACAGGTAAATGCCTGGGAGGGAGAAAGCACAAGTAGGCTACATAAGGCAGAAACAAGCAACACTCACAGAGCCTAATTGCTTCTTTTGGTTGCCTTGTGACCACAAATTAATAGAAAGTTGCTGCACTGCCCTCTGAGCCTGCCTTCCTGTCTTTGGATTCACAGAGTTTCAGATGTGAGCCGCGACTGTTGTCGAAGTTTAATTAGCGCTGTCTTCATTTCAAACAGCTGACTAATAGAACTAATTTCTCAAATGCTGCATCTCATTAATCTGAACAGCCTGATGTACTTTTTAGAGCTCTGCTCTATGCTCAGACATTACAATCCTAGCTGGGATGAACTGGACTAGAACAGCAGCTGGGAGAGATCTTTTTGCTATTTCTCACGAGCAAGAGCTGCTTTTGATAAACTAGCAGTGTGTTAGTAGTTTCCTTTCCAAATTGATAAGAGCCAAGGACGGATGCTGTGTAGCATAGCAACAATACAGGATTGTTCTCTTATCCTTCACTGTACCTTGTCAAGGCAAGAGCAGATAAGTCAGAACAAATTGGCTTTCCTCACAACCTCCCTGATAGCTTCCCACCCCTGAAGGAAAAGCACAGACATTTGTTTCTGCAGGAATGCGGCAAGTACATTTTCACACGTTTTTGGCTTATTGAGCCTATCAGAGATGGTTATCAGAGAGAATCAAAAGCAGCAGTGACCAAACTAGGATAATAAAACACTTCTGAAAAGCCACCATTTCATAATATTTATTTAAAATAGTTTGCTAACTTTGAAAGGAAGCTGGATGTGGGGATGAAAAGCCTGGTTTAAACAGAGGAATTGTTTCCAACACCCTTTAGAGTTGCTTTTTGTAGCTGTTGAGCAGTTTGCTTTACTTCCAGGAGTTGCCTTTGAGGAAGATAACCCAGGAGACAGAAGATTTGTTAGAATCTCTTTTCTAGAAACTGAGCAATATTTGCAAGCAGTTATTAGAGAGCTGTGTCTATCTATCTCAAAAACAGTGTCAGTCATAATTTCAGAGACAAAAGCTTATGTCCAGCTCTGCTGCTTAGGTTTCTTTGCAGAGCTCCGTCTGTTTTGGTTGTACAGACAGACAGAGTGCAGCTGGCTCTAGGAAGGGAGGGATGCTAAGAGCTTCCCTATTTGTTCTGCTTACGGTGTGATGGCTCTCTGGTATTTCCAAAGGTACCAAATTCCAAAGCATTATCTGCCTAGGTGGTCCAGGGACCGAGGATGGTGGCAAAGTGCTCACCAGCAGAAAGGGACTATGCACCAGCTGGTTTTGGAAAGTGTCTTCCACCTCCGTCCAGCTCACAGTGGCAAGACGAGACTGTTGAGTCTAGGAAGATCCGTTACAAGCAAAAATGACCACTCGAGGCTGTGCTGATGTTTAGTGCAGAAGTAAAAAAGGTTTAGCTGTGGTAAAGGAGTGCACGTAACAGAGAGCAGCCATGTTTACCTCCAGAGCTAAGCATAACTAACCCCTCGGTCTTCTGATCAGAAAGCAGATTTCTAGTTCTATGATACTCCTCAGGCCTATCAGCTGTGTGGTTCTAATGAACCAGAGGAGGGTTCACCATGAAGAGAAGACCTCTGCAAAAAAGAAAAAAGCTGTGATTCTGTTATAACTTGGGCATTACCAGTTGTCCCTTTTTCTTGCCTTCCCCCTAGCACTTAATAACGGAAAGGGCAGAACAGGGCAGGGAGCAATAAGACTCAAATTCTCAGAGATCAAGACCTTGCAGCCTCATTAGAGAGGCAGTTTTAGTGCTGGAAGGCAGGAGCAGCTCTGACAGATCATTGGCTTTTCTTGGCAAAAAATTTGCCTCGGCTCAGATGAATATGGGACTTAGCTCTTTGCATCTAATTTTAAAATTCTGGAAAAAGTAGCCTATGTCTGTCATTGCTCTAGGAGAGGAAAAATGTGTGGGGGAGAGACAGGAAAAGAGACGGCAAAGTTTGCGGTTCCCTAGTTGAGGGGTTCCAAAATGTAAGAGACTGTCAGGACAAAACTTCAACAAGGAATTTTTAAATTTCCTGACGAAAAAAAAAAAAAAACAACCTAATAATTCTCTGCCTTCAGAAAACCCATGCGGAAATCTAATTGTTCACTGAGGACCTCCTATGTCAGGCTGACATCCTGAACCAAGTAGGTGGTGTGAGAGGCAGAGGGCTTGCTGCCAGCCCTGAGGGGGGTTCAGCCGAGGAGCCCAGCCTGACACCTGCACGGCAGCGCTGTCCCGCTCCAGGGCTGCCCACCGTTTCCCATCATGAGACCGTTTTCCACTTGTTTATAACACTGCCAGACGTTAGATGTTATTCAGGCCGAAACTTTCCACGCCAGATGTCTGCCTCAAAACGATTTTAACAATTTATTTTTTGCTTTCTCTGGCAAAATGGCTCAACCGCAGTTGAGGACGAAGCTCCTTCTTTATCTGTGCAAAAAACACTTTCTGGCAATCTCATGTTTGTAAACGACTGGCGTTTCCCTACTGTGAATTACAGATGTGAAGTTTTGACACCTGAGGAACCTTGGTTGGTCTGGATGTGTCTACTGCTGTCTCTGCAAAAATCCACCCAAACGTCAAAACCCTGTGAGAGCAACAGCAGAGACCTGCCAGGGTTTATCAGCCAGATGCTCGGCAGACGAGGCTTGTGCTCACCCCACTCCATCCAGGAGGGCAGCAGGGTATGGGTGCGGGCCACCGCAGGTCCAGCCCGTGGGGCTGTGAGCAGAGGACCTTCCCTTCCTCTCCCTCAAACCCAAGGGTCGGGCAACCAGGGAAGGGAAGCTGCCAGATCTGCCTGTGGAAGGGGAGGGAGATGAACACTGATGCTGAGAGCATCTGGGGAGACCAGAACTAGAAACTGGGATCAGGAAAAGGAAAGCCAGGAAATCCTTACCACAGGGACAAAGCAAGAAGCTAGGGATGGAGGAGGGAAGGGGGGATCATGGTCAGACATGATTAGAAAGCAAATGAGTCCAGCAGTGCTGTCTCTGAGGAACTGGGACAGACATCCTGAGGGTCTGAGAGAGAAGCAGGACATCCCCACCCAGCAGGAAGCAAGTGGGAAGGAGGGTGACATGTGGAAAGCATGAAGAAGAGCCCAGCAGGGAAACTGAGACCCTGAGTCCTGGAGGTGAGGGAACACCGGTCAAATGCTGGGACTGGAACAAGTCAGGAGTGGAGAGAGGAAGGAGGAGCTGGGCCTGACGGGCAGGGGACAACCAGCCTTGGTGTGCATGTGGCGGGACAAGGGATTCCTCTAGCTGGCAGAGGATGGTGTTTTTAAGGGTTGGGAAAAGCCAAACACAATGGAGATACTTGCTGAATCACACCAACTTGTACATAAGCTTTTTAATATTCACGACATTAATTGGGATATTTGCGGAAGGGGGATAAGAGAATATGTAAATCCTTAGCCCCCCGAAACTCTACCAAATGATACCACACTGACACCACCTAATGGTTTAAACCATCAACAGGTTTAAAACTTCAGGTCTCCTGGGCAGAGCTCAGCTACTTGAACTCGTATAATGGGGCAAAAGCAGGTTGCTGGTGGTTAACCCTTCTCGGGTCTCGCTAATTGCACATTACCTGCATCCTGACCTTGAGGTTTTTATCCAATGGCAATACTGCCATTGATCTTAACGAACTTTTAAAAAATAAGGTATGATAGGTGAATGCAATGCATCATTTCTGCAAATTCAATTTGAGGTAGAATCGGTAAGAATAGGCATAACCCTGCGTACCATTAAACACTGTCATATGAACAACTTTTTGTGAGGTATACCACATACATACAAACGCAAAAGCCCACAGGTCATACATGCTACGACAATCCAGAAATCTAACATACTATGTAAAACATTAAAAGAAAAATAATCCATAGCTTGGCCAAAAATCTCTGTCTACACAGAAAGAACAAGAGGAAAACCAGTTTTTATTTTGTGGCAGTCAGCAGCCAATGCATGTGAAACATAGCCCTTTTTTTAGCGTGATCTACACAGTACCTTCAGGATAGTCTTGAAAACTAACAGCGATTTGTTATTATATACAATACTCTGTGGCTAGGCTGGCTTCTTGAGAGTGGTAGCCAAATTACAATTAAAACAATTACAGATGTACATATGTTGAGTGGACAAAGTTATCACAGTGAATAATCTATAAACCAGTTTAAATTAGCAAGAAGAGCTCTTGCATTTATTCTAGGCAAAGTGGATAATACGGTTTCAAAATTTAATTAAAAGACTAACTAGTGGTTTACTACTATGCTGAGTAAACTTGTGTCCCATGTGAGGACAGAATTATCATCACTGCCAATTATACAATCGTTAGTATTCTGTATTAGAAAGCACTTTCTGATTTAAAGTGATTCCCACATTTAAGAAACCAGGAGTTTGTCATGCAATTCATAAAGGGAATGTATACAAGACTGATTACTCTGGCCCTAATGCCTTCTAAGCACTGATTGCTGAGGTTGTAAATTAAAAGGCTTGTGAATGGTGAGCAGGCAAAGGGGTAAGTCATTAGTCATCCTGAGGCAGACATTGCTCACCGCTGCTAACTTCTTGTGCTGGCAACAACAGTCTGCAATTAAGCACAAAACTTAGCATTTCTTTCCTGAAACACGGGTGAACATGCAGTGCAGTTCACAGACTAGTGTGTGGTCATCTCTTGCAAGCGGGAGGTTTTCTGAACTGAAAACAAAAGTATTAGCTTGTTTTCCTCTGTTAGTGAAAAACAAATAGTTTGTTCTGGACCACACACCGAATTAATCATTTTTGGACACACTGCACATGTAGAAACTTGCTCCAGTTTTTGTTCTCATTTTTCAAAATGATTGTCCTGGATGTTCTCACATTGTCGCAGAAAGTCAGATCTGAAAAATCCTACTCTCAAGGTGAGGTTTTAGCTTAAGTTTTGTTGCATCTATTATATTCAGAAGAAAGGTTAGTTCCCAGGCAATGTGCTCTATTATTACTAGTTGCTGCTTATTTTAAAGTCCTGGATAACATCTCCTAATAAAAGAAAAGAAAAACATTTCTCTGATTTCTGGCAAACAAGTGAACACATGTTTTTAGAGGAAAATTTTCAGTACTAGGATACTAATTCCTGCAATTCTAAATACCTGAAATTAAAAAGTGTATTTAAAAGTATTTCAAATGCTCTGGCTTGCATTTTTGTTTAGATTTTGCTTTTATTTTGCACGATTGACACTAAAAGTTCAACTTAAAGAACGAAGTATACAAAAAGTACTTAATAATAACCAGTAAAAATACATAAAATATTAAACAGCAAATATGGATTTAACTTCTTTATAGATTGTCCTTTCCTCTATGGCCACTAAACATCTGTGCAACTAAACCATCAAAAAATAAACCCAAACACCAAAACAACAAGAAGACCTCCACCTTGCACATTAAATATATGTAATTCTAGCAATTTGAATTAGTAAGAATGACAGTAAATAAAGATCACCTACCTTCACAGATCCATTCTCATAGTCAGATCCTTGCAGCAGATGTAGGAAAGAAACTATGAAAATATTCACAGTTGCCCACGGTTTGTACATTCTGATGTTTAAAATCCACAGGTTACTACGCAGTCGTCGTCATACAGCTAGAGGCGTCTGTTTCGAAATGCATTTCTCTATCAGCAATACAGAAAAGAAAAGCTTCCAGAATTTCTCTTATAAACTCACAAAGGATTCCAACATATGAGAGTAAATATCTGGCTCTTTACTGCTCAAAACAATTGTAAGTTCATCTAGAGAATGTAATTTCTTAGAGCAGATTTTAGATACACTTGAAAGAAAATCATGATAAGGATTTAAATAGATAGGTATCTGTATGTATACACATACACGCTCACAAGTGATCAGGTATGGATTCCAGTTAATGAAGTTAATATATCTTCCATCAAGACACAAAGAGGCATTCAAAATCCATCTGTGGTCCAGAAAATGTAAGAAATCTGCTCTATTCTATGCTCCGTGTTACAGCAGCCTTTTAAGACGGTAGTGTAATGGCCAATGTTTTGAGCTCGAGAGCTGTAATCCAACTCTGTATTAAAACTTTTTTCACAACCTTCATGGAAGCTTGCAGAAGCATGTGTCTTAAATCTGATACAGACTTTGGCAGTAACACAGTCAAATTTTGGCTCTAATCCCATTTTGTCCCTACCAATCGCATAGCAGTTTTTAAACTAACTGATGCAATCTAGACTCCCATTATTTTAAAGAAGATTACCTGAAACATGAAACTTCAGCACACGTTCTTACACAGCACACATATTTTAAGTTACTTCTTAAAAAAAAAANACGAGAAAGACTGACTTTCTTTAATGTGTTCTATCTTATGTGGCATAGTGTTTTCTGAATAGATTTTAAAAAGGAAAGTTAAAAAATACGTTTGACAGCAAACAGGATTTTGATTTTTTTTTAATGAAAACTCATGAAGCTACAGACATAAAAGGAAAAATCTCTTTTTATTGCAGCAAAACACAATCATTGTTTCTGCCCCAAGATGTGAACGCATTTTCACTCTATATTTCCACTGTTTAAAACCAAAATGCGGATCTAACATGTAAAATTTAAACATAGACAAAGGCTCTGATAATTATGCATGTTAAATTGATATTGCTGTACTCATATAATATATTTTGTTCAGGAGAGTAGTTCCACTCTCACATGGCTTAGGGTTTGCAGCATCAGACTCTGCAGCTGTTAAAATAAAACAGTCACATACCTAATATTTCAGAGCACTGGTTTCCAACCCCTGATGTCCAAGCAGTAGCTCTCTTAAATACAACTCACACTTCTGTAACTATGTTTAGCTTGCATAATTTCTTTTTAAGTATTCATCACAAACGGACATTGGAGAGAAAATTATGAGAGTCCAGTCTTTCCAGCTGTTGTCAGTTAACTGAGTCATTATGTTTTAAAAACCTATATGTAACGGTATTATTTTTTAGCTTTGTCTGTTGCCACTTGTTTTGTTAAAGCAATCTATTTCCCACTTTTTGGCTTCCTCTCTCCCACCCAGCCCACACTGGTTTGTAGAAAGACAGCAGGAATTTCACCTCTTTGAATTGGGTGTGAAAAAGCTTCTCTCTCTGTGTACCTCCCAAACCCAGGCTGCCAGCGATATTCACACAGTTTGACAGGCCCTACGCTACAAGGGACATTCTGTGTCTGTACTGTAGTATACCATTAAAATACTCTAAGTATTTCATTCATCATTTTAAATTAACATATAATCTAATGCTTATGTGTAGTCACCTTGACCTCATTTCATGTCTCCATTTTCCTCCCGATACTAATAGCCATCTCCTTGCAGGAGCTGAAAGCCTGCTAGAATAAATGAATATGCCTTAGCCTCGGATGCACTGCTTCAGCACAAGGGATCAAACAAAAAATAACCACTATATTCTCAGGACTGGATGGTAATAACTTTCTATTGACCTGTAGTTATCTGGAGGGAGTACTCAGCCATACATGTATCTCATTTATGTGATTATTATTTGAAACACGGACCCAGATTCACAAAACAGGCAAGAAGCAATACATGGCCTCACGCCCTAAAGCCTGGTGAGGGGGACACTTGTACTGCCTGTCTCCAGCACAGTTGAGGGATGAGCTGCTCTGTTCCCCTGGCAGGGCTGGTGCAGAATTTCACCAGCCGGAGCAGGCACCTGGAGCAAGCCTTCCTTCCCTCCGGCTGTCAGCCAGACGGCTTCTGTCCTTCTCACAGGCGTCACCTCTCCACTTCATAAGTTGGCAGAAGCGAGGAAGGGAAAGCCCAGGAGCAGCACTGAGGTTTTTAAATACCAGCTATGGAATTTCTCCCGTCAGGCCAGCGAGTGTTTAACTGCTTACACAAAGCAAAACAGCTTCAGTGGGGAGAGTGAAAAGCACCTGCGGTGGTATGTTCTGCAAATCAGCAAAGAACGTTTCTGAGAACGAGAGCGTAGCTCAGGTTTCTGCTCTAAATGAAGAAGGAAAGTGATTCACACCCAAGGGGTCTCACAGCCTCAGCCTGGTGGTGAGGCTGGTGATTGCGTTCCTGCCCTTGCAAGACCCAAACCTGTACTTAAAGGACTTTTAGCAATCTAGCACTAGAAAATCAAGAAAGCTGGTTGTTTTGGAAATGTTGGAGGGAAACACTTCAGTAATATTTTGTGTGTGTTTTAGTTCATCCCTGTTACTTACCAAATTCAACTCTGAACTACAAATACATTTGGAAAGACCAAACTTGTATCTTTCTCAAACCATTCATCAGAAAAGTTCACCCATCTCTGGCTTCAGTGGGCTTTTTGGCAGGAAGACTGAATTGACCCTCAGGCACCAAATCAAGCTCCTTTACAAGACCAAGTTAGATGCTGCAGGCAAAAGACAAAAAATGCCTAGTCTCTCTCTTAGGACTCAGACACAAAAACTAGCAAAGAAGGAAAAAACCCTTTTGTTAGCTGCAGAGGACTTTAAATCTAGCTCAAAGTTGTTAGTGAAAGCAAAGGCAAAGCAAGAGAAATTAGTTGCTAGGGCAGCATACCAACTCTGATCATGGGTTTTTGGGAAACAGCTTTTTCACCCTCTGCACCACTGTCCCCATCCCTTTCCCTATTGCTCTTGTCTCTCTCCTCCAATTCAGGATACAAATCAGTGCTCCCTCCAGCACCATCTCAGCTCTGCTCATCACACAGCTTTGGTACCATTTTTCCTGCCTACTGCTGGAGGTCAAAACTCAGAAGTATGTTGACATTATATTGCAGGCTGCCTGCAACAGCAGTGAACAGACTTGTTCTCTGACCAGACACCTCCTAGGTCTATGCCCTATGTTTTCACTTAATACATGAACACAAGTTAACAATACTCACATTCTAGTGCATTGTTTTACCTCAGTTTGCTGTTGTAGAGCCAACTACTCAGTTCTGTGCATGGCTTGGATTCTTATTTCATTTAAAATCTAGCACTGAATAAAAAGGTACTTAAGTAAAATTAATGTCACTATTTACATGACTCTACTTTTGTAACTGAATAAGCAGCTCCATTGACATCAGCAAGACTAAATATTGTGTAATGAACCGAGAATTCATTTATATCACCTTTGGGTGAGCAGTTAATAGATTAATACTGTAGCAATGAGTCAGCTCTTGGCAAGAAAAGCTTAAAAATTTAATGTCGTTGAGTCTATTTCAAATATTGATCAACACTGATGTCTCAAATTGGTGAACAATACAGATGAAAAGAAGTTTAAATCTATTTATCTGCTAACATTAGGTATAATTTATTAAACAATATTTTAAGCATATGAGTCTTTATTCCAAAGTAACAATCTCGTGTACATTGCACAGAAACCTTGATTCACTGATTCCCATACTCTGGTTTTGTGATGGAAGAGAACATATAAAAGACCCATAACTTGGTAGATATTCCAAAGAACAGATTAATCATACTTTCTTGGTACCTTCCACTAATGTTTAAGACAGAATATGAAGACCAAGTGCAGTTTATTTACCAGAACTGCTTACCATGGCATAACGCAAGTTCTGTACTTGGGCTTCACAGCAACCAAAGAGAAAAAAAGGCCAGTACAGATGACTAGAACTCAAAAAATAGCATTATATTAAGCTTACGCATTTCTTGCATGTGTACACACCCATGGAACAGAAGAAGTTCTTGACAACGCTGAACAACTCATATTCTTTAAGCTGAAATTCTTGTAGGTGAGACAGTAAGTAAATTCTTTCAGCTATCTGAAAATAACTTAGACCCACAGATAGGTCCAGACTAGTGTCCCTGTTTGCCAGACAAAACTGAAAGGGAAACACCTCAAACAAAATCCATCTTTGTTTGGAGACATGTAACAAAACACACAAGGAAGATATTTCAGGCCTTTTAACACAACAGTAAGCCATAAATCAATTAGACTACTTAGATCATGGAAGGTTTTTGAGGATATGTCCTAAATAAACTCCAATTAAATTGGTCAGTCTCAGATTGCAAAGTTAAAATTGGAGATCAATAAAGGCAGTTCATTACCTTTACTTCAAATAAAGTATTATTTTACTAGATACTTTGCACTTGAGAACTCGGACCAAATTCATGTTTCAGTATGGCACAGTGTTCAGGGAAATAGCATAATTCCCAACTGTCCTGGTTCTTTGTTGCCGTCTGAGGCTAAACCACGACACCAACAAAGGTCATTAAGTAAGGATCTATAAGATGATTCTATGAGCAGATCTGTACATTCCCTCTAAGTAATCTACGCACAGAGGAACTTTTGTTTTCGTGAAAATTACATAGAAAAAGAAAAATTGGGTCAATTATCTCAAATATTGCAAACAAAAATCTAACTTAGATTTAGTAAGACACTCATGACACAGCAGGTCACTCAGTACATATGATTAAATTAATTATCAAGTAATTATTAAACTAAATTATTACATTAAAAATTTATTTGTAAAATAAAGCGATGTTTAGTATCATGGCTACTGGCATCAGAAGTTTCTGCCAAATAGCAGCATGCTTGAAACATCACACTAAGCGCTAAGCTGGATTGGTAAAATTTAGAAAAATATGCAAAATCCAACCTGCAGAGCTTCAGGTTCAGGGCACAAGGAGACTCTGCTGAAGCTGTGCAAGGGAGTGATGGGGGGGCAGCACTGACGAGCCACCTCCACCGCCAGCCCCCACATCAGGTAGACTGCTGCCTTGTCTCATGAGATTACACTTTAGCTATCCTTAAATTAAACAGCCTAATTGTCTACTTGTTGCAGCAAACCTGGAGCTCAGTGAGGGCTGAAAAACCTGCCTGAGAAGCAAGCCTACCCAACTGGGTGCTGGGCCCCTGCTGCGCTCCAGCCTGCGGTGGCTAAACTGCTATCCATAGCCAATCTAGCTAGCTGAAAGTTCACGAGGGAATGCCTACGCAAGCTACAAACACACCCCTGGCTGAAGGGCAGGCATACTCTTAGCGCTAGCAAATACCAGCCACAACATCCACCGGATCCAGTTCTCAGCCACGCTGTGGCCCAGCTTAGGGGAGGGACCCTGGTGTTAATGGCATGCGGCAGGAGGGAGGAGCGCCGTCAGCAAAAGACAGATAAAAATCACAAACAAACATTTTACTGGTTGCACTTTTGAGTGATGAACACACCTCTGCATTGCTCTGACTTTGAAAGGCTCTGCCCCAACCTCGTGAAGAGCACAGCTGCCTTGTTACTCTTCTGTAGTTCACATTCATAATAGCGCCTGGAAGGATGGAAAATCGCTGTGGGGATGGCTGCACTGCTGAGGGACAGCTTTAGCTAGACCAAGTATGAAGAAATCGGTGTTTCTTTGGTTTCAGCGCTTTGATTGCGTCTGTTTGTGTAACTCCACCTTCTAAGGAGCCTAACCTACACGGCCCCTGATCCAGACAGCAAGACCTCTCTTTGGATTCCTGTAATTCATATTTATCTACAACAATGGGAGCTCTGTGTCTGCTTGTCTTCACATCCATCTGTGTTTACATAACCATTAATGAGGGCACAACTGTAATGATAATCAAACTTTAATTACAGAGGCATGTAATAGCATTCGCAAGCCTTTATTTCGCTTGTGACTTCTGTAAGTCCTCACTTCTTTTTACAGAGAAATGAGGCAAGCTAAACAGAAATAAAAGAGGTCTGAAGGTTAAGGAGAAGAAAGGGCAAGAAAAGAGAGGGGAGGGAGGGGAGATGAGAAGAAGGAGAGAGGAGGAGGGAGAGAGGGAGCTCTGACCAGGGAGCAGATGCCATCCTCCACGCCTCCTATTGTAGGGAGGGACATGCCTCCAGGCTGGGGAACGGTGACTGGCTGGTGTTCAGGTATGTCTGAGGGCTACTGCCTTTTCAAGTCAGATGTCTGAAACAGCTCACAAAACCAAGGAAGGATGCAGATACCAAGAGGATGGATTCAACGTCAACAGTTCAATGCCTAAGTTAATCTGAGACCATCCTCTGCTACTTTACAGTAAGAAAGGGAGGTATAACTGCAAAGTACGGTGAGTGTTCAGGCTGCTGAATCCTGAATGGGTTGCAAGCAAAACTGATGAACTCGTGGGTGCTTATGAAGAAGAAAATGATAATAAGTTCTCATTTTCTCCAGTACATGTGGCACTGTTGCTAAATCACCCTGGAACTTAAGGGTATGCACAGCTTGCACCAACTTGCATAACTGAATAGACATTTGTTGTATTATGCACATCAAGCCTAGAATTTCTCAAGAGAAAGATGTGACTGCAGATGACATCAACATCCATAACCTTGCAGTCTCTGGGTGATGTCTTGAGCAAGTTAAAGAGCCTTATCTGCTCCTGCAGTACACACTCCTGTGCTCCTGCTGCAATGGACGAGTAGCACCAGCTGGCAATTACTCTTCGGTCAGAACAAGATGTTAGATATTTCCAAGTGGAAAAGCAACCATATAGTTTGTACTTTAAACATTTCCTTTTTTTCTCATCCAGTACTGCAAAGTCCTACACCAATATCATTCAAGTGGCTGTAGGGTGGATGGTGGCAGCAGAGCAGTTACAAGACATCAGGGAGATCTGATGCAGCCTTATAATGATGAAAACAGCATCATAAAATATCTGTTAGATGATAAAATACTCATTTAGCCTAGTCACTGTTGCATTCTCAGAGGTCAAAGAGCAAATATATATTACAGGCCTGGTCAGTTAAAGCTGAATTCATGCAAGGATATTTTCTGAAGCAGTCCTTACCACAGGATCACCTTCAAGTGCTCCTGAAGAGCTTCACCCAACTCATCATGACTCTTCTTCGAGGGAGGCAGGTTTTGTGATAGAAGTGAAAAATGCAAGATTAGTTCCATCTTTGTACTACAGATACTAGGCTAGACTTCGTCAATGTAAACAGTTGGTGGAACCGTAGGTATGACTTAGCCTATCATAACAGGACCAGAGAAAAAACTACTCTCACAAGCAAACGTATTTACCTAAAATGTAAGTTAGCCGTGGGCATTTTTCAGGACATTTTAATCATATCCAGTCTACTCAAAAAAGTTGTTAGTTAAAAGTTATACAGAATCCCTCAAGTTCAAGCACCTGGCTAAGTTACAGGGCTCAGATGTTTCTTGCTTCCTAGTTCTGATGTCCTGTCAGGGAGATGAGGCCTTGAAATAAGCAGAAACAAACCCCTGGGAACACTTTCTGTGCCCAGGTTCCAGACTCTTGACCCAGTAGGTATAGGCAGAGTATACCGTGAAAACATCCTAACCCTCAAGGCTAGCTAGGAACTCCAAGGCCAAGCCAGAAACACAAGATAGCTTAAAGACACCCGTATTCACCCTCCCTGCCTCTCATCGGAAACAAAGTGATATTTTTCAGGAACTTTCAGGAGCAAAAATTTCTTGGAACACCTGCCTTCACCTAGCATTTCTTCTGAACTCAGACCCCCCCACTCCGTGTACAGACATTTTCACAAATAAAGGCAGCTAAGAGATCAGAGAAAACAGGCAGAGAAGTAGAAGCGAAGAGGTTCAGACGGAAAAAAATTTGGTGCAAGTCCTAGGCAAACTGAAACCACGTTGTGGAAGGTATGTCAGCACGAGAGTGACAATAGAAGGCTTTATACATTTATTTCCTACAGGTGATTTCCTTGCTTATTTCTGTAGCATGCTGAAGCAACATCCTTGCACCAATATATGCATATATAACAAATGGTCTGAGAACAAGTACAAGGTTCAGCATAATTGACCAGTCAGTGAACACCCTGAGAGCATGCACTAGTCAGTCACCTATGACAGCAAAGCCCCAAAAGTTAATTTCAGGGATTATACTTATTTGAGGACGCTTTCGAGTAACTACTGAGTAATCTGAAACTAAAACCCATCTGGTGCATCTTAAAGTTTGGGGATGAAATGTTTATTATTTACATTTGGTTTCGCGGCTTTAACATTCACAGACACTAGGCCGATAAAAGGGTAAATCATCTGACTGACATCAGCAGGGGAGAATTAATGATCTCTCTCTTGAGGATGTTTAGAGAAGTAAATGTATCCTGTAAAGTATGTATATCACAAAGTTCATCTCTAGCTCTAATAGGATGATTTTTTTCACACTTAAAACACCAAAGCACTTCTGTGCTTTTCCAAGAAATCCATGTTTCCTGTCTCTATTACATCCTATTGCTATCAATAATGTATAAACATAAACACAGCCTGTCAAACTCACCCTGCACTTCCTATGGAAAACAAAATAAAAGATGGCCTGGCCAACTGGCTTTTGTAAAGAGTTTTCATCCCCAGGTTGATAATGCTACTCCAGCTTTGTCTGCTTGCATACGAAGATCAAACAAACACTTCAGATCCATCATCATCTAGTCAGTCACCTAATTGAAATGATCTACTTATCTTTAATGCCCATCCACTGCAGACATCAGTGTTTGGAAAACCAGGTGCCATCAAGGCTTCTCAAAGGACAGAAGGAGTCCTGAAGCAGCTCAGAGAGTGCCCTGGCATTCATTCATCTCTGAGCCTGCTGGTCTCACACCAACTGGTCTCACACCCTAACCTATTTTTTTATGGCTGCTGTGCCCCACCTCTGCTCACAAGTGTAAGATTCTTCAGCTGTGTTCAGATAACACAGAAAGACCTGTGGATCACCCACCAGTCACAGTGGTGTAGAGCAGAAGAGTTAACTTGGCCATATAAAGCATAAGGTCTTACACAGAGTATTTTATAATGTCACAACAGCTCCGAGAGACCTTTTCAGCCATCTGGGAATTACTCTGTTGGTAGTATTTGATGAATACACCATTAACTTACGTCTCTAGCACTGCCTTTTGGCTAGGCTAGTCATAAAAAAATCCTCTGGGCTAAGGAGGTCAGTCAGGGAACAGCAAGCAAATCTGTGTTGTTTAAAAGAAAAAAGACAAGAACCAAGTAAAGTAATGAGATAATCCTTAAATTCATATCAACTGCTAGGTTAACATTTAAATACAGTGGAGAAATTTGATAGAAGAATTTCTAATATAAAAAACAAACAAAATTTTGATTCTGAAATAGCATATACCTATTAAAATTAAAAAAAAGCAAAGAAAACAGGCAGACAGGAGTCCACAGGAAATTAAACCTTAATTAACAAAAAAACTTCTGGGAATATATCACAGCTGTGACAGGTTAGAAAACAGTAGTTAACTTAATATCAGATTTTCAACCAGTTTTAAAACACTGCAAAAAATACCTGATCTCTACCTAAATCTTCAACTCTTGCTCTTATGATGCCTTCACTTTGACAGAAAGCTCTTCAGGAATAAGTTCAGTTCTTATCTGATGGGTACCAAATCTTAAAGAGCTGGAGATGCACTAAAATATTTTCAGGTTTTCAAAAAATAATTATCAGTGCTCCAAGGAGACACTAAGAAGCAGGTTTTAACCCAATAAGCAGTTTTTAATCAATATTTTTCAGTGTTGACAGGTAACTGAGGATAACTCTAGAATGTTAAATATAAAAGAGACAGTCAGAGAGTTTTGAGTATTGGATGCCTACTACTTCCACCTGAATTCATAGTTACCTTGCTCCCTTACCCTGTTTTGGACCACTTTTGTTAGCTCACTCCAAGGCAACACCGAGGTAGGGTTCTGGCGATGTTCCAGATATCTCTTTATCAGTGAACAAGACTGTAGCAAGGCGATTCCCTGATTCCCCTCACGCAGAGCCTTACGGTAGTCTTCAAGCAGGCTTTGCATCTTCCAACATGCACAAGTGTCTTCCTGCCGTGCCCTGAGGCATGGTACATACATAATTATGATCTAATAATTAAGTCATTAAGGCTAATGTTGTCTAAAAAGTCATAAAAAGGGATAATTATGACTTAAAGCCACAGGAACATCACACAGAGCTTAAAAGAGATGTCTGGCCAAATACTGGCAGATTCAGCCAACCTGCTCATAAATACTGGTCTGGCAGGTTAACCTGAAACAATCTGGACTTAAGTGTCTTGACCACAGGGAGAGAGCCTGTCCTTTTATTCAACATTATAATCCAGTGAACTACCCAAGGCTTAGAAAATGTATGCTATTAGGAAAGTTTTGTACAGATCTGCATCTTCTATGGCCTTTGATGCAAGGCACGTTGATTTCCCTGGTTTTAATTGTCTTCTGCTTATGAGGGACCAAAGCAAATACAGCAAACACATTTCAACAGCTAATTACTTATGAATCCTTCTGCCAAGTTGGACTCCATGTTAAGAATATTTCTCCGGCATGCATATCACCCCAGAAACCATTGTTCTAAATACAGTAAAGAGCACTCAGCAGAAGAGGAAGCAGAATACAGCAAAAGAGCAGATGAGACAGACAGAGGATGAGAGGATCCCAACATGATGTAGGTTCATCAGGACTCATAGTGACTTAGGATGTCTACATGGCTTCCCCAAAGACACAGTCTGTCTCCCCATTACTGTCTCACCAGATGATGCCCAAGGCTGGAAAGGTAGGCAGTACACAAGACAAATTCATCTGGAGAATAGTTATCATATTAAGTGAAATTACAGGTCTACTGTTGTTGTCCTATTTTCCTGTTTTGGGTTAAAGAAGAACTTTATTCTGGGCTACTTAGATTTTCAGAATTGCAAGAGAGATTTAAAAGGAATGATCAGGCCAAGTGAAACTGTTCCTGCTGACGTCAGTGGAAAGGTCCCCTTTCCAATTCCGACTTCACGATTAATGCAGAAGTTGAGGGAATGATGGGTATCATGAAAACTAAGAAAATGTTGGGCAGTTAGTAAAAGCACAAGCATTATAGAATATTTAGGAACTTTCTGATCTAAAAGTTTTGAGAGCATCTTTGTAAATTTATACTTTGAAGGCTGCAGGGAGGTGCAAGGAAGGTGATAAGCCCACAGTTACAGTTTATGGCAACTATGTCAATAACTCACATCTTAATTCTTATCAAGAATTGTCCTTAAGGCTGAAATTATTAGGGCAGAGCTACCTTGTTCTCAAACTGAACAGCCACCATCAGTCAATATGCTGTGTGGTGAAATTCTACGTATTGTTTAGCATCATCAAGATGCATGACATCAAGATCTTTGAATAAAACAGTCATTTATCGTGAAAAGAAATTATAGGAACTGAGTTGTATAATCTGAAATTATTCTTTCAAAACACTTCTGAAAAATATTTTGCTTAGAAATATTTATGTTTCTCTTAAAATAAAAAAAAAAAATCAAGAATACTTTTTCTTGAATACCTTCAGATTCAGTCTTTCTCAGTGTTGACTGATAATGTTTCTACCATGGAAGAAGGTCATTCTCCCTCCACTGTCAAGCTAGATATGGCCCATGTTGTTGCATGGACTATGGATAAGAAATGGCTGAAATACGCTAGTAGGTGTTTTAAAATGCAGGAAAAAATGATACAAAGGAGAGGAGTCTGTAAAAAGTGGATAGTCCCATCTAAATAAGACTTTACATTCTTATGACATTTCATTGTCAGCGGAGAACTGTCCCACAAGGTCCTCACTGTCATTCTGTATTCATTTAAGCCTTGAATACCATTTTCCAAAGCGACATATGGGATTTTATATGAAGTAATCTGTGATTTGGACATATCAACAGTGCCCTTTTAATAAAGGGCAGATATACTTCCTGGAGAATTTATTTTCTGAGAATTCTGATTTACACATCACTAGTATCAGTTTGCCAAATTATTGAACTTCTGATTTATATGAGATCATTTTTCCTCTCCTCATTTTTCTAAGGGATGGATGGAAACTGCAACGTTGTGATATAAAAGATTATTTCAAATTACATATAAATATGAATGGCCTGTTCCTGGTCTGTCAATTGCTGGCCTTTTGGTTGAATGGCAGGGCTTTGACTATATCCCCAGACACTGAAGTCTGTTTATAATACTGGAGAAAACTAGCTATATAAACCTAGATTACATATGTAAGATATGTTGCTATTTATATATAAAAATGCTTACAAGAGAGTTGCAAAGTAGCATCAAAGACAACTACATAAATGTTCACAGGCAATTTTTCAGTTACATTACGAACCTTATTATTTTTTGTAAATCAAAAAAGTTTCAAAAGACAAAATACATGTTACTTGTCTTTCACTTATAAATACAGCCAAATCAGATAAGAAATATTTTCCATTGCTAACCTGGGCCAAGAATGCTAACTAACAGTACAGTTCATAAAGGTCTCACTGAAAATAGCTGTTCTAAATATGTGGTTAGATTAGGCTGTCTAAACATTTGTAAAAGCACAAGGAAAGCTATCTGGCAAGGATGTCTTTCATTTATTATTGTAATATTTTCATAGAGTATGACTTTTATTGGCTACTGCATTTAATCCCCATTGAGTCTGCTTCCCTTCTTCCAGCGATGCGGATTAAGCAACAATTCCCAGTATCTTGAGACATACAGACCAGACCAATTAAATTCCAGCACATGTATTAAAATGCTGATTACTGCTTCTTCTTTTGGTTGGAAGTACTGAGCAGACTTATAGATTGTCCTAAATCTCTTGCCAAGGGAATTAGGACTGCAGACATAAACATGGAAAAACTGCGTCCCTGTGTTCTGATCATCCTGATCATTCATTTACTACATATAAAGTATAGAAGAGGTAAGGCATCAGATGCAATACAACATCTAGGTCACTGCTGGAAAGCATATTGTCGGGGGCACAGCTTTTCCCGGCAGGTTGCTCCCTGTGGGTGGCCCTTGCAGTGTGCAGCCCCACTGAGACAAAAGAGTAGAGAGCATGGGGTCCTAAATCAGTTCCAGCAGGTGGCAAAACAGATCTGATAGATGACATTGAGCACATGAATAATAATCTCGTAATATAATCCTGTTCTGTGGGCATTTTTCTTTAAAGCACGGCAGCGTCAGCAGTACTGGGGGGCTGAAGAGGAAATGAAAGCAGCGAGCTGTCAATCACCAGCACCCTGTTCTGCTCAGCCACAGCCTTTTGTTGTTTTTATTAAGAGCAGCTTCTAATGTATTTGTAAATCTTGTCATCTTGTCATTTGCCAGAATGCCATTTTCCGAAAGCTGAACAGAAGCTTTAAGAAGAGTTGAATTCAGAGATTTACCAACATATCCACTGCCAGGCTTGGTGTGAATAAGGGGTGTCAGCACTGAAACAGTGAGAAACAAATATCAAGGTTAGTGAACAGTGTTTTAAAAATCATATGGAGAGAACCGCACTGAACTGGGCCAAGGGGTTTCACAGACTTAGACAGTGAGTGGTTCAGGCACAGATGCCTCTTTGGTTAGTGTCTGTAAGCCTTAGGTACAGTTGCCACCTGAGTGATGGGTAATAAGGACAAATTTACAGGGGTGTCTTCTCATTTCCAACCTCACAGACACAAACGAGTTAGCGTAACAGACTTGGGGTATTCTTAACACTGCTTCACAACTCACTTGCAGTCAGCAAGGTGATTTCAACAATGACCAACTTCCCCAGGAGAGCCTAGCACCTCTTTCAAAGTCCGTGTTAAAGGTACATTTATGCCTGTGTGTAAGCCCTATCAGAGAACTCCAGCTCTGTATATGTACTTCTCATATTTTTGCATATATGTCCACGCACACGTGTATGCATGAGCTCTGAACAAGCATTCTGGAATAAATACCAAAGCAGTATTTCCAGCTTTGGCTGTGGGGAACATAGCAGTCTTGTGCAGTGAAAATCTGAAGTCTAACTTAACCTCTGAAACTCCTTGTGCTGAGGCAAATCACACAGTACCAAAGGGAATTACTGGTACCTATGACTGTGTTTGTTTCCTGTAACTTTAGACTGCCTCCACTGTCTCTGCAGTGAGCCTAGGGTGACCGACTCAGGTGCAGATGGATTCTGTCTTCAGAGTTGTAAACAACTCCTTCAGATGTCCTTCAGCCTACCAAAGCCACTACTGCTGGGAGAAGTAATTACATTTAATAGGTGATGTGGTTTACTATCTGAGATGTATAATAGTCTCTCTGGAGATGCTATACTGAATTTTATGTACACATATGCTAAATTCCAGCACTCCACAACGGGTGTGTTTTCTCATGTTTGAAGGCTTTAGAAGGACTTTGTTTTTCAATTATTAATAAAATTCATAAGCGTGGTCCTTTGCATTATTTTGTGCTTTACTCTTCAATGCAGCCAAGTTAATATTGCTATCATATTATAACTTTCCACTAAAAGGATTTTTGATGTGTCAAGTTTTCAATGGGTACCACAGGGAGAAACATTCGTATGCTAATAATATGCAGACACTCACTAACTACTAACAAGCTAACAAACATTATATTTCCTTTTTGGGAGCTGCGACTGTACCAGGAATATATCTACAGTAAAACAGCTAATAGGAATCTTGCTAAATTATGCTGACAGCATTTTCTACATTCCCTTCACTTATCACATGCAAGGACTCATTTGGTTCTTGGTGATGACTTCTGACAGCAAGGAGAGATGAAGTACTTAACTTCTGAAATTGTCAAAAATGCTCTTTTATCCAGTACCTTCCGAATCCTTGTTTTATCCCCTCCCATACATTCTTTTTATGCTTTTTATGCTTAATAATTTCTAAAAATGAAGGGTATACCTCAGTAATTTCCTTTTATGTTGTTTTTTTTTTTCAGCTCCCATACTTTTAAGGGTAGAAATACATAAATAAGGAAGTCTCCATGACCCTTTCAAAATAGCTTATCTCCATCTGCAGTTAGCTCCTAAATCAAGGCCTGCTTCCTACATAATACTACAGACGCTGAATCCCTCACCTACTCCCTCATTTCTGAACATACGTTTACACCAGGTCTATCCCACTTCTTTCATGCTTACCTTACAAATTGATTTTGGATGCCACACAATGTTTTCCTCAAGCCAAACTGCAGACTGTTGATTTTGGCTTGGTATAGGTGGCTGATACCATTCTCCAAGAGAGACTGAAGAGTGTTAAATCAGCTTAGGTCTACAAGGATGGTATTACCCCAGAGAACAGTATGGCATCCTCCCAAAGGATTTTTTCTTAGAAAGGTACTTCAGGTTAAAGAAACATCTTCCAACGTCCCTATCAGATGAACAGCACTGTTGATTATGAAAACCGAAAGGACTTGACATATTTGTTTTGCATGGGATTGCTTAATGATTTTGCATTTCTCTCACCTTGAGCAATGACAATAAATCAGCCGTATCTCGTTTTGCTTACATGTGTGTTTTTGTTATCTGCAATTTTAAATCATCATAAGTTAACTGCAAACTGTGATATTTTGACAGCAAAGAGGTAGGAAAGTCTTCTTACCAAAATTTTTAAAATTTATGGGAACAGTTCAGTGCTTTTAGATATTTAAATAAATTATTTTTTAAATCCCTCAAATCCTGGAACTAGATTTTACAGAACATTGTTCACTGAAGAGTGCTTGTGGCAAATGGAAAGCAAAATGCTTTTCCCCTTCAATACACCAGGTCGACCATCAAAAGTAACAAACATGCCAAAATTACTCCAAGAGTGGTAAAACACAAAGGGAAAACTTAGACAAAATGTAAAAAAGAAATCACCATGCTGCAAAGTTGCAATACAAAGAACAATTGGGATGTAATTTCCTTTTAAGACATTGCAGCCAAAATAACAATAGTTTTAGCTAGAATATGCAAAAGAATCTCATAAGAAACTCTCAACAAAATCAAACCTTCTGTACTTTTTAGGTTTTGCTAAGGTAAGACATTGCACCAACTCTTGGATATGCTAGTGTGCAGAGACAGAAGCAACATGGTGTGACTACTTTAAAAAAGAGTTTTATCTACCTGTTATTAAATTCAAAATCACCGTGACATTGAACTTACCTCAGAAACAACAGGTCAAAAGTGATTTGTTTTACTTCAACTAGAATACTACTCAGCTACCTCCACTTACTGCATGTGCGTATTCACAGAGGGCTGAGTTAGAAACTCCAGTTCTATGTACAAATGTACATGGAAACTTCATGATGGAAGAAGAGATAAGCAAGTGTCGAGGGAGGTCATCCTCCCCCTCTACTCTGCCTTGGTGAGGCCCCACCTGGAGTACTGTGTCCAGTTCTGGGCTCCCCAGCTCAAGAGGGACAAGGAATTGCTGGAGAGGGTGCAGCATAGGGCTACTAAGATGATTCGGGGACTGGAACACCTCTCCTATGAAGATAGATTAAGGGAATTAGGTCTCTTTAGCCTGGAAAAGAGGCGTCTGAGGGGGGACCTAATTAACACTTATAAATACTTGAAGGGTGGGTGTCAGGAGGATGGGGCCAGGCTTTTTTCAGTGGTGCCCAGTGATAGGACAAGGGGTAACGGGCACAAACTTGAGCATAGGAAGTTCCACCTAAACATGAGGAGGAACTTCTTTACCTTGAGGGTGGCAGAGCACTGGAACAGGCTGCCCAGGGAGGTGGTGGAGTCTCCGTCTCTGGAGACATTCAAAACCCGCCTGGACGCGTTCCTGTGTAACCTGCTCTAAGGTGGCCCTGCTCTGGCAGGGGGGGTTGGACTAGATGATCTACTAAGGTCCCTTCCAACCCTAGGATTCTATGATTCTATGATTTGGGATCAAAGTGATCTGCTAAATCAGACCCGCCATCTCCTAACTCATTCATGACCACAAGGTCATTCATGGATAGCCATGTTACTCTGAGCCTTTGCTAAATTTAACGTATTTGTTCAATACGTTCGTGTTACTCCACTTGTTATGACCACCTCCAGTCATTTTCTAGCAATTCAAAGCCAAGATCTGGTATGATGATTACACCAATTGAATACAGTCCTGACCACTCAGCTACAGGTCTATTCATGTACACCCATATGATGCATATAGTGTGTAATTTGGGGTGATTCACTAGGCCCAGCTTCCCATCTTCATTTTTCTTCTAACATGCAAGTGATTTGTAGCCTATGCTCATAAAGACAAAAGCGTTCATTGGTGGTGTTACGTGGTTGTAGTGCTTGACATTGTCTTCTCCCCCATCTGCCCTTATTACATGAAAGCAGCTAACAACTATGTCTTGTATGGCAAATAAGATCAATTTCTTATGCAAATCAAACCCATTGCAAGAGGTAACAGTGAATTCCCTTGTACACAGCTAGCAGGGAGTACTGTGTTACAGATGTGGAAGAACTAGGCAGTGCCAAGATTCTGCTAATCCTGAGGGAGACTCTTGACTGCTGTGACAAGTGCATGGTGCGTGGAGAACTGTTCCCAAGATGGGGGCTTATCAGATAGGTGAGGGCTGCAGGATGTGGCCTCCGGTTCTCTCCAAGCCAGGTGGAATGTACCTTCCGCTGCTCTCACACTGCAAAACCAGCTGCTTTCTGTGAGAGAAAAATCACTGACCAGCTGCTTAACTCTTAGATATGCCTAGTTTAAAGGAATCACCCAGGCAGTAAAAACGACTAGTTCCCTGAAACCTCATCTCTAATGGATGTGTGTTGCTCTTTAGTTATTGTTTCCATTCGCTCCTGTGTGAACAACCCCATGCTGATAAAGTGCCAGTTCTGAGTGATGTTTTCCCTCTGGTTTTAAGGCATCTGCAACATCCTCTCTCACGGAGACAGTAAGAGTGGAGTTCATGCTGTAGTCTTCCTCAGTAGAGATCTCTTAATAGGGCCTCCATCCCTGCCTGTTTGTAGGAAATTCACGTTATCATTTGCAAAATTGTTTGTGAGCGATCTCCTTCAGTCCCTCTGAAACTGGCCCGTGGGTAGACTGCTGTGAGCTGACTGACACCAAAGACACGTTACACGTAGTAAAGGTCTTTCCTTACTACCTAAAAGAAAGGCAAACAAGATATTTTTTGCAATACACTGTTTGCATATGTTATTAGGTACTTCAGACTGAAGTAAACATACATTGCAATCCTATACTCTTTCAAAGTCTGTCTGTAGTAGATTTATACATGAAAACATCTGATTAGCATTAGCATCTGTAATTAATCTTCCAACTGCAGTCTGACAATTAACAAATCTATAGAAGCCAAATAAAACAGGAACGATGAAACAACACATTTGAAATACCACATGAAAAACGGTACTGTTTGAGCTGTGTTTAATTCTTTCTCCCAAATACCCACTCATTCATCCGCCCTCCCATTAATAGAATTTGTATGTATGAAAGCATTCGGAATGCCTCCTCACTTACAAGTTTGTATAGTTGACAACTTAACTTCTGCTTCTTTTTTTTAACTCCCACCGAGTGGAACTGTTCTTAATTAGCAGCAATTAGGCAGCCTTCATTCACAAAGCCATCAAAAGCCCAAACTCTCACTTGAGGGTTTTTTGAACCACCAGAGAATGCGAATGTTATTCGTAGAAATAAAAGGGCATGCTTTTCTACGAAGAAGACAAAGCTTCTTCTTTCACCAAGTCCATCACCAGTCGAGATAAACAAGTTCAGTCCTCTTGCTGGTATACTTTGACCTGTCACTATCCAAAAAGCAACAAAAACCTTACAAAATCAGCTCCAGTGTTAATCCATGGTTACACTTCTGAGGGACCAAGTTCATTCTAAGCAAGCCACCCCTAGATGGTAACTGGTATCTTCACATTCTACAGTCCAACACCTCAAAGTCACACTTAAACAGGCTGTGATTACATCTTCAAGTTCCTGTTAATTTTTAGTCAGTGGAATTTGATCTGATCTTGAGTGATGTTTTAGATCAGTAGAGATATACTGCTTTGATATAGAGGAACCCAGCTCCCATCAAGCACTGTGCTGCCCTGTCCTGGAAGCAGAATTTGTGAAAAGGTGACTGCCTTTTTTGCTATGTTCTCTCTCAAAAAATAGTAAGCTCTTACCTTTAAGAAAGCAGCGTGTGCTTGAGCTCTTTGTCCATCTTGAATCCAGTTACATACCTTGTACTTGCATGTGGCTAAGGAATAACCAGGGAGGGAAAATATTGTTTACATGTATTGGAAACTAGTTTGTAAGAAGATGTATAGGACCACTCAAAACCAGTTTGCTTTCCTCTGTTCCTCAGAAGTTAGCTGTTACATCCTAGGTAAATGGAGTAGTAGTTGAGGAAGATTTCTACACTAGTAACACTATGGCTGTAGTAATAGAAGCTATAATGGCAGCTGTATACGCATAATGTGGAAATGCAGAAAAAGTGAATTGTAAAAGACAAAGCCAAAGTTTCCAACAGAAAAGAAAAAAAAACAAAAAAGATGGGAAATCTGGCTGAGGTAGACCAGTTTGAGGTTAATATTTAAAACGCTTTCTCAGGTACACTGAGCAGAAGTATGTAATGTCCATCACAAAGGAAGAAGTACTTGCACTTCCTTTCTGCTTGAAAGTTCCAGCACAACATCACTTTTCTCTGTATTCTCCAAGTATTTTTGTACCTATGAACTCTTCAGAAGACAACAGGGAATTTGAAAAAGGAGATAAATTAACACATGACTTGTTGCTATCACCATTCACATAGTGAAGCAAATTAAGGGAAACTTAGAAGAATCAAGTTTTAAGCAGTATTACCCTTCACTGGAAATGCTGGTCTTCAGAGATTACAGCTGAAGCAGAGAAATTGCCACCCTTGGACTGATACTGACTGGCAAATGTTGGTGTTCAAAGGGTTACATCACACTGTTTTATATTTAAAAAATCTGTATAGAAATCAATAGCAATTATGCAATCTTATCCACGCAAGTGATGTGACTAGAACTTCAATAAATAAAACCAATGAAAATATCCACTAGGAACAGCAACACAGTAAAATAATTTTTCCAGTGGGTGTTTACTTGGCTTACCCTATTTGGAAATATTTCTAGTTAAGAGGCAATTCCAGATGTATATAAGAAAAGCCTTTCACTTCCCTCCCTCCGCCAAATAAAAAGACAGTGTAAGTGCCATTTAAGTTAGACATTTGTTTTCCAAAATATACATCAGTCCTCCCTAAAAGAAAAGAAGTGAGGATTCTTTGGAACTTCCTGCAGTATTGTATAACAGCCCCGAGGCACTCCAGCCTCCATCTCTCTGCAGCTGAATAAAAGAAGCCCAGCTAGTCACTGAAGGGACCCTCGTATTATTAAGCCATTCAGCAGTAATGAACAGGGTTAGGAGGTCAGCAGAAAACTGCCTAGGTTGAAATGCTGACAGACATTTTTCTATCACCTTTTCCTCAGTGGAATGCTGCTGGCTGGATTTGATCACCTGGCAATTCTGGTACAGCTTTTTTCTTTTCAAAGTCAACAATTTAGGGATTATTCCTGGGAAAGTTGCTGCTGAGCTCATGTCTTTTTTTTTTTTTGAAAACGAACAAAGAAAAGAAAAAGAAAATTCTCAAGTCAAATTTAACTATCTAAAGAGAGAATTACATTTCTTCTTAAGAATTCTAAAAAAGTCTGAAAGCTATTCAAAGCTCATGCAACTTTTCGGGGGGCCCTCAAGGCATTATTGTTTCATTCCCATGCTATCCCGCTATGTATTTTCCTCACAGGATCCCTCACAGACCACAGGAGGCTTCCCTGTGTCCATACACCGCAACAAGGAAATGCTGATACTGAACTGGCCACAAATGCCCAGATGATAGTGAAGAGGGAACACTGTCATCCTCTGTGCTCAGGGACACTATTCACATGTATCACATGATGATGTGTGTGGACTCTCTGTTCTGCCCAGGCAGGACAGCTTGGGCTCTCTAACCAGATAGTGTCAATTTCCTGAATTAAGTTATGCACTTGATCATAAGGCAGTTGCTTTGAGTTGAATTTTTCATTAAATATTTCATCAAAATACTGTAGCCATCATTTTACTGAAATCACAAAACGAAAAATAACAGACCACTTCTTGTAAATAACTTCTTGTAGACCTTGCCTGCAGTACACTATTTATTTCCACACATCAGATAAAAATGAATTGAATTTAAAATTCACAGCTGCGATGCTCTGTGAAACAGACTTAATCTAGCACTGCAAACATACAATAAATGTATGCAATGCATTCCAGTGCTATTAGGTAGGGTTTGCTATTTTTCAAAATATGTAAAAAACTAACTGTATTATGCCTGTCTACTTTTTACATGGGAAAAAAAAAAAAGAGTGCCCACAAAAATAGAGATTTCAGAATGGTTCTGGGTGTCAAAGCCTCAAAACATGAGAATTTACTAAAAAATAACACAGTGCTATTTCATTATTCTAATAACAAAATGGTATATCCCATTCACCTGGTGTTTTGAGTGGGTGAAGTTCAGACACTAATGGTGAGCAGAAATGATAGTTGAAACTTTGGAAAAAGACACTGGAAAAAACTCCGTGAAACAATCCAAAACATACAAATAGCTTAAATTATCTGAAGTTTAGCTTTCGGATGCACTTATAGCTGATGAGAGAAACAGACACTTCATAAGGTTATTCATCTTCTCTTAAAATTAACAACAAAAATATCCCTGTGAACATAACCCTAAAATCTGTCCACATACTATCTAGGGCGACCAACTCTGCAGCAGATGCCTCTGCTACGGACTTATTATGAAATTAGGGGACATAAATGCTATCCTAGGAGTTTTGCTGGGTATTTTACATCTGAGCCTGGGCTACATGCATTTAAAGGGTAGTTTCAAAATGGAAAACAATAAAGAAACCCCCCCCAAAAAAAATCTTGTGAGGAATTAGATTGAACATCTGCTCTACAGCACAGAATAGATCACAGAATCACAGTCTCTGGGGTCAGAAGGGACCTCTGGAGACTGCCTAAGCAGGAGCAGCTACTGCAGTGCTCAGGAACATGTGATGTCAGGTTTCAAGTACCTCCAAGGATGGAGACTCCAGCACATCACTGGGCAACCTGTTACAGTTCATGCAATGGTCATTTACATCAGAGCATCTAAATAAGTCAAGACAGGGCACAGAACTGTTCCTCACCCTGCAGAGAAAGGAGACAGAGATTACCCAAATATACTGAGTATGGAAAAATGTCAGAAGTTGTCTGACATAACCTTTTTTTTCTTTTTTACCAATAATTTCTAGGTTTTCTTACATGTCTGTTTTCCGTCAGAAACATGACAGTCATGAAATCAGTGTATCTTCATCATTCATATTTAAAATAGAAAAGGCCTGTTCTGATATTATTTAATGCACATGCAGCCTAGTCAGCTCTAAATTGCTTGCTGTTTAACACATTTTATTACAGACTTTAAGACTTAATTTTACTGACAGACCAAGGAAAGGCAGGCTTGTATTTTTTAAGAGTGAAAACTTCTATAGTGAAAACACCAGAAGATCGGGCTGTAGTCTTACAGATCGCCTTTCATACAGAGACATGTTTCCGTCTCTTGTGGCTCATACAGATTTCCCAGAGCATTTATTTTGGGATGAGGATGATTGACAGGCTTTTCATTGCTGACAAAAGCTTTGGTCTGCTTTGTCTTGGAGTGCCAATCCAAACTGGAGATTTTGCCAAGGAACAGAGAAAGGCCCCAGGGCACCCTTGCTCTAGGCAGATAATGGGGGAGCAGCCTATCTCCTAACCAAATATTAAATAAGGTTAAAGATTTATGATCTTTGATGTTCTTTTTCTTCTTGTGATTTTACTAATACAATCTCTGTCGCCACCACTAGATAGTTCCCTAATTAAGGACTGAAGCAGTTGAGGAACTGGCCCTTAGCAGGCAGTCTCACACTGTAACCAAATGCAAGGTCTCAAAACACACAAACCCCACAGATTAGAACTAAAATAAACTTACAAATTCCCTTTCTGAGATGAAGAATTACCTATACTATATGCCCTTCAAAAAGCTTCCATTTAGAAGTCTTTAATTTTATCACCCCTAACAGTCTTTCCTTCCTTTCCTGGGTTTTATTTGTAAATGTGTTCTTAATTACAAGAAAAAAACATTGCCACACATAAGCTGCACAGCCTATTGAAATCCCAGCTGCTCCAACAGGGAGACACTGGTGTTTCTAGCACAAGTATGAGAGGCAAGAATATGTATGTCCACACTAAATTCCCCTTTTACACATTAGAACTGATTTACCAACCTTTTTTAATGTGCCCATTTTATTGCCGAGCTGAACCAAAATATAAAAAAGTGAAATAAAGAAGAGAGACTGAAACAGAGTGGGGTCTGCATGCCAGAGCAGTCATAAATTTTTCGACATGTGGCTTCAAATATATCCATAACTATTTTGCAATCATATTTTAAAAGACATTTTTGTTTAATGTTTTTCTTCAAGCTTATTCCATTTTTTAATTTTTACAGTGTGTTGTGTTTAATTTTCTGACCCAATTATAATTTGCAACTAAGGTATGAAACACCATGTCTTAAGACATTATAATAAATTAATTAGTCTTCCTCACTGTTATTTTTCTTTTAGCAATAGTTGTTTCCTGACAGAATAAAGAAACCAAATAGTTTGCATCCGGATACTGTATTAGGTACAGTTATTCATAATACTAGGAACACTATGAGCTGTGCAGTGAAATAGATTTTTGGATGGGGATCATCCAAGATTTTCTCCAGTTTTGCTTGTTTAAATGCTCTGTATTGGACAGACCCACTCTTCTAACAGCTGCTTCTATGGGTTTCACTCAGTAGAATAATTGCTGATTTTTAAGTAAACTAGATGTTGATAATCATCTGTGCTTTTGGTTTGATTCATATATTACAGCAATAACTTTATTTTACCTGCTATGTTGCTTCACCTGCCTTTCTTTTTCTGTTGTACATATCATTCTTCCAGTCTTTCCCTTTCTCCTCTTTTCTCCCCCCAGTATTAATGAAGTGTAACCCAAAGATGCCATTCCACAACTGTCCTGTCTTTTTAATTCCTCTCTGCTCTCAGCATAAATCCTTTAAGTCTCAGGCCCAACTTTTCTCAAGCAGCTCTGCAGTAACGTAACATCTAGGTCTTCAGGCATCGATCACATGCAACTCTGCCACATCCTGTACAAATACCAAATGAAAAGACTGCAAGTCCGAGACAACTTACAGTATGGCTTCATCTTACTTTAGGATAAAGATCAGCACAGACGAATGGGGGAGTAAAGGAACCAATAAGACAATCTGCTGATGATAGGCAGTGGGCTCAGCACAACCGCAAGTTATTGTCAAGGTTGCTGTAGACAACCTGGCAAAGCAAGTTGTTATGGAGAGATGTAGAAATGCAGATTCCCCTAAATAGCTATTATAATAAACAAAGATCAATTTTTAAAGGGTGCACTAGACTGTATCTAAACATATATCAGATAAAGAGAGAAATGGGGGATGAAGGCAAGGATGGCCAAGGTAACTCTTAGTTTTATCCATGTTCATTTTTACTTTCTCAAGACAGGTCATTGTAACCATTTTTGCTGACTGTCATTCTCCTGTTGTTTTTTACTCTGCTCTTGCAACAGATACCCTTTCTGCCAAGATCACAGCCTACCAGTTGCATGTGAAAGATCAAAATCTCTCTTTGCACATAGATCTCCCTTCAGTTAAACATAATTTCACACCAGTTCACGATTTTTCCTATACGGATAAAAGTGCAAAATCTAAGCCTCAGATTATAGACTGTTTTAGGCAGGGATCATGTTTGTGTGATTCTATGAAGTGCAGAAAACACTTTGGACAGTTAAAAAACTTTCTGCAATCAAGAAGAAATTTCACATTGGAGACAATATTTAAGGACTGCAAGCCAGTGGCATAATGGCGAGGAGAGTGAGAAGGAAAAAAATCTATTTCTCTATTTCATTTTTAAGACTAATAGCAACCTACAAGTCAATCATTTCCTGGCCATTAATGACCAGATGGATTAAGATCTCCTCCAGATGGCCATTAACTGCCAGGAAATAGCCAACTCATTGGCCATTAGTGCTTAAAACACCATTAGGATACTGCTCTTCATTAGTCACATTCACATGAAGTTCCTATGCACTGAGGGTATGAATGCAGCAGGAAACAGTTTGAAAAGACAACAGAACAGAACAAAAATAGCACTGAAATAGATGCATAGTTTCACTTATGCAGTGCTGTATTGCTGCTAGAACCCCAAGAATGTGGTGCTTGTGGAAATCACTGTCAGCAATGTAAGCCTCCGCACGCTAATCCACTTAATGCGCCTTCTCTTATGTCCTGAAGGGACCACCCCAAGGGGTGAAAGGTTAGTCTCCATGCCAAATCAACTGATGGTTTCCCTGCTAAGATGTCCAAAAAAGTATGTGACTGTTGAGATTAGGTTACTTGGCCAGCATTAACAGGACTAAGACAAAAATTCCAAAGCATAACCATTTAGTTTTAGGGTACATACACACACACACATGTTAGCGTATTCAAGGAGAGACTAAACTTTCTTCCAAACAATCTCTAAACACTACACTTACTATAGTTTACTATAGTTTACATGTAGTTCACTATATATGCTATACTATAGTTTATATGAATTATATTATAGTTTATATATAGTTTGGTATGGTTTATATATAGTTTACTATAAAACTATAGTTTTTTGAATCATGTGCTGTATGTACATATAACTATTCCTAGATATTGATTTTAAAAAATTGTGTAGCAAGACTAACTGTGAATCCATAATTAATTTGAGCCTTGTTTATCATAAAATCTCCAAAGTTGAAGCTAGATCAGTAATCTATCTTTGAAAATATTTTTCTGATTCTTTTTATGAATGTGAAGAAATGTATGAACATCTATGAACTGAAAAGGGAACAATTTGTGAAGATATCAGTAAAACAATTGTGAAAATATAACCTGTTAATATCACCAATGCAAGATGACTAAAGGGTAGCAGAATTAAGGAAAAATGTCTTCAAAAGAACAGTGAGTGCACCTAGAGATGTATTCATTTTACTATTTTTAAAAAAAGATACAAACACTTCTGCTTAAAGTCATCGTCTAGTCCTTTTCTGAAAGAGATAGGAAGGACAGTCTCATTGTATCTTTGCCAATTTTAGATAGCATTTTACACAAAGGCCATAGTAACCCTTTCTTTGGAAAGATAAAGCTCATGAGAAACTCACACGTTTTTCTACAAAATTAAACATCACTGATTGTTCACTTGGTGCTGGTGCTTCAAGGCTTTCCCACTGCAACCTACAGGACCGATGCCCTGTATTTCATTTCCTGTTAGCTTTGTGTCCTAAATATGCTAAAACTCATTTCCATCACATGCTGCAGATGTGTTAAATATTTGGAGAGGACTTGTTCCACTGGGGCAAAGCAGTCTTCTTGAAAAAAAGAGGATGTTTTTATTACTTTCTTCCTTTTTCTTCATTGTTTTATTACAGCAGATTATATCTTTAATATGTTTACTGAGTTCTGCAATTCAAAATAAGGCAATACATTTTAAAAAAATAAAGGTGGTGAAATGAGTAACCCCCAAAACACAAAGGATTTTCAGGTGCTTTCTGAAACAGAGAAAAAAACATAAAAGAAATCCACCCCCCTAAATAAATCATTCTAAAAATGCCTGAAAACAGATGATTTATAAAGGAGAAGTGAAAGAATCTTTAGTAATGTGAACATGTGTAAATCAGTAATTCTGGATAGGACTATTGTGAGCTCTTAAGCTAATCCATCAATGAATGAGAAAGACTATTGAAAGTGTACACGAACTACTGGGGTTGACAGGCAGGCAGGTAGTCACTAAGTATAATCTTAACACCTTAATTATAGCTTCTGTCGAGCTGCCTGTTTTCACAGACATCCTGAAAAATGCTATCATAGCCCAACAATCTATTAATTTAACACAGCATAGGGACCTCCCCCTCAGCACATGAGATAAAGTCCTGGATGACATGCTTAGGGCAAAATGGGACAGTTGGAGAGGGCAGGATTTCTTTTACTCCATGCACTCTGCATTGGTATGCTAATATCAAAATAATTTCAAACAACAAGCTCAGAACGTGCTTCATACATAGCAATGACTTATCATGCCCAGGTGTACTACACAATTTTTCATCTAGTTACTTGTTTCAGTGATTTATATGCTTTTCTTCTGTATGTGCCCTTCTAGGCCTGTTCTGGTGAGCAATCAACTGGTTTACTCCCTACTTGATTACCTCATCCCTTTTTTAGCAAACAAGAGTCCCTGCCAATTACAGGGTACAGATGTCTTACAGAGTTTAATGCCAAAGAAGTAGAGAATGCTCCTCTGTGCACAGGCAAGAGCAACGCCAGAAACTTTATTTTTATAATGAGGAATCATGACTTAAGTTCCAGCTTTGAAGAAGTTAGACATAACACAATCAAGTTGTATCCGAATGTCACCTGCCTCAGGCAGGAAGTATACACAGAATATTCTCTTCATCTGTTGATGGTAAAATATCTGATGGCTTCAGGAGGGCCAGAATTTCACTCCAGAATTTTTCAGGTAAAGTAATTTGTGTCATTAGGAATGCTAATATGGGGAAAACCTGACAATGACATTTTTTCACTTGATTATATTGACAATGATGTAAAATACTGATTTGTGTACACTCCCACTGTGTGACCAAGGATCCCTTCAAGGAAGCTTATGTGAGGGTATTTTACAAAATAGCAAGCTGCAATAAAAGGGTGGTTCTGAAAAGAGCACTGTGGACATCAAGTCAGGAGATCAGACTTTATATCCAACCCTTCTGCCAATTATCTGGCTGGGTAGACACTTCCTTATCTATCAGTGGACCTAATAATTGGTGTATTGTCCCTCATTTTTCCCCTATTTTGTCATGTTTTCCAATCATTTTTCCCATTGCTGGCTGAAGATATGCAAAAGACAAGCAAATGCTAAAAGAAAAAGAGAAGTTTTCCTCCCTTTTTTATTAGGGAGGGAAATAAAAAACAGTAAAAAACACCCTTACCACATGGACCCACTGCGTTCTTGCCAGAGGGTAGTAAATGTCAACACTGTAGTATATTTCCTGCTTTGAAAATGAACCAGTTTAATTCAGGACTATTAAACTTCACAGCAGTGGTAACCCCTTCCTGTGTGTTGTCTCTCTGTTGGGCCAGTGTCTTAAATCATTCAACGCTGCTGCCTGCTAGAGACTGAATCCTCAACAAACGAAACTACCCCGCAGTCAGATTTCTGCAATAAGGCTATGCTTTGATTGGAGCCTTCCTTCTTTCCCCAAGGATGAGTTAATCTCGTAAAAATGCGTATCCTGCCCAAATGTTTGTTTGCTCTCATTTATTCCTTCCTTAATACTAATAGCAAGATCAGTGAACCAACAAAGTACTGAGTCTGGGTATAAATACCCACCCTTCAGTGTCCATTTGTCAAAGGTCATCAAGGCCATCCCACAATTCATGCTCCACTTGTAGGCTGGGCAGCTTCTATTTTTCTTGTGTTGGTTCAAAGACATCCATTGAGAACAAGCATCTGGTCTTGGAGAGGGAGCAGGGACATGAAATCTGAACAGTATGAGCAGACACAAGTCTGAGGGGTTTTAAAAACCTATCTACAAATTCTTCTGTGCTTTGACCCAGTATAGATAGTAAAATCCTTTTGGGGAATGTAGCGATCTATGTAACCACAACTGCCTACCACTGAAGGCTTTGTTCAACACCACCTGAATTTAAATCTGGTTGTGCAGACTCCTGCCCTTATCTGTACCCCACTCATCAACATCCAGCAGACTGTGGTCCAAGACAGGAAAGGGGCATCTATAAAAGAGCTTGGTGCAAAATCATGGTCTTGGTCTCTATTTCATAATAAAATGCTATAGATGAAGTTGCATGGACCACGACGATCTGAGAGGCAGGCAGACAAAGTTCTTTTCCTCAAAGTCAAAACAAATGATCGAGAAGATGGTACAGGAGACAGACACTAAGTGTTCAACATACTGGAGGTATGCACACAGGCATGTCCCCTGATGAAAGACTAAGACATAATCAACCTTTTCACTACCTCGGAAAAGAAAGGACTATAAAAGCAAAGATACAAGGTGCATGTAATGCATCCAAATTCGTGTTACATTTTCAGCCTTGTCCATGTTATTTTCTCACTACTTTTATGCCTAAAGGATCTCTAACACAGAGTTCATGCTTTCTTTGGTATTTAGGGATTGAGATTTGCACTGGCTCTGTCAGTGACACTGGTTTTTGAGGGATTTTTGGGGGGGTAAACAAGTCTCTGTCACAACAGGAAAGATACCAACATCATCCAGTCACTATCACAATTGGAAATGCTCTGCCAGCTTGAACAAAAAGATCAAGAGGACTGAGCTGTTCCCACACCCCATGTGCCTTTCCCTTGGATAAGGGGAAGTCTCACAGCTGCAGAACAATGAGAAGCCTGTGTTTAAACACCACACTTAAGAGAACCCATGAAAACTGAAAGGCATCTGATTACAATGTTAGTAGTAGATATAGAGCTGTTATTTAAATATGCATTTATCTTCTCTTTCTCCCATAAATGTTATTCTTCATAAAGATAATAAAACCACAGAGCCGTATATCTCGGCAAAACAGATAAATGGGTAAAAATGAAGGAGCTACATATGACTGCCTTACATCATACAGCAAGGGTGCCTGGAATGAGCTTATGTCAGAGGTAATGAGATGTTCAATTTTAGGGAGTTATTAACCAATGATGATTACTTAATAAACATTAATTCAGTCCTTCTACTGAGATGACAGTCTAAATTGCAATGGCCTTATCAAGTATGAAAAATGGAAAAGGCCATGCACACTTTTATAAACTGAGTCAAAGCAACGATTATCTTCTGGCAAGGGAAGTCTCCCATGGCACTTGTACTGAAAAAACTGGCTCCATTCTGTTGGTAACAAACAGTTGACTTTTATCTTGAATTGCTTATAAGCGCCAGGAGACATCTCTGTGGCCTCCAAAATACTGGCACAGCACTCAGAAAGCAGTAAGATTTTGTCTGGGATGGACAAAACATCATCAAAAGTTTGGCTTTAAAAGGAAAATCAAGTAATCTACGCCCTCATGTTGTCTACAAGGCGCAGCATCATTGTCTACAGAAGGAAAGGAGCTGAAGAAGAAAACATTCTTCTCCTTGCTGATGAGGCTTTCTTTAAACTCATTTTTAGTGGCATCCAGCAAATCCATCAAGAATGGGATTTCCCAAGCCTCACCTGCTTATGTAGCATCTTCATGAGAAATATTTTCAAATATGTTCATAGTGGTGACAACAGCAGTTCCAGTTCTGTGTCCGGGACCTGGCAAAGTGTGCGGAGAAATGGGTTTCCATCCCTTCCTCACACTCATATGAGAAGGAGGAGGTGGCAGCAGCTGCAACAGCCCCTCCAGACCACGAGCACAGGAAGAGGTATTTGGGTAGCACTCTGAAGGGACGTCTGTAATGCCACCAACAGCTATATAATGTGGAAAGTAACCTGGAGAAAGGTATGCCTTGGGCATAAGTAACGAGAGCATTCCTGTTCTCTTTGTTCTGTCGCAGCACGGGGTAAAGCAGGCAACTAAAGCTCCTCCTCTCATGACATCAGGAAGCAGTCTCATTTGATCAAAAGCGGGTGGTATACAGTGCAGACATCTGCATCTGAGCTACTTCCTGAGGTCAACAGGCCTGATTTTAACGTCAGCTAAAGTGGAAATCTAACTTAAAAATGAAATCCTTATCTTCTCCAGTGAGAGCTGAGACCTTTAAAATCAGGTAAAATAATTCCACTCTCTGCATTTCCAGAAAACTGTCACACAGCATCAAGCCCAGAGTTCTCCCTTTCAACATCCATCTGTGACTTTTGAAACTTCAGTTGCATCACTTTATTCCCCTTTCTGGAAACATATACTTGCTTCATCTGGCAAGGGGAACCACAAATCTCCCCCAGCTCTTCTTGCTATTTTGGCGTATTTGCAGTAGTTCACCCAGAGAGAGTGTATCTATAAGGAAAACACTTCTGCATGCATGTAAGTGGAAGCCTCGGCTATGAACAGTGTTTCTACTGTATTACCCTATGAGTTCCTGATTTTGCACATCTTGGACTCAGCTGCACCTTCTGTCTTTCAGCACTACGTTCATTGTTTCCTCATGACCTCTTTCTGACAGAAATACAAGATTAGTGGATTAAAAGAATGTGGCAAATACCACTCTTGAATTATAGCGATCTGCCTTACAAAATCTCACTTGCAAAATTAATGTGAGCCAGCTAGCATGAAAACAGTCATGTGGACTGAAAAACTCCATGACCATAAGCAAATAAATAGCTGAGTACAGAGGTCAGGGGAGACAGCTAATGGAAGATTTAGGGATCATTGTAAATCTGGTTTCATTCAGAGTATGCATTCAATATCAGGAAAAGTAAGGGGATACCACATAAACGTAGTTTTTAGATGTTGCTAAACTGGGAGAAATGTCAACCACCAGTCAGAAGGGAGAGATCATGCAAAGAGTCTTTGATCAAAAGCAGAGGGTAAGAGCTTGGTGAACCCATGTCTGGAAGAAACAGACATCTGGGGGAATGGAATTAATCTGAAAAACTGCTGCATACAATAAGAAGGAGGAGACACAGTAACAGTGTTGCTGAATGGCCCAAACAGGTAATAGGAATAGTAAAATAGAGAGACCTTCATATTACAGCATGGTACCCAAGATGACCCAAGATGCAATTTGGAGTTCCATGTACAGAGAGATCCCCTAGTGTGGATGACAACCACACCCAGTACGCTTACTGGGACACTGCTGGGGTACCAAGGGGCTAGGAGAGGGATGCAGGCCACCGAGACTGTGGTTTCTCAGGTTCCTTTCCCTCCACATCCATCAGCATCAACCGCATGGTGGATGCTCTGTCTCTGGATGGGGCAGCAGCCATGAGGATTTGTGGCCCCGCTGTAAGCGTCTGCCTTCCACGGCCACAGACTGTCGTCACTTCTGGGCCTCAGCTTTCTGGTGAATCAGAGCACTCACGGGTAAAAAAAAAGGTCTCTGAAACAGAAGATCTGTGGAATGAAAGCTGTCTGCTCTGGGAGAAAGAGCAGGATTTGTATATGTAACATAGGAGAAAACACTAATATTTGCTAACAGGCCATACGCTATTTCAGTGTTCTGAAGTCTCATGGCATTTACTGCTTTTTAAAGCTTCAGGTCCTGAAATATAGTTATACAGAAATCTCTGATTATTATTTTTTATGTAAACCATAACATTTATTAGCTTTTTTTTTTTTTTTAAATCTGCCTGAAGACCTGTTCCAAATTTCAGTTGATAATAACGTCATATAAGTTTTAAAAACAGCTATGGGTACTGGGACTAACAGAATATCAAAAAAGAAAAGAAATTGTTGGGGTATTGGGAAGGTGCCAAATAAGGTTATGTGCTATTAAGGTTACCTGATCAAGGACCTTGTCAATGCCAAAGGTGCATACGCATTAGGGGGAAAATAATAAACAAGAACACACAGACACACAAACCTGGTAGACAAGCAATGACACAGGCAAAGCCAGAGACCAAAAGTCCCCAGTCACTAATTGATGAGCCACTGAAAAATTACAGGCCTAGGTTTGGAAAAGGCCAATCTGGGCTTTGCAACTGATAAGAAGATGGAAGCAAGTGTTTGGGATATTCCAAGGGGGTCAGTGAGACTATGCCAAACTTAAAGAATGTTTAGGGAAGGGAACTGGGGAGGAACAGAGAGAGACTAGGCAGAAAAGCATATAAAAGGGGACAGCTGCACGTAAAATATCGCTGGTCAGTATGCTTGTGTGCCTGAGCCCTGTGCCCGATCACCACAGTCTGTCCTATCTGCTTATTAAATCCTTTCTTAACCATCACTCTGTGCAATCTCACCCTTCGTCCTGTGCAAATGCCGTAGGGACGAGGTGCCCACAGCCAGCGTGGCAGGTGTGAGTGAACATGGGGCCAGCTCCCAGATTCAATCCAGGTGGGAGTCTCGGCTGCCAGACACAGGGCGGGAATGGTGCATATCCTGAACATCAGCTGCTGGGATGGACCAGAGTGAGTGAGGGGCTCAGCACTTGTGGCCTCAGTGCTGGGAATGGGAAAGCAGCTGCATCTGTTGGCCTGGGATGGAGACCCCCAGGTCTCTCGGCAGGGCTGCGGTGGCTGGGCAGGAGGAATCCCCCAGGCTCAAACATGCCAGAGTTGCGACTGCTTTTAATATCCCTTAACAGAAATCATGAAAAAATATTAGAATTGCAGAATATTAGAAAATCCTTGACACATAAGGCATGCAAACAGAAGTGGTATATCCCATAACACTTGGGCTTGTCAGCCTCATGAATCAAAATACTTTTTCATCTCTAACCTCCTTTTAAAGGACACTGGCCATGGAGACACTGACAGGTCTTGCTGCACAGCTTTTCAAGACCTGCTCTCACAGATCAGGAGCCATAATAGTTCATGACTGAAATGTAAAGCCAGAGAACACCCCTAAAACATTCCTTAGCACACACTCCATGCTAAGATTTTAACTGTGACATGGCTGTACTTTAAGGGAAGCATGGGACACACAATTTATCCTTTGCTATATCAGGCAAACAGGTTCTCTGGCCCATGTAGGTGCTCTGGTGTTGAACCAATATCTGAGAGGATAGATGGCAGCAAAAGCAAGCTTAACACATCCTAAAAGAAAAGACAGCATGGGAATAGGGACAAGCTGCTGTGGATTGCTTCAATGACTTGCAGAAAAACAGAAATTTAAGAAAAAGCAGCAATGAGGTCTCCACAGTAGTGGCGGGAAAGTACTACACAACAACCAAAAGACATACGTGTGCAATTTCCTTTGCAAAACATAATGTGACAGTTAGTTAAAAATCATCATAAATTAAGTTATAATTAAAGCACAGTGGGGTTTTGTGATCCAAACTACTGCCCTAAACATAGATCATTCAGGAACATGCAATTGGATTTTCTCTTTTGTCAGAAGAGAGGTTTTGGCAAGCACTCACTCATCTGTCCAGCATTCTGGATGTAGCAATAGATCCCGATCATGTAATTTGTCCTTTCAGCTATCATTAGTCTATTCCCACAACTAATAAGGTAATTGTTATATATTCACTGCATCCGTGCCAGACAAAATTTAACTACCTTGGAATTTTAAGTCTGGCTAGTTGGTTTTGCTCCTTTAAAGAAAGGAAAGGTCATAAAAAAAAATGTTTATATTTCTGGAAGGGGTAATTGAAGCCCAGTGCTTATGATCATTAATACTATCAACTCTCTGATTCACAACCTTCTAGAAAACGACAGCTGCAGACTGCAGGACTTATTGTTTGGTACAATGATCGCGCGGTTAAAACAGCCAAAGCCCTTATCTCTAACAAAACATGCTTCCATTTTCACTGTTTCCCTTGCCTTACCCAGCTCTACCTTTCTTTCCTAAAGCATATGAAGGAATCAAAATCCTTAGATTCTCTTCTGTGGTCATTACAATGGTCTCTTTACCTTTTCTCACCACGAACCTCGCTTTAGCACTTAAAAACACTTATACAGATTCCATTAGTTAAAAAAGAGGGCCACGGGGTTGAGCTGTTTGGCTTAGCACCATCTCCTTGTGCCATGTGATCAGGCCAGTTGATTCAATACTCCTTTTCTCTACCGAAATTGTTTTTCAGAAAGGCTGCCATCAGATGTGTGTGTTTAAGCATGAAGCCAGCAATGGTAAAACTTTTCTTGCTGAAAAAGTATAGACATGGTTTGGCAGTATGTCTTGGGGGAATGTCCGTCCATAAAATCCTGGTTCTTTCTGGATGTTTTAGTCTCTCTGTGGTTGAGTCTTCTGTGTCTACAGGAATCCTACCTAATTATCTACCAGTAACACAGAAGACATGAAATATTTTCTCTAGCCGAGCCAGCTTGCTTATTTCAGAAGACATTGTTTTTGCAAAAAATTCAATCACAGGATTTCATGTGACCTGCATATGTGCAAGCCTGAGACTTGTTACACTCCCAGCTGAGGTTTTCAAGCTAAGAGTCTTGTAACTCCAACCAGCCTACATAGATAAAAGAAGAAGCACTTCTCAGCATGATCAAGGCTGCACACCATCTTGGAGATGCCTATTTCTCTTCACTGGGAAAGGCTATGATAAGTATAGGCATTGCTTAGTAGAGGTTGTGAGGAACTAAAATTGGAATGCATCCAGACCTATCTTTTATTACATTTTCAGTGAAACCTTCAAACTCTTTCACTTAGAAGTAATCCAGCATCCACTCCTACACTGCATCTCTTAAGAGCAGCTCTGGCTCCTGCTGTTTTGGTGGCACAACTTTACTTCAAATTCATATTTGTTGTAGCATCAGATACAAATGTCTTCAGACTTGCAGCAGAGATACATCTATTTTCATTATCCCTAGTATTTCTAAATATGCTGCAGTCAGGTAAATACTCTGTTTGGGATACAAGAAAAAATATGTTTGATGCAATTCTGGTAAACCAGGATATAATTCCCCCCCAAAAAGGTAAATACATTCATATCTAGCAACTCTTTTGTACACAGGGGAATTCCTAGCTGCAGTGCCTTCTACCTACAGAATGCTGTGCATCAGTCTTCCAAGTACTCTTCTTAGGTAAATACATTGAATGACATGGACTCTGTCCTATGAGGCAATGCTCTATAATTTTGAGTTTCTGTTTTCAGTCATGGAACTTACATATTGTTGAGCTGGTATGAAACAACTGGACTTCAGGGTAAAGGTGTGTGTTGGGACAGCATCCACTAACAATAGAAAGAGGTCTACAGAACAAATAGAAAAATACAGTAACACTTTTTGAAAGATGGCCCAGGAGACACCTCATTCATAAGATGAATGCCCCTGGCGGGATTCCTAGCACTTCCTTTAAAGCTACTCTACAAAAAAATTCTCCTCTATTATCCATAACACTCGATATCCAGTGAAAGCCTGGCCTTTTTTTTTGGTATTTTTTCCCCGTGTGTATACACTCTTACTATGCTTCGTGGACTGCTTGGAGAGGAAGAAATTTCCTGTGCCAAGCTACAGTTTGCAACAGAAAAATTGGATCCCTTCTGATCCACAATCCCCAGTATACTAGTTCATATCTGCCTATCAGAAACATTTTAGAACAGCCAAAAAAAGCTAAACATTCCTGAAACTGTTGATGCTTTTTCTTCTCTTCATTTATCTGTCTGCAATTACAGATGGAACCCATTACCACCCACTTCCTCAGTTAGGAAATGGTTCCTCTGTACACTTTGTACTACTCCTCATATGCTCTGGATACCTTTATCCAGGCAATTATGAGTGAATTCTGTGCCTACTGCAAGTGTGTTAAATGTAAGCCAGCTATGGAGCAGATGTCCTATTGATAAATTCATGGATACCTGCAGATAAGCCTAGTGAAAACCAGATTACCTGAGCCAGAGTATAACACCAAGATGTGTAGTGCAGCTCCCCTGCCCAAACCTGACCTGGTTCATATGTCTCCTGGACAGAGAAGCCCACATCTGCCTGCAAACACTGTGTAGGTAGATGTGCCCCTCTATACCACGCTCTTGTAAGCAGCGACTTGCTAGATAAGATGGTCATAGTGCATTTATACTTTCTTTCAAGACTCCATTGTTTACGTCCAGCCTAACATTAGCCTCCTAAAAACTACACATCAGGCCTATATTTTTATATAAAAGTTTTTGCTGCCTAACTTTCTGTAAAGGCAGTGGAACAGGAGAAGCACTTGGACAGTTAGTTTGTCTGATCTGAAGAACACGTGTGAAATAGAGGGAGATGCTTCTTTTCCACCAATTACACACAATCTTCAGATGTTCAGCTACCTTCTGTAGAGCTCTACATGCTTTACAGGAAAAGGACAAAACTGACAAGCTTTCTGACTGAAAAAGTTACAGCCTGGATATATTGTTTATCTGACTGATACCTCTTACTCATCCTCAATGAACCGCATAAAAAACAGTAAGATGCAGGCAGTTATTCAGGGCACCAAAAGTTATCACAGAAAGTTTCATCTTGATGCAATGGGAAGGAGGAAAGCACTAGGATTCACTAGAGGGTGTAATGAAATGGGTACATTTCCCTACACATGCTGTTTATTTTGCACGGATCCTCTTTCTCATCCTGCAGGCTCTGTCCTCTAAAGTCATGCCTTGAATGGGCACCTGGGCCGAACTCCCCTTGGGTTGGGGACTGCCAAAAAGACGTGTGCTCCTGACAGAGACACTTGCACACTCTTGACTTGCTACAGAGGAAGCTGTCAGGTTAAAAGGAGGGGATGAATGCAGGAACCAAGGTCGGGGTTGAAGCTGGGAGCAGCAGGGTGGGTTCACCAGTTCCCTGAGTGGGCACCTGGAGGCTGCCCTGCAAGCTTTGTTTTTCCTTCCCAGCCTTCTCTGATGAAAACATGCTGCTGGTTCACAGCAAAGACAAAAACTCCATTTTCTTGGACAAGCCACATTCCTGCAGATCACAATGACTTTCTTTCTTACCTAAACCTTGCGTCTGAAGAAACTGATTCTCTCTTCCATCTGCTTCTAGACCTGTGTGTAATCAAACCCTAATAACACATTGCATTCTAATACCAAAATTAGGAGTGAAAGTAAGCAGCTTGAATCATAGAATCATACAATCANCATACGTGTTCAAAACCTCTCGCCCCAAAGACAGGAAAGATTGAATTATTTGTTCTAATCATTCAGAAACAGGAAGTAAAACATGAACAAAGACACTTTTCATTGTGCTTTTATTGTTTCAACACAAGGTCCATTTTGCTACTGGGAAATCATTAGGATAGGAAATTACATAAGCAGGTGAACTTAAAATTATTATTTTTTGCCTTTATTTAAATTTTTCCATTTCATATTACACTGGTACTCCACAGAAATTTTCCAAGACAACTTCCTATTTGACCAGACATTTGGAAAAAAACGTGGGGCTTTTTTTCTATTTTTAACGAGAAACAAATAAGATCGCTGTCTTTCTGACGCACATAACTCTCATTGCTATGAGCTACAAGTATGTATTAAGAAAGAAAATCACTCCTGAGGCTCAGTGAGAGGGAATTTATGCTTCTGAAATACATTTAATTTATACATTTTAAGTATACTGAAGAGCTTCTAATCTGGACACTAATACGAATCTTTACATTGTCTATAACAGCCTTTATACTTTTTAAGGACAGTAAAACCATGTAAAGAAACATGAAGGAGTCTTTGACACCAGATGGTTGTGCCACCATCCAGGGGGATGCTGACAGGCAAGGAGAAATAGGCTGGCAGGAACTTCATGAAGTTCAACAAGAAATGCAAAGTCTTGCACCTGGGGAGGAACAAGAGCAGATACCAATACATGCTGGGGGCCATCCAGATGGAAAGCAGCTTTGCATAAAAGGACCTGGAGTCCTGGTGGACAACAATGAGCCATGGATGTACCCTTATGGCAATAAAAGCCAATGATGTCCTGGGCTGCATTAGGAGGAGCATTGCCACAGGTTGAGAGTGGTGATCCTTCCTCTCTACTCACCACTGGTGAGACACATCTAGAAAGCTGGGTCCAATTCTGGTCTCCCCAGTACAAGAGACACAAACATACTGGTGTGAGTACAACAAGAGGTGACAGAGATGATCAAGGGATTGGGGCGTTGGACATAGGAGAAGAGGCTAGCAGAGCTGGGATCATTTAGCCTGGAGAAGAGAAGCCTTAAGAGGGATCTCATCAATGTGTACAAATGCCTGATGGAAGCACATCAAAAAGAGCCAAACTCTTTTTACCAGTACCCAGTGATGGGACAAGAGGCAACAGGAACAAATTGGAATGCAAGAAATTTTGTTTAAACACAAGAAAAAAAACACCTGTTTTATTGCACACTGGAGCAGGTCTCCATTGTCAGACCTATTAAAAATTTGACTTGGACACAGCTCTAGCAGCCTGCTCTGCACAACCCTGCTTTTAGCAGGGGAGTTGGTCTAAAACATCTCCATTGGTGCCTTCCAACCTTAACTATTCTGTGTTCCTGTAAGGGATAGAGTACTGCCCTAATCCTTATGCCAAAATTATAGTCAAACACATCTGGATTTTAGTTAGTGTAAAAATGACGGTCATCAGTTTTATCTTTACAAGCTGTAGGAATAGCTTTCTTACCAAAGGGGAAAAAAAATGCATGTGTCACATTGAAGGGATTAAGGCCAGCAGGCCTTAGAGAAGACAGATTGTAATGCTTCTCTATGCCAACAGGCCAGAACTTTGTTGCGGCACCAGCAGGAGATCAGCTTCCTCTGGCCTTCCTAATGGTCAGTGCCAACAGTTCTCACGGGTGGAAAAGGGCTGAAAGGCTGTCATTCTGCCCACTTTTATTTGGTTTTAAGTGACAACATAAAGGATAACATCAAGCAGAACCATCATGCGCAGTATAAAAGCTGAGGGATCAAAGGGTCAGCCCTCTTTCTTCAATGACCAGAGTCCGAGGACTCTCTCTGTTCGTCTGTATTTGATCCCTATCTGTGTGTTCCTNCAGACCACCCACCTTGACTTGGTTGCTCCTACTACTCTTCCCCTGAACTGTTAAGCTCATCCCATAAAAAGCTATATTGACAGGACCCTTTGTCAGCAAGACTGGACCTCCCCTAGCAGGACAAGTTGTTTCAAGGAAACACTGCTATCCTTTTAAAAATATTATTTTTGAAGGATCTGCAATCTGATGTTAACTAACCCCTCTCAGACAAGTACTCAGAGTGGATTCAAACTATTTGTGCAAGTCAGAGTTGTACAGACAAGCCCTTTCCAAAGAAACATTGATGATATTCTTCCCCTAACAACCCATACACCTAAGACTTTTTTTTTCATTCTGAGTGGAGGACCGTGCCATAAATATGATTTATAGTATATCATATGAAGGAATGATTGTAATAAAATGAGGCATTGCAAGAAATATATCTCACTAATTAGAAATGACAAGATGGAACATTTACTGCATAACTGCAACCCTCAAAATTTATTTATAAAATCCAGAGAATCTTTAGTCTTAAAGTATAAGGAAACTGAGAAAAGAGTTATGTTTAAACTTGTCTACAGATGTATGACAAGTAAAGCTCTATAGCACGCAAATCCCTTGCATGTACCTACCAGCTGTCCCAGTGTTCTAAAGAATTTGCCTTTGCCCCCAGCATCTCTCTTGTAATGATGGATGGGATTATGCCATTCTTGCAGGGTTTTGGCGTTGCTTTGGTTTTGTTTCATGATAGCGAGGCCTTACTATTTTCTCAGATCTGCTCGATTTGATTCAGATTTGCAGGCCGTGCCGATTTTCTCTGAGAAAGAAACATCTGCATCAAGACTTGTCTGTAAAGAAGAACAGGATAACCGATGTCACACAAAAAGACAGTTATCAGCCACTGAATTTCAGAACACAGGACCACAGCAGCAGAGCAGTGCCACAAAACATTTTCCAGCATAAGAAATACCCACAGCAAAATACGAAAAGACAAACTACAGTGTGGTGACACAGAAGGAAAACACACAGCATTAAAGACATCATAAACATCCTATGTTCCTTCAATAGGAGAGACCATGTTAGAGGAAGCATGGATGGAGAAAAATAAATACTAGGGTTGTGTTTTATGGGACAAACGGTTATGGCTGAGGCTTTCACCTGATTTGAAGGTAAGTTAGGTAAACAACCACTTCATATCAAGTATCAAATCTGTTGATTTTTTCCATGTTGAAATGTTGCACGGAAAAAAACCCACTAAAATGTTAAGCAGCTTTAGCAGATCAAGAAAGCATGACAGTTCACTGCTGGTGGAGATTTGAGCAGCTCAAATCTAAAGATTGTCAGCAAAGCATGGCATGTTGAGAATTCATCTGGAATGTAAGCATGTTACATTTCTGAGGGCAGAGTACAATACTTTGGCTGACTTCAACAGCGGGTTGCAGCATACCAGAGAGACGCAGTCACAAAGACGTGCAATAATTTTAGGCTGCAAAGTCTTCATCAATTCACATAAGAAGCCAGACTGAGACTCTTAAATATCAAGTACTCTTTTCTGTCAAGATTCTCTTAACTGTAAGTAGTTTGTCTTCAGTTTAGTCACGTGTCCACAGAAATCTTCATAAGCTGTAAAACCACTAATGGTTACCTTGAAGAACAAGAGATACAGATTAACGCAACAAGTGCTAACTACATTTGAAGTAATCACAAACTCAAATACTTTACACTGAACCCCCCCCACACACACTCTAATAGAATAGGCAGTGGTATAACAGAAATAGTTTATTCTACTGCAGCAAGCAGCTGAAGTCAGTTTGTGTGGTTTCCATATCTGATGTGAAAATCACATTTTTTGTTTTTTTTGTCTCCATCCCTCACCTTTCCTCATTTCTTTTCATTAAGCTTTTCCACCTTTTCTGCCATCTCCANTTTTGCTGTCCCAGTGTTCTAAAGTATTTGCCTTTGCCCCCAGCATCTCTCTTGTAATGATGGATGGGATTATGCCATTCTAGCAGGGTTTTGGCATTGCTTTGGTTTTGTTTCATGATAGTGAGGCCTTACTATTTTCTCAGATCTGCTCGATTTGATTCAGATTTGCAGGCCATGCCGATTTTCTCTGAGAAAGAAACATCTGCATCAAGACTTGTCTGTAAAGAAGAAAAGGATAACTGATGTCACACAAAAAGACAGTTATCAGCCACTGAATTTCAGAACACAGGACCATAGCAGCCGAGCAGTGCCACAAAACATTTTCCAGCATAAGAAATACCCACAGCAAAATACGAAAAGACAAACTACAGTGTGGTGACACAGAAGGAAAACACACAGTGTTAAAGACATCATAAACATCCTATGTTCCTTCAATAGGAGAGACCATGTTAGAGGAAGCATGGATGGAGAAAAATAAATACTAGGGTTGTGTTTTATGGGACAAACGGTTATGGCTGAGGCTTTCACCTGATTTGAAGGTAAGTTAGGTAAACAACCACTTCATATCAAGTATCAAATCTGTTGATTTTTTCCATGTTGAAATGTTGCACGGAAAAAAACCCACTAAAATGTTAAGCAGCTTTAGCAGATCAAGAAAGCATGACAGTTCACTGCTGGTGGAGATTTGAGCAGCTCAAATCTAAAGATTGTCAGCAAAGCATGGCATGTTGAGAATTCATCTGGAATGTAAGCATGTTACATTTCTGAGGGCAGAGTACAATACTTTGGCTGACTTCAACAGCGGGTTGCAGCATACCAGAGAGACGCAGTCACAAAGACGTGCAATAATTTTAGGCTGCAAAGTCTTCATCAATTCACATAAGAAGCCAGACTGAGACTCTTAAATATCAAGTACTCTTTTCTGTCAAGATTCTCTTAACTGTAAGTAGTTTGTCTTCAGTTTAGTCACGTGTCCACAGAAATCTTCATAAGCTGTAAAACCACTAATGGTTACCTTGAAGAACAAGAGATACAGATTAACGCAACAAGTGCTAACTACATTTGAAGTAATCACAAACTCAAATACTTTACACTGAACCCCCCCCACACACACTCTAATAGAATAGGCAGTGGTATAACAGAAATAGTTTATTCTACTGCAGCAAGCAGCTGAAGTCAGTTTGTGTGGTTTCCATATCTGATGTGAAAATCACATTTTTTGTTTTTTTTGTCTCCATCCCTCACCTTTCCTCATTTCTTTTCATTAAGCTTTTCCACCTTTTCTGCCATCTCCATTCTTACACCTTTGAACTTCCATCTTTTTTGTTTTGTTTTGTTTCTAGGACAGGAGAAATAGCAGAAGAAGTAAGCTAGGACTTGCACACCACAGGTTTTGTCACAATGGTAACACAAAAAAACCCACATTTTGCTAAGACTGCACTCAACGAGGAAATCGGGAGGAGAAGCACCGCAGCACAAGCCATGGCCAGTTTTTCCTGCAACAACATATTGAGGAAAGCTCTGCCAGGACGTCTGCAGAGGAGCGTGCAGCTCTGGCTGTTCCTACAGGCACATAATGCTCACTTTGAGGTTTTCAAATAACTTCAAATTAAGTCTGGGTGAGCCAGCAGCTGAATTCCCTGGTTAGCTGGACTGTAATTGCTGAGGCAAGAAGGAATACCTTCCACTGGCCAAGTATCTCTGGGGCTCAGCTGGTTTCAGCTTACATATTTCTCCACCTGCTTTTGCTCACCTCAGATGAGTTCCAACCTCTAAAGCTACAAAATGGTGCTGTGCTGTCTCCTGTCTGGCTCAGCTTCACACAAAAGAAATTGTAGTTTGAGCAAAACTTAGGTCAAACCAGTTACAGATCTGGGACAATAAAGCCAAGAACTGAGAAAGTCCAGGAGTATAATTACATGGGAGAGAAGAGCATCAGAAGTCAAATATAAAGAGCATACGTGGGCATCTTGAATAAACAGCCAATTAAACCAAATATAAACTCCCATGCAGGGACTGACGCAGACAGTGATTATCAAAAAGCCTCTGTCCTCCTGCTCCAAGTGATAGCCTCAGTACAGCCCATCCAAAGCATTTACAAACCGTAAGTCAAACCTCCAGAAATTATGCTGCTCTAATAAATATATATGCATTTTTAGACATTGCCTATTGTGCCTGTTTATTTTTCCAGGAAGCCTCCTAACTTCAGTAAGTAAAGAATTAAACTTCAGTAGTTACTACAAAAGGGAAGCTGCAAATAATAGTCCTCTACTCTCAGTATGAGGGACACTCCATCCATCTATCATATCAAAATCCCTAGTCCCATGCAGGTGGGTATTTTAGCCACCATCTCCTGTCCCCTGTAGTCTCATCTGCACTCTATATTTCTTCGGCCTTCTCATGCCTCCTCCCAGGTCATCTCCTTTGTCTCCTCAGTTTTCTGTCTACGCTTGCATTGCCCCATCTCTCTCCCACTGCATCCCACCCATCCAGACCCATCAATCACATTTGGAGAATGAAGATTTTCTTTTCTTTTCTTTTCTTTTTTTTTAAATAACTTGCAAGTGTCTTTAAATGAGTAAATTATGAAAATGCCAGCCATTCTGCTCCACTCGGACTCCACTGAAAATGATGGGGATCTGCTGTTGTTTTGAATGAGGAAATAAAATCCCAGGAGATGGAAGGCAGGAATATGGAAATTACATGTAAATTAGGAACACGTCTCAGTATCACAAGACTAAACTCACAGCTGCACGTTACAGGGAATAATAGTGATATGCTCACTTATGTCATGGGTGAATTTGGTCCAGAACATTTTTTTTTTTTATATTTATAAAGATGAAGAAAAGCTTTTTCAAAATATTAAGAAGCAGTTTTTGCAGGGTGTCTGCACAAATTGTCAACACCTCAAAAAAACATCTGTATCATTTTGCAGCCATGAATTTCTTTTCGTGCTACAGTGAGGCAGTATTTTATACAGTTATGACTTTATTTCACCATTTGCATAAAAATGTTGCTGAAAATCAAATTTTAAGAAGATCTAATCCATCTCCATAATTTCACCCATATAAATATTCTTACTTAACTCATGTAAGAGGTTATAGTAAAACCCCCTCCCCTTTTCATCAAAGAGCTTCAACCTGAATTATTTCTATCATTTATCCTGTATATATAACAAGTTACTTCAAGGTATACTCAATTACAGGAGTATGGCTAACATTTCTAGCTCTCTACAGTTAGATTTTTGTGGTTTATGATGTTTTAGTACACCATGCATCAAGTGAAATGCAATCTTTGCAGAATATTTATTATTTTACATTGTACCTGGTAATTTCCATCTAATTATTTTGCAGTTTTCAGTGCACCCCACTCCTTTTTCTTGAACTTCTGTAATTATATAGACCTAACAATGTTTCAAACCAAAAACCTGTGGTTGCCTTTTCCCAGTTAAAAAAATTATTTTCAATATGAATTATAATGTCTACAGTTGCATTTTTTTTCAGTGCCACACTAATAATCTAACTGCAGTATTTCTCCACTGATTTTCCACCTCTTCATTCACTAAACTTTGGATGCCTTGTGTTCTCCCCTGTGTAAAAACTTATTTGCCTTTAAATTTACTGAGACGTTTAGTTAATATATGTTTCCTGTTATGTTTCTATGGTTTAATCATCAGTCATTAACTAAAACCTGCACTTTATTATTTGCCCCAAGGATAATGAAAGCTATTATTTTTAAAAGAAGAGTTAGTTTACTACTACCACACTTAGTTTTATGCTCTGAAACTTTGCAGTGAGAAAAAGTCAGCAGTCCAACACCACTACAAAACTGATGTTGCATCAGGCCCTTGAAGAGAGAAATAGAAGACAAAAGTTGTATGGATAAATTTGTGTGGATTTGTACATATTAGAATCAAGAATCATAGAATTGTCAGGGTTGGAAGAGACCTTAAAGATCATCTAGTTCTAACCCCCTGCTATGGGCAGGGACACCTCCCACTAGATCAGGTTGCTCAGAGCCCCATCCAGCCTGGCCTTAAAAACTTCCAGGGATGGGGCTTCCAACACCTCTCTGGGCAACCTCTTCCTGTGCCTCACCACCCTCATGGTGAAGAACTTCTTCATTATTTCATCCTTTCATTCTGTTATATTATGAAAACGTCCAGAAAAGTTAAAGATCCTTTAGACTTTGTAACAACACCTTTACACAGCTTTTTCTTTAAAAGACCTAGCTTGATATTTTACTAAACCTAACAATCAGTCTAGAGATAATGCGTGTAAATGTGCATAAATTCAAAAGAAAGAACTGACAGGTGTCTGAGCTATGGGAACAGGTAATACAGTTACCCTTGGATCACCTCTTTAAGGTGAGTTTCAGAGAGCTGCCACTAGCAGAGACTGCTCATCCAAGTGTGAATGCTAAGAGAAACCCAGAAAAAAAGAAGTCTCATGGCTCTGTGCAGGTGACTGCATCTCTTGCTGAAGTGAAATACTGCTGAGATAAAACAGTGGAGAAGAGAACCAACAGTAAGAGATAAACATTACCTCTGCTTTGCAGAGACCCTCAAAACTTTGTTTTCCGAGGAGGAAGACATCAAGCACTCATTGCTTCTCCACAATTATCAGCTCCGTGGCAGGTTTACTGCTGGCTGTGCTCAGGCAATTTGAATGCAACGCACAACTAGAACAATTTACAAATGCATTAATCACCACTGACTCTTATTAGTGAAGGACGTGTGAAGCATCTTCCAACTTTAAGCCAAGTGCCATATAAAGTTCATCAGATAGAGCCAATTCTTCATCTTGAAGCAGTAGACGATTTTAATCATAGCATTTACTGCAACAAATGAGAGTTTAATCTCCAAAGAGAGATTACCAACCATTCATGAAATAGTTGAAGAAAGGTTTACTTTCTTCACATTTATTTTAACACAAATTCTGTTTATTAATAGCCAAATCAGACACACAGAGAGGATAACAGTGTGCCAGCAACTCAGAATTCTCTGCCCACAGCAACATTCGTAGACTTAATCAGATCATAATTTTCTGTCTAGGAGATTCTGCCAGATTAAAAAAGGGGGAGGAGGAAGAATAAAAACAACTTTAATAGTAACTAAAGAACAAAGAGTATTTTTGCCAATTGAAAATATTTGTTTGGTCCAGTGTCAAGAAAAAAATAAACCCTAAGTCTTTTAACATAATTTGAAACCAGACTCTCTGCAGAGGAATTGAAAGAGGATAAAAAAAAAAAAAAAAAAAAAAAAAAAGAAAAAAAAAAAAGAAGCTGTCATCCTGAGGCTAGGGATGAAGGCACACTTCAATATTTTGAACTAAAGGTTGCTGCCTCCATGACCATCCTCCTATGGACACATACTGCTCCACTGAAACAATGCAAGGGTACAAAAGATGCGAGACCACTCTGTTAGATTTATTTTCACCTAGGAGAATCCAGTCAAATGTGTCTAACATGAATACTCCTTTGACAGCTTTTCCTTTTAGAAAGCGTGGCTGGGAGGTGGAAGCAATGAGCAGGAGTCAGCAGGATTAGAGAGACTTCTCTGGTGGGTAAGAGGAGGAAGGCCCCACCACCTGAAGAAGGGGTGTGAGGAGGAGAAAGAGGTGAATGTGAAGCTTAACTAAAAAAGATGCACTAGAATAAATGCTTTCAAGGTTATATTTTTAATAATATTGCTAATTCAAAAAAATAAACATTTTCACCAAGAAGAGAGTTGAGTCAGCAACTCAACCAAGGCAATGAAGTTGGCCAGCAACTGGCACAGGTGGTTTCCTATCAGCCAAGTATCTCAGTTTCCATGCTTCCTTTAAGGAACAGGGAAGAGTGAGGCAAGCAGGCAGCAGCTAGCTAGAAAGCTGCATTTCAGTTCCCTCTGAAACTGTTTTTTCTCGCTCTAAATCTTTGGTGGGTTCAGTTGCATTATTTGCTTTCTTTAGTGGCAATCCTGGCATATGAAGATCACGTCTCATTCCTATCTCCTCCCTTCTCAGTTCCTTATTCCTAACCCTGCAGCACAATTCATCATGAAAATGAACGTTCTTTTTAGCACATAGCAATGAGTTTATGGCACAGACCACAAACAGCTATGTTAGCACAACTGAGAGGGTTGCAGGAATAGGGAAGAGCAGCCAGCAGACAGGAAAGGGCAAGAATGTCTTGTCTCCAAAGAAAACACACTGCGGAGCACCCTCCTGAGAGCTCAGCCGGCTTCAGCCAGGCTCCTGTCTCTCCAGAACTACTCACCCTGGCCAGCACATTTACTCTCTCTCAGCATCAGCTGCATTCGCTATAGTAATGTGAATTTCACAGTACTAGCTGTTCTCCAGTAGCCCTTCTGCTCTGGAATAAAAAAAAAAAAAATTCTTTTTACATTAAAAAACAAACAAACAAAAAATCATTTGTGGTTTGAAAGGCAAGTTTGATAACGTGAACCCTGATGATTCAACACATCTAGAAGGGAAAAAGCTGCATGGAATTAGTAATTTGTGAATGGCTTTATTTCATGTCTTCTTGGACTGACTCATGAGCATGATGCTCAATACCTGCAATATTCCCATCTGTGTTTGACAAGTTAGGACACAGTCTTGCTTTCCCTCAGTTTGTTCATCTTTTCTCCCTAAAAAAATCAATGTCTCCATGTCTATATAATGTGAATGCAACTCAAACCAGAAGTGTTTTTCTCTCTATACACGCACATGTGCCTACAATAAAGTAAAAGACCGCAAAATTAAGAGAGAGGCCATTGGCTTTATCCACTCTCAGACGGAATAAACAGATCAACCATATCAATAAAGCTTGAGAACACCTGCCCTTCCTTGCCATGGTCTGCCACCAGCACTATGGCGGAAGCAATGTCGTGGCTCGTGGTGAACTACTGTAAGAGCTTGCTCTTGCCAGCTGCACACTCCCCATTGACTTGGTTGTGCCAGCTTTGGTGTCTTTCATCAGAATTCTCCATGAGCCAGTGGAACTTACGCAATGCACAGAAACAACCTGGCAAAAAATGAAGACACTTCTGTTTTAGTGAGTCAAATCAGTTCAGCGGAAGGTGAGCCACTAACAAACAGCCTCCGCCAAGAAGTAAGCAATCTGAGTGACCTTGCGTAGATCATTTTCTCCTTTACCTCACCTTCCTTTTTGTAAACAAGGCTCATGCAGAAAAAGGCATGCTATTAGAAATGGTGTTTTTCTTCTGAATGCTCATGAACTTCATTCAGTAGTTTTGGCCAGAATTGTTTCTGTTTTCCCAAGGTTTGAGTTTCCTGTAGTTAACCATGAGCCAGTTACTTGGTAATTGGAGGCTAAATAGGAAGAGGTGAGGAGTCTGTTCCTAGCAGTATGCCCACTCTCTCTGACCAGCATGACCTACTCCAGTATTCAAGGCTCTAATTCGTATTGCATAGCCACGTGCTCTGGAGGCAGATCAGCCTCTGCACAGCTGGTTGCAATTCTTCCAACACAAAGACACTCCTCTGATGCGTAAACCTGCAAAAGGTTTGGGCATAACATCATTTCAGGAGATGAGAGGCTGAGAACCAGCTTAACATCCAAGCCAGCTGAAATTCAATGCCTTGATCTGTATTTTGAATGCAAGCAAATTTTACTTACCTGCTGCCAAGGTCTCAGACAGATGTTGCCTCCAGAACCAGGACTTTTACAAAGACAAATCTAAACCAGAATTCTGATCTTTGGAGATGAGATAGGTACAGGAGAAAAGTGGGAATCCAGATCCTGGCCATGCACTCAGCATCTTCCTCGAGGTCCCCTGGCTTAAATTGGAAGCCTGATACTTCAAGAAAATCCCCCACCATTTCCTGAAAAATATGAAACCTTTCAGATTCTAGGAAGTATTATCCAAGTCCTGCAACCAAGGCTATTCCCTCCTTCCACTGACACTATATGTGTTTTCAGGAGGTGTATGCATCAGGAAGTGTTTAGATCACTTAATAACAAAGGCTTTGCTCTTCATAGACTCCTGTTTTCATCTCCAAATAAAAAATTTCCTTTCAAGTGAAATCTGTAAACCTCAGATGCAGAGGCATCAGACAGCTAGTATTTTTGTTCTGTAAGAATTGCTATTTGAAAACTCATCAATAAGTTATTCTTATGACGAGATCGCAGAAGTCCACTATAGTTTCTGCTAGTTAAAAGTAAACCAAAGCAACCCTTTCTAGATTTTTTCTTGCTATTGCTGAATCTTGAGATTTAACATTTAGCCTTGCTGCAGCCCTTCACATAGAGCAGACATGTCTGAATAACAAAGGTTCTCTCAGATACGAAGAATTCATGGCCTTATATATTAGTGATCAGTCCCTTGCTCAATGTATCTGCTCACAGTTTCACTGCTCTGAGTCATCAAGGCTCAGATTTGACTCAGAATAGGTCATAAAGGTCATTATTATCTGAATCTCTAACTCCATGTATTTCAGCATTTCAGTTGGAACATCTGCAACACAGAATATGCCAGGAGTCCTTTCAGAGGATGAGTTTACAAATGCAAACATTTTGGTTTGACAAAGCCATTATGCAATTTAATCTCAACTTACAAATGCAATTCAAGTTCAAATAGGCCAGCTAGTGGGATGTTGCACTTTCTTTCAAACCTCGTCAACAACAATGTGCAGCACTATGTAGTTTTCACTTGCATGAGATTCAGTAAATTTTCTTGTCTCAGCTTTATATGGGTTTGTACCTAATGAGCCTCAGTTAGAGCTTGAGCCTAACTGCAGAATTGCTTCCTAAATTTGCTGCACTGGTCATGAAAACTGAACCCCATATATTACACAGACATGTAGTGAGGGCCTGAGTGTGAGGAAGACTCATGAAACCATCAACACCAACAAATGGCTACTAATAAACAAGAATGCAGAATTAAATCTAGTTCTTTTAAAACATTTATAATAGTCTGTGAAATATTTGGCAGCCTTTTAGAGAAAGGACATTGATGTAGTCCAGAGAGAGTCAATAGGAATGATAAAATTTGATTGTTAACATGCACAGAAAGTCTGGAAAAACATGAAGTGAAATCTAAGCTTTTAAACTCTTCAAATGGTGTTTCATAAAGGAATAGAGCAAAACCAGCAGTATCACTCCAGGAACAAGACAGAGCATTTTGCAGAGCAATAATGCAGTTCCTTTCTTGTGGTTTTAGCAGCGTATACCTCTATGGTTATACACTGCTTAGCACGGAGGAACCCCAAGCCCAACTCTCAACTCTTTGGGCATTTTTACTTAGAAGTCAGCATTCCTTTGTTTATACAGATGACACCACAGTCCTGACCACGCTAAACTCAGATCCAAAGGTTCAATTCAGTGAACCAGGAGCACACGCAAGCCCTTTCAATTACTTTGTCATTTCAGACATTTTAAAGATCAAAAAAGCACAGGCAAGCGAAAGGACAGATCAAGATTTCTTCTTCCTCTAGAAAGCGCCGGCGTTGTGCACGTGCATTGCCATCCTTACACGGAGGTGGAAGGACAGGCACATACACCACAGGGTGAGGGTATGTATCCACAGTGAGTGTGTTTCCTGGGCACTGCATCACATTTCTGAGGATGCATCCTATTTCCACTCCACCCCCTTTTCTGTCCTCACTCTGGGCCTTATTTGATGGCATTCTTTTCACATTAAAGGGAATTTAGATTGAAAATAACCACATGTTATTCTCCATGACCCTCTGCTATGGCTGTATCCCGGTGTCGGAGTTCTGACGTTATCAGGCTGATCACAAACAAACCTCCTGAAATTCTAACGCTCACAGGGCAAAGAGCTCCCTACATCAGCACATGGTTTTAAGTGACCCGACAGACTCTTCCCGCCTGATGAAGCTGGATTGAAATGTTCTGTCCTTCTCCGTTTGGCCTGCATTTCTGGCCACTAGACAACCTCTGCTGCTGTAACTTTCCACCAACTCATTTAACTGACTCAGTTTTGAAGCCCCACCTTGTCTGTTAAATTCAGTAAGCGCTAAACATTAAGAGGAACAGAGGCAGTAATTTTTTTCCAAAGTGAAAGTGTGAATGAGACATAAGGAAGACATTAAGATGACTGAGGGCACCCTTACACTGTGCAGTGGAGTATGGCACAGAGATCCCCAAACTATCACACAATAAATGACCTGCAAAACAAGCAGCAATGTAATTACATCAGAACTGCACTGTTTGTGGGCTAATCAATCTTGCTGAGAAGCACCACATTAATGCTGTTACAGTGTTTCCAAGACCCAAGATCTTGGTTTTGTGGCTAAATGAAAACAAAAAATCCATTTGTGTTAAAGCAATACTTTAAAAATAGTGATTTTGGCAAAAAAAAAAAAGCATTAAAAAAACCCAAAACAATCTGTTTAAGCTAGTGATTGTGGGTATTTTCTTACAATATACAAGGCTAAACTCATAGGGGCAGAGGAACAGCCCCCCCAAACCCCCTAATGTCCTCCATAGCATAGTCTTGGCACCTTTGCAAAAAAGTGCAGTTAACTTTTCTTCTCTGCTTCACCGCTTTGTCTCCTACTCTAATCAAAGGTGGAGACCCATTACATTCATGCTTTTCCAACAGTTCCAGTACCCAGACAACTACTGGCCAGAGAGAAAGAGACTGACACTGTGATAGCAATGAACAAATTCTTTGGAGAGGTTTTGGTTTCAGCTCTTAATTTAGTACATATTTCAGAGGAACAGTTTCAAAGACCAGAAGAAACCACCCTGAATCCCCTGCAGCCAACAGCAAAACAAGCTCCGCAGGAAAGAAAGGATCATGGTTCAAATTCCTCCCCCAAACCTGGCAAAGAAATGACTTAAGGAAAGATGCTCTTTTCCCTCCCATTCTTCAAAACGAGTACTCTGACCACTGTGTTACAAGGGTGGGCTTCCAGGCCTAGTACTAGGTCCTTTGAATGTTGTTTCTGAATTTATTTTAAACAAGTTTCATTAAATTCACCCCACTACCACCACTGATCAGTCAGATGCCACTTCTGACCATTCAGTTTCTCCCCCTCAGACATTTGTTCAAATATATTACTACTTCATCATATCAAGCACCTTAAACAGCTCAGTTTGGCCCTGCATCTTTGTTGTGTAAGTAGGAGCAATGGCATTTCAATACTAAAAAATCCAATACTAGAATGATAAGTAAACTACTCCAGGCACTCAGCTAAAATTTCTAAACTGACATTAATAACAAAGCTTTCGGGTGGAAGTAGTCATGAGCTTAAAAAAACCATTTGTATTACATGTCTGCCTATTTCTGTGAGCTCCTCCTGAAGATTAAGGTGATGCATAGATAGAAGGTGACAAGAGCTAGGGAAAGCCTTCCAGATGCAACATTTACTAGTGCTGGATGTACCTGAACATAATACATGATAATTACTCACTTTCTTATCCATATTTGTTTGCTAAGGCAAATGTTACTTAACAAGAAGTCTTTCACATCAGGAGAAATAGTTTATTTGGTTATATTTCCTTTGGTATATTCATGGCTTGTATCAGAGTACGGTAACACCAACACCATAGTAAATCAACAATGAAATTAGACAGAGCCTAATCATCTCTAACAACCATTTCTGTTGACGTGCAGACAATCACACACAGCGTGCAGCCTGCTCCCCGCCTCTGTGTTTCCCGAGGGCTCCTCAGATGCTTGCCAGGAATGAGATACAGGCTAAACTTGTGAGCAGCAAGGTCCCAAATGCCTTCTCTCCTTAGAGTCCCCATGTCCTGGTCCCATTGATGACTGGTGATGCACCTTTCTGGGGACCAACCTGTAACGTCCCTGCTGCGTTGGAGGGTCTATGTCTTTCATTCCCACAACAAGCTCATATGTGTATTTGAGGTCACAAAAGTGCCTACCTATAAGGCGCCTATAAGATGATCCTTAACGGATCAAACGGCCTTCCTTTCAGAAAAGGAGAGCTGGGGAAGATCACCATTAACCTACAGATCTAACCCTATGCCAAGAAGGCCTACCAGAATAGCGTAGTGTTACCTTGTTCAGGCACACAGACACAAAAAATACCCTTAAAATAAAATTGATCATAAAAGAAACTTTTTTTTTCTTTAACTGTGCTGAATACACCTTATTAAGCCCTTTTCCCTAAATCAGCACCTGTTTTTTAGTCTTTATCCTGGTATCAAACACACCTTACTGCTGCTTGCAGACTTTCACTGCTGTTGCACCGTGCCATCTGCTGGCTCTCCTGAGAAAGACAGACTGCTGGGGGCTCAAAAACCACAGGGTGCTCCCCAGACTGCAAGGGACCTCCAGAGAGCCTTCTGCTCAAATTCTTGTGGAAAAGGATGGCCCTAAATATGCCAGGCTGAGTCTTGACTATTTCCATCAAAGAAGATTCCACCATGACTCTGTGCAACTTATTTCACTACTTAATTGTTCTTGCAGTGAAGTTTTTTTCCCTTCTATCCAGACAGAATTTCCTGAGGCCACTTGCCTGTTGCCTCTTGCTCCGTCGTTATGCTTCTTTGTGAAGAGTGCCTACATCTTCTCCAGAAATACCTTTTAATATTTGATGTTTAATAATTGATTAATTTAATATTTGATTAATCTAATATTTTAAGAATGGAACTAGTTCCCCTCAAGACTTCTGTTCTCTAGGCTCAGCAAACCCAACTCCTTCAGTCCTTATGTGTACATCTAGTTCTCCAACATGCCAACCATCCTGATGGCCCTCTCACAATTATTAAATGTCTCTCTAATGATGTAGAAGCCACAACTGGGCATGATCTACCAGGTGCAGCCTAACAAGTGCTGTGTAGTGCAGCAAAACCACATACCTTGATCTGCTGGCTATATTCTTGCTGACACAGCCCAGCATGCTGTAGGGTCTCCTTGCTGCCAGGCCCCACTGATGGTTCGTGCTTGTTAATGCCAGCCAGGAGCCCCAGGGCCCTGGCCGCAGAGCTGTGTCGCTACCAGCCAGCTCACAGGCTGTAGGGCTGCTTGGGCTCATTCCAACACACAGGCAGCAGTCTACAGTTCTTGATGCTCCTAAGGTCCGTTGATGTCTCTTCCTTCCTGTATACCTACCTCTCCTCCTGGTCTGGTGTACTCCACAAGCTCGGAGAGGGCGCATTCAGTCTCACCACCCATGAGATTGAGTCATGAGATGTGACTGTCACATAGGTACATACAACATGAATAATATCAGACCCCACATCAAACCCTTTGAACTCCATGTGTAATTCATTCATTCAGTTGAGCTTTGAGCCGTTAACCATCACCCTTCCAGATCTATTTAGCCAGTTTCCTACCAAATTTGCAGCCTACCTGCCCAGTTCATATCTTACCAGTTTGTCCACAGGGGTTTCATGGTAGGCTGCATAAAACACCTTGTTAAATATCAAGGTTTGATATCTGCAGTTCTCCCTGTACCCACTAAGCAAGTTGCAGCACCTCAGGAGGTAATGAGGCTGGTTGCGCACTGTCTAGTCTCACCTTCTACATCTCCTTTATTTGAAAGACGGAAGAAAATTTGTATTATTCCAAATCCTGGATAGTTTCAGAGCTACGAATGAACAGCTTACTGAGCTGAAATAGTTAACCTGAACGGAAGGAAAGGGTTCCTTCTGAATCTGCAGGAGAGAATACTGTTCAATATTTCCATGAAATGAAGCGGTGTTTGGCCATCTTTTGTACAGTGAATGCCAACAAAGCCTGCTCTGGTGAGGTGTCCTTACACAAATAGGCATGTCCTTGGGGCAGGGGTGGAGGGAGATGATAAAGTCTCTCAAAGATAGTCCATGCTGTAGACTGGGGGTAATCTAGCTCTGCAACAATTTACCCTGATGGACATGTGCCCATGACCCTGAGGCCATTGCCTGACACCTCTTCTGCCTACTTTGACCCCATCTTGTGCCCTGCTAGCTGCCAAGACCCTGACCCTATGACTTTCCCCACCAACCGCCTGCACTGTAGCACATGGCCATACAATGCAGCCTTTGCCCACTGTCCCTTTAGCTGGCCCTGCTTTGCCATCTAATTACCCAACTCACCAGCTCCCCAGGACCATGCCTGCTGTCCCACCACCCTGCCACCTCCACCAGCTGCCAAGGCCCCTGCCTGCTGTCCCCAGCCAGCGCTGGGCCACCCTCCCCTGCTGGACACCTTACCGTGGCTCTGCTCAGACCCCCACCAAGCCCCTGTCTGCCACCACAACAGATGTCTCAGACCCTATTTTCTACCACAGCAGCCACACAGGTCCCTGCCGGCTGCCTCACCTGCTGCCCAGGACCATGTTACTGTCCCCTCCAGCTGCCCAAGCCTCTGCTAAGGGCTGCACAAGGCCCTGCCTTCACCCCTGCCTGCTGCAGGCAGCTACTCCTGTAGATACCTGTTCTTCCATCCCATCTCCTCACCCCTACTGAGCTCCCTGCTGTCCCGCCTTCCGCACGAGGCCTGCCCCTATCCCTCCTCTCTCCTGGCCAACCCCCTATCCCATCATCCTGTCCTGGTCCCTCTACATCCATCCCCACCACCCCCGGTCTATTGTTGCTGGGTCATGTTGTTGAGGGTATGGAGCCATGCCATAGTGGCAAGCACTTCCCAGGTTTGCTTCCTTCATCCAGGGGAGGGACATATTTCTGCTTGGTTGGGAGTCAGGAGCACCGCCTTGCCAGCATTTCTGAGCCAGGAGTCATGCTTCCAACATGGCTGTTTCCCCTGCCACAGTAGCTTAGTCAAGTTCTTCTCCAAGCTTGTCCTGTCGCATCTGCTGTCCCTTTGCTTCTTACTTCCCAGCTGCTCACTCTTCTGAAGATAAAGGTTACCAAGAGGGAAGGAGCCAGAGTACCCTGCAGCTTGAATTCTGCACTACAGCATACCATCAGAAAATGCTTCCCAGTGACCACCGCATACAAACTGCTTTGCCAGAGAAGGAAACAAAAAAGGCAGCTAATGCTAGAGAAAGTCCCTCTTGCCTCCAAGATGTTCTTCTGGTTGTTCCTTGCTGAGGGCAGTTTTGATAAACTGTCTCACAACAGCCTTCTTTCTGAAAGACAGGGTGGTTTCTAAGAGTAGAAAGATGTGCTGGGGGAGCAAACCTTTTGTATTTGTCACTGTGTCACAGAAATCAAAGAAAATGCAAATATCCTCAGTAGAAGCACAACTGTTGTGAACACAAGACACAAATTTCAAGCATGGAAAAGCAGTTAAAGATACCTAGAACCTTCATGTCTCTTCAAATCATACGGAACAAATGTTTACAGCTGATTCTGTACGGCTTTTTATCTTCTTCCAGGGAGAAATTAGATTTCACAGTGGGAGGGTTTGAGCTCCATCCAGCAAAGAGGGAGGGTACCCTACCTTGCCATTCTCTAGGTAGGCAGAAGTTTGTACACAGCACGGGCCGCTCTGTGCACTTTCTGCACCGAAGGATGATCCCTTCAGCAGGACTGAACGGCCAGTGCCAGCATGTCCAGACTCAGCACAAAAGAGCCTGCTCCCAGAGGAAGGGCAGCCTGGGCAGTGAAAAGGCAGTGCAACACAACCGCATATTATTCCTGGAACTGTAACCTCATTTTAAAAAAAAAAAAAGAAAGAAAAAAGTTGAATATTTCATTTGGCATCATTTCAGCTGTTGTAATTTCTTTTCCACAAGCAGAAAAAGAGGAGCATTGTGCAGTGGACAGGAAGTAGTTTCACTGTCAGGACTTTTTTTGTAGAGTTTGGAATTGTTTTCTATCTCAAATTGTAATGAGAAGTCAAAATCTGGAAAACATTTTTTTAAACTTCAGCCAGAGCACTCCAGTAATGAAGTGCCTTATATATGCTGCAGTGTAAGCAGCTGCTTCCTCAAAGGCTGAATACACAGTATTCTGCCTCAGAGAAACTATGGGATTTAATATTTTTTGAAGGTTTTTTGAGTCTTTTTGGTGTTTCTCTTAACCTATACCTTTCACCTTCTATTGCACCCTTAGAACTAGATCATGTGCCTGCTACAGGTCCACAGATAACAAGGCAGAAGGCCTGCTGTTACGTCACAAGGTGATCCCATATGCCATTCAGTCTGCAAGGACATACCCAAAGATATTGAGTTCCTAAATTTAACAGAATATTGTTTTCAGCTAATTGCTTTAGAAAGAAAACTACGTGTTTTTTCCTATATCAAGAAACCAAAATTTTAACTACTATAAATATTTATAATTTTGTTTAATAAATGTTTAATGAACCTTTTAGGAGTTTACTATTTATTTCATTATTTGTATTTGATATATTTAATATATCTTACTGTATTTTTAATACTGTTTATTAACAAATAGCTGTTGCAAAGTACAGTTTATAGAACACAAGTTTCTAATATTTAAATGAAACTACATATCATAGTAAATCCTTTTGTGTCTACTCAGGTCCTGGTGTGCACTCATGGCACAACTTTTTCAAACCCAGATGTTGCTTTGTTAGTGTTTCTGCAAGCAGTAATGGAAGTACTTGGCCTTTCTTCTAAGACATACTAAGTCTACACTGCAGTCAAGTGACTCTGGCTTCAGCTGATGTTCCCTGGGGTCTCAGCAGTCACAGTTTAAGAGCCAACGTGGATTAGAAACCTGGTCTCACAGGAGCAATGTTATCAGCTCTGGAAGTTCAGGTAATTGTTCAGAAACATTAAAGCAGCAGTTAGTTAAGAAAATTTGTAAAGATCACACAGTGACAACCCCAGAAAAAGGACCTGCAAATAATGCTTTAAAATAAAGTAGCTGGAATTCCATCTCACCTATCATTATTTCTGGCCTCCAGAATCCCTGTGAGCTCCATGAACTTCAATGGGCTGGAGTTAAAGATGGGATGTTTCTGAGTGTAAGGAGTCAAAAGCACACGCTGCTACAAAAAGTAGGAGTTCTTACTGCTGCACCGGGGGAATGACTAGCTTTTTAGGTCTTCTATTGAACCTCATATTTTCAGTGCAAAGACAACTTCTCTAAGCTACATTAAACTAACTTTGTGCTAGTTGTTCCTGTGGTCGCTCAGGGCAAGCACCTGCCCTGTAACACCTGAACACTCTCCTAAAGTGGGGTGGGCACTCCCTTCCTCCACACAAAAGCAGATATTTCAATGGAAAGATTTCAGCCCCTAATCCTTCTTTATCCACCCCAAGCTCACATCTCCTTCTGATGTCGCATGTCATGGAATCATAGAATCATAGAATGGTTTAGGTTAGAAGGCACCTTAAAGATCATCTAGTTCCAGCCCCCCTGTCATGGGCAGGGACACCTCCCACTAGACCAGGCTGCTCAAAGCCCCATCCAGCCTGGTCTTCAACACTTCCAGGGAAGGGGCATCCACAACTTTGTCATGGCAAGATTGCCTTTAAACTGACTCACCAGTGGCACTAGCATACACTTGTCTGTCCAAAAGGACGTTGGTGGAAGGTGTAAGTAGGCATCCTGTCCACAGGGAGGGTATCCAAATATCCATGATGGAGTAATGCCTAGTAAAGTCCCACTTTTCCTCTTCAGTCTGTTCCTACTAGATATTCATAGAATCATAGGATCATAGAATGGGTTGTGTTGGAAGGGGCCTTTAAAGGTTATTTAGTCCAACCCCCCTGCAGTAAGCACGGACATCTCAAACTAGATCAGGTTGCTCAGAGCTTCATCAAGCCTTGTATGTCTCCAGGGATGAGGCCTCCACCACCTCTCTGAGCAACAAATATTGCTGATTTCTGGTTTCAGATAGGATTCAGTAAATAGAATAAGTGGGTGTGATGTGTCATGCAAATAATTCTCTTTCTGCTGGACTCTCTGCAGTGAATAGGGACACAGCGAAGTGGGTAGCCTAGCACAACACTTCCCTTTGGAGCTCCAGAACGTACAGGAGAAAGGACGTGAAGCGCCTTCCTCACACTTGGGTAAGATAACCTGAAACCCTACTAAACTTGTAGAAATATGGTGTGTCCTTCTTAGTATTTTCTACTGTATGATTATCAAGGCAAAGAAAAAATGCATAAATATAAGTATATATGTATATATATAGGATGCAAGAACATTTTTACTTTTTCATCTTTACCATGTGTCAATCTCCCATAAACGTGCATTTGTTTCAGTTGAGAGAAAGAAATGGGAAATTTCCAGTTCAGGGAACACACTTGTCAGCACTAGATATGTTTTTCTGGCCTGTAAATAGAAGGCTTTTCTTTTTTTTTTTTTGTCATTCTCTTTGCTGCTGTAATGACTTCAGTGTTATGCTCAAGATGTAACACATTTGTGCATAAAGCAGACTGTGCTCTTTGCCAGAAAGCCTGCATGGCTTTAAAAGCAGAGGTACTCAGACAATAATGTAACAGAGACTCCTTGTTTAGAACTGCAATGTATCTGTAGCTTAATTTTTATATGCTATGATTGCTTTTACTGAGTGAATAAGCTAATCAACCTCACTTTTTAAAAGCAGTATTAAACTCATGCTTTGTAACCATATATTACTATAAAATTTTAGAAAACGTATAGAGGACAATGACTCAGCATACTCATTATTGCCATTTCTATAGTTGGTGTTGCTATGCTTATTAATAGTAGTAATAAAAGTAACTATAATTTTCATTTAGGGATATATAATGGAGAAGAAAACAATTCTAGAAGAGCTTCTTTTAAAGAAGTCACAACAGAAGAAAAAAATATCACCAATTAATTACAAGAAAAGGTTGTTTGTTCTGACGAAAGCAACCCTTTCTTATTATGAATATGACAAAGGGGTAAGAAATAATTTTTTTTAAGTAAACTGTTCTAAGATTTTTCCAATGTCACCATATTCCTCTGTTTTTCTTCCATGAAGCTTAAGTAGAGACTATGATTTAGAACAGCAGGTGTACTTTGTTTTGAGTAGAATTATAGGGTATCAAATCCTAGTTTCAGTTCAGGAAAACACTTAACCACGGTCTTAAGGATGTCTCTATTCAGCACAACTCTTACATTGAGCATCTGTTTATGTCCTTCCAAAGAAAACTTAAGCAAGTAATTAACATTGGCATATGTTTACACATTGTCTTGAATAGTAATGTTTTCCTTGTTTGGGCTTCCCTCTGAACTGATGCAAATAACTAGTTTCAGAAGTTACTTGTATGAGGCATAATTATTTCATAGTCTCATCTCTCAGCTGCACAAAGCAGATGGTTAAGCTATCCATTTCCTAAGGAGCGACTGTATATCACAAAAGGGTGGCTTTTCACACAGCACATCTCCCATCGGGAATGTAAATATATGTCCCAGGCAACTTATTTCAAAGTTTTTGTTTCTTTTAATACATTTGGACTCCTCCTGTGAGTTACATCCCATTAGGAGACTGCAGGGCTCAGTGAGAACAAGCTCCATTACCTTAACAAAATTATGAATGCCACAGCTAGGCTTCTGGTTTGCACTTAGAGTGTTTTCCTCTTAACTCCTCCTTTTTTTCCTCCCAGTCCCCCCTTCTGCCTTGTACGCCTGCAGCTGCAGCAGATGTTTTCTCAGATATAGGGCTGTGTCCTGTAATTCTTGTAACTGACTAAGAAAGGAACTTGATGGGTATATTAGGTGCAGGTAGGGCACCAAGGAAGTTTTTTACTACCTTTCCTGTAAAGTTTAACAGACTTGAAGCTGTGGCTTATCCAGCTTGAAACATGAAATTGCACAAAATAGTCAAACTAAAATATTTCATATTTTGTTAACATCAGTTTATAGTCTGTTGTGGTTTTTCCTTCTTAGAAAAAAGGAAGCAAAAAGGGGTCAATTGAGATTGAGAAAATCCGATGTGTTGAGACAGTGAATCTTGAGGAATCAACACCTCCTGCGAGACAATATCCTTTTCAGGTTAGCTGTGAAATCTGTTTCAGTTACATTTCATGTGAAATTTTCCAGCCATTGTAAGGGTACACTGATCGTTCCTATCCTGAGTGGTGATATGTGATATTACTAAGTGCTACAGTTATTTACAGCAAAGAGAAAATCAGTCCCTATTACTGAAGTTGTGACTTTGCTGAAATGTTTTTCATTGACTGTGATAGAATTTAAGTCAAGTCTTGGTTTTGTTATGTTGAAAGGTCTATCAGATACTTGCTTTAATAAGATCCGGAATATTTAGATCACAACGCTATGTGATTATCACTTATTTTAAGGCAGAATTAAGCACTTAAAAATTCTTATTTTAGTTCTCACTATCTCTTTCCACTTCTTTTTTTTTTCCTCAATATCAAGTGCAGGATTTGATCCCTGACTGCCTGATTACCATTAAAATGTGCCACAGTCAGGAAATCCAAGGCTATCCTTTGTGCATGTATCAGAAGGTGCAGCTACACTAAGCAGTACACATGTTCAATAATTCAGTGTGATGAGAAAAACATAAATGTGCTGCCTTCCATCTGTTTCAGTTGCCCAGCTCAGGTTCCTCCTAAGAGCCTCCATCAATCTCAATTCTATGGGCAGCAGCACATGTAGATGTGAGAAGCGACCGTAGATCCTCTTCTGAAGTGCCTCTGCCAAACCGTGCAACCACAAGCAGCAGGCTGCCAGGGTGAATAACGGAGTTACTGAATAGTGCATTAATTCATGACCTTGCAATAATTGACATGCCCAAAGGCAACCTCATGAGAGATACTTAATATTTCACTGCCTGGTTGATCCTCAGTGTCATTCCAGTCTCCTTTTCCCTTCTCCCTCCCCCAGTTTTGTGGCACTGAATGACACATTTATGTTAAATTACTGTATTTATGTCAAGAGTGTATAATTCAGTTAAGTGAGGAAAAGAGAGTATGCTATAGTTACAGGATGGAGGACTCTCTTCTGGGAAAATATATCTCTGAAGAGGACTTTAGGATCACAATAGCTGAGCATAAATTCCCAGTGTGATGCTGTAGCCAAAGGAGATAATGGCATCCTTGGACGTGGAAACAGGCACATACTGAGTAAAGCACTCAATATGTTTTGACACTACTGTGATCACCAGGAGGATATTGTGTCTGGTTCTGGTGACTTTAATTGAAGAAAGATGTTGCAAACTGAAGATAGGTCAAAGGAGAGACTTGACAATGACTAATAGATTGGATGGATAACGTGTTAAAGAGAAAGGCTCACAGGGCTCCACCATTTAACTAAATAAAGAGACAGGAAGCAAATTGATGAGTTGAGTATACTTACCAGTGGGAGTACACATTTAATAATGAGGGCTCTTCAGTCTAACAAACAAAAGCAATAAAGTGGCATTTGAAATTCAATGCAGATGAAAGAAAAAAAGGTACACAGGGAAATGATAGAAAGAAGGAAACCCTGACTTCGCACAGACACACACACACACACAGAGTCAGCTCAGTACTAAACATCATCCAAAAAGCAAAGCAGATGTTAGTAATTATTAGGTAGGCATCAAAAGAAGCTAGCAGAATATAGGCTGAAAACAAGCAAAAGCAGCTGACTGTTCTTACTGTGTAGTTAAGCTACAGGACTACTTACTGCGGGATGTTGTGGATACTAGTAATTTGCTTAAAAAGGCAACTGAGCTGATTCACAGAAGAAAAATACATCTCAAAGGGTATTAAGTATGAATGCATCACCTTTGGATCAGGATTCCCTGATCACTGTACAGCTACCCTGAGCATGTCCTCTGCCTCAGTATTGTTACTGGATGCTGTCAGAGACAGTTTCCTGGACTTGGTGAGCATTTGGTCTGGCCTTGTGTAATAACAGCCAAAATCTGGAAGATAAGTCTGGAAAAACCAAAGTGAAAATAGAGAGTTTACATGTGGGCTTTAAGATCTTTTTTACATAGAAGATGGGTTTATCTAGAAATATTCTATGCTGTCCTTTGCTTCTGCAACTGTGCCTTAGGACACAAACCACTTTTGTTAAGGCAGTACATATTTTTGAGTCTGCTCAAAACCAAAAGAGAAGCACACCAGAGATGGAAAAGCAGACGAATAGCCATTGAGAACTACAAGGGTTTTGCCAGGGCATGCAGAAATGCAGTTCGAAAAGCCAAAGCTCAGCTTAAATTGAAACTGTCCAGAGATGTCACAATCTACAAGAAAGGGTTCTTCAGGTATGTAAACAACAAGTAGAAACAGAAAGAAGATATTGGCCCACTGTTAAACAGGAGAGGTGAATTAGTCCCAAACAATGCTGAAAAGGCAGAAGTTCTCAGCACTTTCTTCGCCTCTGTCTTTACTGGCACTGTTGAGGCCCAGGCCTTGGGAACAAAAATCAAGGTTGATGCAAACACAGACCCACCATCAGTGAAGGAAGAGTTGGTACGTGAACTATTGCAGAAGCTTGACCCCTACATATTGATGCGTCCTGACATTACTCACACAAGGGTGTTAAGAGAGCTGGCTGACGTCATTGTGAGGCCATTCTTCATAACCTTTGAGAAGTCATGGAGACTTGGGGATTTCCCAGAAGACTGGAAGATGGCTAATGTCACCCCCATCTACAAGAAGGGCTTAAAGGAGGGTATAGGAAGTTATAGGCCCATCAATCTTACTTCAGTCCTTGAGAAAGTTATGAAACAAATCTTCCTGGGGTCTATCACAAGTCAAATGAAAAACCATCACGGATTCACTGAGAGTAAATTCCTGCTTTATAAACCTGATTGCCTTCTACAACAAAGTAATCTGCTTGGTTGATGTGGGGCAAGCAGTGGACATTGTCTATCTGTATTTCTTCAAGGCTTTTGATACAGCTGCCCACAGTCTTGTCCTAGAGAAACCGATGCGTTACGGTCTAGACAAGTGGTCTGTGTGGTGG